>PDGT01000014.1:4019119-4041599 GCA_003671415.1 Megathymus violae | reverse complement strand
CAACGCAACGGGACGAGTACGCAACGGGACGACAACGCAACGGGACGACAACGCAACGGGACGAGTACGCAACGGGACGAGTACGCAACGGGACGACAACGCAACGGGACGACTTTTTGACTTATCCTTACAGAGATACGAACTTTTGAATTCACTATTCTTACTTAGTTAACACTGGTTTTGTCCGCGTTTGATGCTTTATTCTTATTATGGATTGATTTGAATAGAATATGTAAATTGTACGAATTATAAAAGAATGTGACCGTTTTATAAATTATATCTATTTTGTCAATGTTAAAAGTGAACAATGTCTTGATAAAGACATGTCTCATCATTGCTTAAAAAGTGTATTTATTACATAAATCACTTAATAAATATACGATAAATAAATTTTGTTCAGATATTGAGGGTATATGATAAAAAATTCGGAATATTATTAACATGCGACGGAAAGAAAACATTTACTACAAATACGTTTTAATACTAATTAAACAGTTTTATTTTCAAGTAACTTATTCCAATATACTAAGTTAAACATGAACTTACATAATGACATAGACATGTATGTTTAGGTTAGACAAATAATTTACATTACAATTAATTGGCCTTTTTCAATAATTGCCCAATTTGCAGCTCTTAAACAGGACATTGTTCAGTAATTTAAAAGGTTTGAAATTTTAACATGATCTAGTACAAGAAGCTAAAACTTCTTAGTTCAATGGCGAACAAATAAGGGTTTTTATGATTAGTATTAGTCACCATGGAGTAGATAATTGATAGATGTGTTCCGAGATATTTTACTCTAAGAGCGTAATGTTAGTTAAGTCTTAAAAGATAATAGAAAAAGTAAAGGTATTCATTATTTCACAACGTAAATCAATTACTAAATTTTGGCAATTGACTTTGGTCAAAGTTAAGCAACCTCTATCCTGATTACAGGATTTAAAGAATAGAATAAGAAGTGGTTATTTTAGCTGAACAGTTAATTAGTGGTAATGACCACAAAAATAAGTTGCGTCAGAGAGGAATCCCAAGCCTACCGCGACGCAGCGGCGGCAACAGCAACGCCACAAGTAAATTAGCGCGTGTCTCATCGATAATGACTGTCTATATTAAATCCGCAATTCTCGCTTGGAAACATACGGGGAACCACTCGACCTCGGAGTCACTGATGACGCTCTTTTAAAATTAAAATCGGAACTTGATCTTGGAACAAGGAAGCTTGTGGTTTAGTCGGAAGGATGTTGAGGCCGCTAGAATTGCAAATGAGGCATTTTATCTCAATCCTCATAATAGTATAAATATTCAATGCAGTTGCGATCCATTACAAGAAAAGAAGTATCTGCTTCTGATCGAGGATGCGTGTGGAGGAGTGTACTCCACTGCACTTCGCGACTGCAGAATGGTGAAAAGGTTAGTGGCTAACCTAAGTGTCAAAATTATTCAAATTTCTCCCAACATGCGAAAAACCACTAAATGATTTTTCACTGTGACAATAATCTTAGTAAGATGGACTGTACGCTTTTACATGTAAGTATATTTTATAGTATTTATTGTGAGTGTTTTTTAGAATATGTTGAAGTAAAAACACTTTCATATATGTATTTTTTTTTTGGCAGATAAAATGCTTTTTGTTTTAGAAGTCAGTTAAACCTCATACAGAATTATAAGTATTTAGTTTCGATTATAACTTAAAAGTACTTAACATAACATAAATGTGCTTTAGTTCGTAGCAGGATCAAACTAAAAATAATTAGTCGATGAAATTCTCCACAGTTTTTCAGTCTGTAAGTTCACAGTTTTCTGTCCTAGCACTGACGCCTCCAATATAACCACGTATGTCGGGTAATACACATGGTGAGTATGACATGCGATTTTCGCCCGCTACGCGTCGCAACAAGCACCGTGTCAATATATTGAGCAGGTATGAAGTACATTCCTCGAACGCTATTTTTATTAGGTATAAGGAATTGTTTCCCACGATTTCATTCGACTTTTATGTACATGTCGAGTGACGTATACTGCTTAGAATTTTAGCACCGTCGTCGATAAGTATCGAGATCATAGACAAGAAAGCTATAGTATAAACGAGCCACTTGTATAACTTTAAGATCAGAAAAACACATAGTAACTGTTCTGATAGTCCTCAGCTCTCAGGATAATGTACAATAACTGGTGACGTTATAATCGAATTCGCAGGGGAATTCTAGTGATTGTGTTCTATGAGCTACCGAGATAGGGAATTTTTCTTATGTAAATTTAAATACATAGATTTTGGCATAAGTTTCCGCGTAATTCCATAGGTAGTTTTTTTTTTTGTTTTTTGGAAATTATATGTCTGTTTATCGAACTTACACCTAGTAATATAGATAATAATACATTAACAAGATACAGTGGGATAATAGGATGCTATTTATCCTTGGAGAGATCTCGTTTCATGGTATAAAAGAAGTTAATATCGCAGTTTTATTATTAGGTTAGTATATACAGTTTTTACTGCGAGTGTGGCTATAAATGAATGTTCGTAGTTTATTTCACCCCTTTCACACTTTTGTATGAAATAGCCAAAATTTAAATTTATAAAATGCCTGCTATTAATGAGAAAAAATAGTTTTTTACGCGAATATTATATCTAAACGTAAATTAAGTTTCTCCATGAGAAGAAGAGCATCTTACTGCTCTTAAATTAGTAAACATAGGCATAAATAAAAAACTTTTGGTTGAACACGCATTGCACATAAACCTATTACATTATTGACTCAATTAATATTTTTAATAGACGGTCGAAAGTTACATTTCGACTGCTTTTCATTGCTAAACGAAACAAATTTATGAATTTCTCCTGTTATCTCAGTCAAATGCATGTTACAATAAATCTGAATTTAGGTGTTTCTGTCATCTCCATATTGCTAATTAAACATGTTGAATGCAAGATGTGAATATTTCGTTTATTTATTGCCATCATTTATTACAACCCATACTATTACTGTTAAGAGTTTTTGCACTGGCCATAGTTGGGTTGCTAGAACTAACGCACCTTTGAAAACATTATGCAAATGTCTCAAGTAACCAGGTTTTAACCAACCAACCCAACCGATGAAGTTAATCTCAACGTAATTCTCTACTTGATAGTAATTTGTTTGACACGTTTATCGCCATTGAGAAATATTTATTTTTGAGATTGCCAGAGTACTTCTAACATGGAGATGAGGAAAAAAGGTGTCAAAGACTTATCCGAGACCGGCGTCGTATCGGACTTATCTGATATAAATGTAGATATGGATATGGCCAAACGATATAGCCAACCATTCTATAGGTAATGATAATCATTTGCTTTAACTGCCGTGTCTGTTTTTTCATCCGTCTTTACCACAGGAAGACGTCTGTTAACAAGGGCCATACATAAAAAAGTTAAGTGTATATTTGATCTGTCAATTTGACGAAATTCATCTTAAGTGACAAGTAAAATCATGTGTTTTAAATAGTATAGTAAAAATGGCAGTCTTCGTGCAAACACATTACGATTTAATATCATAATGGCGAAGAGCAATGAAAGAAACCATAGCAAATGTTATTGGCGGTCGAAAGAGAAATGTGCAGATGTGGTGAAATTGTTACTCAAAGACATTTCAATGTCTGAAGTTAAAATTAATGGATAATAATATCAATTCGGAAACAGAAAAAATATTTGAATTATATCACAGTTTTGCTATAGGTATGAACTGAGGAAGGAGGGACTGGTTCGATATTTATTAAAGCTCTTGCTTTTTAGAACTGATATTAGTTTTAAGCGATACTTGCTCGCAATGTCATCAACCGAGTCTGATTTTGAATCTAAAACAACCAGAGTGCTACTCCACACAAAACTTGTTTAAAAAATATCAAACCGTTTCAGAGTTCAATCACATACACACGGATAGAAAAAAATATATAAATGTTAGAAGTTCATTCGTGATAATTACAGAATCACTTAGGCATCCCCACTGGGTTCAACGACCAAAACCATGAGGCATTTGTACAAACATGTCGTCCCCAGCGTTATTTAATAAACATATATATGAAAAGTTAACTAAATAAAAATAAACTTTAACACACTCACACCCCCCCACTAGAATTCCCTGTGTTTCGGGTGGCATGGACCCACACAAATATGTAAGTAACATTTTTCTGTCGGATAAATGTCTGGCCCGGCCGGGAATCGAATCCGGGACCCCTGACTCGGCAAGCGGGTTCGTTACTAACTGGGCTACAGGGTCATCTGTAATTTTACTCAGTACGATTCGTTTAGGTGCGCAAGCATCTTAATGTTGCGAAATATATATAATTTGAGAAAAATTTGGCCTTAAATAAAACACGTCAGTACATGTCGCACTCCTGATAAATTACTGGTAATGATAGTGTTACTTGTAACGTGACCAACTTTTTAATTATAGCATGTGGTATGTTATTTTTAAGCAATTTACAAGACTTTTAATAACTCTCGCCATATATAGAACAATTATCTACATATAAATTTGTATGAACTAATAAACAAAACTTGATAAGCTAACAATATCAGAGATATTAAAAAAACAATCTCTCTTATACATTTTCGTAGGTGTTGAAAATTAATTGATGTTTATGATTTTAAACGTTAATTCATCTTGCCGTAACTATGACCCAAGTAATTGGGTCGAAATGTCACTAAAAATCGCAAAAATCGTTATTACCCGTTACAGTGAAATTTGATGTTTAGTGAAAAATATACTGTTTTTAAGGAAAAACTATATATTTAAGCATTTCATTAAAAGTAAAATTTAACTTTATACTTTTATACTCTCACGCATTGTATACAAAATAATGTAAAAAGTTTAAAATTTTATTCCGTTTTTGTTAGCTGTTGCCCAGAAGGTTCTAAAAAAACAAGTAAATAAGTTAATAAATAAATAATAATAAACGGTCACACACACACAACTCCGCATTACGCTGCCCTGTGCTTCGGCTGCCGTATATAAATTTGACGTCACAAACACCCATGACCCGAAAACAAACATTTATCTGTCACGTAATCGAACCCGGGACATCTTGCTCAACAGGCAGGGTCACTATCAACTTGGTAAACTAGTAAGGTAATATTCATGTTACTATAAAAAATACCCTAATTACAGTTCCCTGTTAAAATTACCACGATATCGAAATGGGATTGTGACAAGAGCGACGTCACAAGATTGATGTCTCAAAAGTGGAGCTTCAGAAATCTTCAAAACCTCCGTATCTTCACGGAAGCTGTAATCACAAAACAAATTTTATAATGGGAAATCTTTAGAGCACGCTTGATAAGCTGCGTCGGGGAATAAGTCAGGAAGGCAATAAATTGTGTAGCGGCGTCTTTTATCAGGTATGTCCACGTTATCGCCGTACCATCCCGGGTTGAACTCTGACCGACTGAGGTTCTGTACAATAAATCTAATAAAATCTCTCCGTTCCACTTACGAAAACTGTTCGATCTACCATAGGTATATCCTAATATCTCTTGCTTAAATTTGATATTTACATTAAGTTTTGACCTTTTGTTTTGTTGTTATTAGCATATTTTAGAATTATATAAATTAATCATTATACATTTTAGCTATAATGGGTACTCACGTCTTTTTATCGCCATAATGCATGTTCAATATCAGTATAAAATACAAAAAATTGTGAGTACCCAATACAATTAAAATGTATAATACTAACTTTTGTCAAATGGAAATAAATCCTCACACAATCACTCCCCCACGGTAGGGGGTAGACATACTGAAATAAGACATCCAACAACAATGGAGCGAAGAATAAACATTTTACTGTGACAATTATACGGTCTGCTCCAGCCGGCAACTGAATCTGCCTGCCGAAATCTCTATTAAACAGACAAGGTTACTGAACCGAGCTACAAAGTCGTCAACACCAATAAATTAATTGATGAATTTGATTTATAACAGCAAAAATGAGAAGGTCTTCATATATCGTCCTATAAAATATGGTACAGCAGTTTGCAATTCGCCTGAGGCATCTTCATCATTTCACAAAAAAAGTTGTTTGGGGCAAGTAAAGGCTTTATACTTGGGTATGTCTTTCAAAGGCGACGGAAAGGTTGGAGATAGCGACGTCAACAAATGAGTCCCAGATACGTCAACCATCAGAAGTGGTGGTTCAATTATCCTAAGTACTTCAATAAATATTAAAACATTTGAAATACTTACAATTAGCATCATTTGTTCTATGATAATGTCGTCAGTTTGAATATAATGACATATTTTTGAGCTTACGTATCCAACCAACATCTATGCCCGATTCAAGATGCCAACACATAACTAATAACAATGTAATTAATTATTAAATCTTTCAAACAACAAAACACCTACTTAAAAAACAAAGTACGTATAAAGGTCAGAGATTAATTTGATTCAACCTTAGAATGAGGAATTGTTTTTCTGAATTAAACCCGCCAAAAAAGCGGCGTTTACAATGTTGCACAGAATATTAAATTTTCGACAAACATAGACCGATATCGATACAATCGATATATCGATGTCGTTCGTTTTTAATCATGAATCGTCACGAGTAAATAATATGCAATATTTAAATGTAGGTATGTATATTTTCAATAAAATAAAACCGCAAAGCACACAAGGTGCACAAACAAGCAACAGTTTCCGTAACTCACATTTTGAAAGTCAAATAAAATCAAAATACAAAATCGCCGACAGGTGGCGCGGAAAAGAGGGCGCGAATGTACAACCTAACTTACAAATATTGTGTTTATTACAAAACCGTCCAATCGAAAATCGACTGTATGGCTGTTAGTACAGATTCAAAATAGGTTAACCATAAAATGATATGACACTATTACCTGTAAGTTCAACGTTGTAAGGGGTTGTAGGGCTGAGACAGATGTGGCCAGTTTTGTTTTATTATAACCAAGTACATGTTCATTATGAAGGGGACCGTGGCAATGATTGTTTTACATGTCTAGTTAACGTTGCAATGTATCATTTTGTGTGACGATATTTTGTTAAAGTTTGAAGTATCACAACAGGATTTTAAACTTTTACATTGTACGATGCGATATTGTTGTAAGAAAAATGTATGAAAATATCGTATCCAGTGCGTCACCCAGCGGAAATTGTAAAAGTGGGACAATTCTTGAATTATTCTTATTACTATTTCATTATCGTAATTACCACTTAAAATATTGGCATCACTAGTGAATTTAGTTGCCCAGAAATAATATAGGTAATCGTATCCTTTACTTGTACTTTAGTAGTACAATTAAGTTTCATTTACCTATCTATTGTAATTGCATAATTAACAGGGCCGTATCTGTACATTCAACAATTTAATGTATGTTAGCTTGTTTTGGAATTCTACTGTTTATATCTGGCTATATATATGTATGTCTGACTATATGTATGTATGTCTGTCTCCGTGCACGTATCTTACTGAAACCATTGACCAAATTTTGATACTCGGCATATTTACAGCTTATATTATAGGTTCTATCTAGGTTTCTTTTCATTTTTTGAAATAAATTTGTTCCCGCGAAATAGTAAAAGTTAGTAGGTGTGACCATATTATTGAGAAACTGGTAAACAAAATAAAAAAAATTGTTTCTAATTTCAAAAAATAAAAAATAGAATTCTTAAAACAATACGTTGGGACAAATAAAAGGATTCTTAAATGCCTGATAAAAATATTATAACAACAGTTGCGGGTGCTTGTGCTCTTGTGAACGTAAGACAGTTTCTGAAGCAAAGCGAGGGCACATGTATATTATAATATTACCTACAGTCAGCTTTAAAAATACACTTTCAAATTAACAGTATCAGGGAATGTCGATAATATGTCTACCACGCTGATTCATTGTGGTAAGCAAAGTTAGTTCGAGTATTGACAGTGGTATGCTACTCAAAAGCCTCCAAACTCATGAAGACTTCCATTTAATTTCTGACCGGTGACAGTGTTTTGATTTCATGGATCGCATACGTGTGACAAAAGGGCTATAAGCTCATAAATTTTTTATACATGCACTTCCTTTAAGCAGTCCTGTTCGACATCCAGGACCTCGTCACCACTTACCATCAGATGAGATTCACTGTAATCTCGCATTAACTTACAATAAATAAATAAATATATGCTAGCACCAAACATGTTAGGTGTAAGATATAATTAAAATCTTAACTAAAAATGAAATACGACGGCTAAAGGCGTCCAAGATTTATCTCAGCGGCTGTTACCAAGAATGATGTTTTTTGCACCGGCTATACGGTCTGTCACTGTTGTCTGTAATTATAAGTTTCGATCTAGACTTACAACGCGAATGACCTGTATAGGACACATCATGACTAATCCCTGAATAAATGAAATTGTTTTATTTAGTAGGTATGTACATACAATTAGAGCATACTAGCTAGCCATTTGAACGTTGCTGCGCTGGACGTAAAAAGGGACTTATCTTCTTTCTGATAATGATAAACTTTATTTTTATGTCAATAGCTAACAAAGAAGTACACGGGCCATCTAATGGTAAATTAACGTGGACGCCTAGAGGCGTAAATTTTACGTGTTGTCAACCACGGAATCTTTTCAATGTTCCACTCGCTAATATGTTTGTTTTCCTGGCTAACATCCTTACGAACCCAACGTATTTGGAACTGTTTGGTAGATTCATGAATATGGTGGAGAATTTACGAGAACGAAAATGTTCAAGTTTCTTATATTTTTTTATATATTATAAGCTACGCATTTTGAAGGTATTAAAAAAATATATTTATGTTACTCTTAATAAGCCCTTTTAATCAATATATGTGTAACTGAATGCATTTCAAGTAAAGTCTTATTCAATAATCTTATTTACATTCCAAAAAAAAAAAAATCTATGGAATTGTAACCACATTTAAGAAGTACTTCCCTAGCTGTCATATGTTGAATTTCTAAATTTAATTGCTAATTATATTTTAATCGATATCTTGGTATCTTATATTTTGTTTATTCTAACAATATTATATTTTGAAAATAGTTTTTTTGACAATATTTTTGTAAACCACTTACGTCTCAATACACTTTTTTAAATTATATTGATGAATATGATGATGCAAATCAGTTAATATAATTTATATAAAAATGCATAAGTATACATATATAAATAAATTGACAGAGGTCTGCCGTTGTGCGCGCATCACGGAAAAACTCCTGAATAGATTTCAATTAAGTTTTCTCAGTTATATTTATTAGACGCTTGGCCCTTATTTAAAAATATATATATATTGCTATATCTTCATTTAACATAAAGTAATTAAAGTTTAGGAAACAACGATTTTTATAAACACGCCGCCTTCATTGACTTTTATTTGTTTTTTTTTCTGCACATAAAATTTAAAATACGTTGTGTGTAATAAGGAACGACGAAGTCGCGGGTATCAGCTAATAATAAATATAAGATATGTTAGTATGGTTAGTAGAAAAAGGATGGAAGATCTGACGTCACATTCATAAATTAAACACAACTTCGTGAGTTCCGCGATGAATTTACATCCAAGATAATTAACGTAAATTCTTTACAATATAAGTTCAAGATAGAAAAACCATGAGTTGTTATAATACATGGATATATCTGACGTCATCAAAGAAAACTGTTCTAATAGCCTTGTGAAATGTGCTATCGTATCAGGTTATTCCAAAGGTTTAGATGTTATTATAAAAGTGAAAACTAATTTAAATCAGATCAACACACAGACACAACAAAACCGTACGCTCATATTCTTTAAAGGCTACAAATCATTAATAATCATTATCACAACTCATAACTGTCCCACTACTGGACTGTCACAGCGACAGGAGTTGAGACCATCGTCCATCATGCAAGTCATGTGCGTATTTATATGCTTAATAAATTTTAACATCATTATAGAAAATTGTCACGAGCGCATTTCCTCATTATATTTTTCATCATTTTTGGTACAAAATAACAAATGATAATTAAGACAATAACAAAATAATTATAGATTAAAATAAATACACATAATTTAAAGATTATAAGTACATGCGGGATTTGAACACGTATCACTCGTGCTGGGGATTGCCGTTCACACTACTGAATATAGAAACTTTTTTGGTTGAGTCTCAAACAGTAAATACCGTGAGCGGCTTAGACGTCATCTCAAGGGCGTATTGTTTTTATTTATACCATTAGCACTTAGCTTATCATTAGATCAGATTCACGATCTGTTATACGTTGTGACTACTTAAACTTAGCCGAGGAAAGGTTCCTCAGTATCAGAGATAACAAAAAGATGTTGCTTCTACTAGGGCAGTTAGCCTTTTACTGAGATGAGAAAATGTTCACAATTATCTGGCATAGGTTATGCTTGATCCTATTGACTAAGACCCCCACGGGTCCTCGTTGCCACTGGTCAATATAAAGGGAGAGTTGCCGCATTCTAACGAGATTCCAGCGGTATCCTTTCCTTTTGGGATCCTCTCTTGAGATTGTGACGAAGCTGAATTTGTCGCGGCCCGTCTAAAGTTAAAAAAATAGAGATGCTTTTTGGTTGCTCTTTGGCTGCTGTTAGTGGTCTACTGAGTTCAAATTTATGACTGAAAAATAATGGAGGGTATATTCAGTAGGTTACAGTTATTTGCTATGTGACCAAAGTGTTGTCCTAATTATCCTATTGTGGTTTCTTTTCAAGATGATTAAATCAGATTAAAGGCTTCAGTATACCATGGTGCCCAAGTAAGTGTCGATAGCATTCAGCTTGAGTAGCATTCTGGACAAATCTCAACTGTAAACGGTTAATATATTAGTCACCAAAGAAAGTCATATCTAATAACTCCAAAAAATTAATCTACTCCGCAGGTATACCGAAACCTGACCGGCGACAAAAGCCACCAGAAAATCTAGATAAATTTTAGTACTGTAATTTCATGGTTATTAGTACTTCACTTCAGGAATTGGTCGTTTTATATGCTTTAATATATTCATAATCGTATAGACTTTGTTAGTTATTCACAACGATGCTAGATTTGTTCGTGTTTATGTTTGTTTGTTCACATCCGAATGTCTATTGTTTCCAGTAATATTTTCCAAACAACATTCCATGCCGCTGTGGTATTATGGCGTCATGCTGACGTCATTTCTAGGTACAGTTACGTGGTTGAGTGACGCGAGGAAGTGATTGTAATTTTGGAATGCAATTTGGTTTGAACATAATATTAGCGCACGAGGTAATATAACTTTGCCTTGACTTGAGACTTGACGTTGAGAAGCGACATAACAGGGACCGGCGAGACAGCATTGCATTTAACTTTTAAAAACGAAAATACTAGCCTGTAAAATTTTATTCTAAATCCGTTTAAGAGACCGTCTTTTAACGCCAGACTGTTGCTGATTGGGTTACGTTTAATTACTTGAAGAGCTATAACACGATTACACCTTATTAAAACACAATCTGATATCGCGTTAATTATGATTTATCAGTGTCAGGTGTCAGCAATATCAGCATATCCATATAAATCTAATAGTGATTAATTATATGGATGAGACTACAGCAGTAATATCGTCTTTTCATATACATCTATTGTACTATATAAATCTATCGGCTCTGTCCGTATACCATTTTTATTGTCAAATTTCATGATAAATTTTCGTTTTGTTACTCACTGAGATCAATTTGCCAATTTTGAATTTTTTTGTCACTCTATCTGTTGGTCTGTATGTCCCGGTGTAACTCAAGAAAGTCTCAACCGATGTTAATGAAAATTGGTATGTAGTAAAAAACGAGATTGCGCAGATGATAGGTTATATAAAATATAAGTAAACTTAACAAAAAACATTAGATTTGGAATAATTATTCTTTCTTACTTTCTTCTCATTTCCTGATCGACAACGCACCAATGATATGTTTGGTCTTGCTGATGTCCATGGGCGACGGTGACCACTCACCATCAGATGGCTCGTCTGCTCGTTTGTCGGCTTTTAACATAAAAAAAAATTATATAATTAATTATTCAACCCGTCGAAGATCGCAAAAGGTTCTGTTTTGGTCGAATTCGACCGTAATCGTTAAATAACAATCCGCTTCCAATTGTTTTTATTGATAATACTAAACTTTGCTAATAGATAGCAAAAAAAAAAAATATAAAGAAAATCGATTAACAAACAGACGAGAAAATGGTACTAGAATGTTTCGTCTTTGCCTATAGATACATTCTCATTAGTATCTATTTGTCTGCGCTTTTTTAAAAAAATGAGATAGAGTTCAATGGATCATCAAGGACAGGAGTAGTGTAACTTAAACTATAAGATATTTTTCGTTTTAATATTTCCAGGGATTCCAGAGTTTTGCGGTCTAAGAGCTCAACCGTTATTGAGTCCAAATTAGACTCTCTTGCTCGTAGCATCTTGTTGATTAACGGACTTAGAAATGGTACCAGGTCCTTTTGGTAGTTGCTAGGCTGAATATTTTATTTTATTTTTTATTAAGAAATCATCATAGACACATCACAGATTATAAATAAATTAATTGAAACCTTTACAAACTATAATCTAATGTAATATACATATATTGTATCTCTCATAAGTCTGATTGACCATAATAATTGCTCTGTTAAGAGTATACCACCCTCTTTACTCACCATGGTAGACACTTAGGTTTGATGAAAGGGATCCTTTTCTACCTAGTCAGTCGCCACCCTTCTTTTAAGTATAATCTTAAAACGCTTTCATGGGGTTCCGTTACAATGTCGAAGACCTATTCAACTAGCGGTTTTTCTAACTTCTTGACCGGTAACGCGTATGCAATATGAGTAATGATCATTAACTTATAAGATTACTAGCGGTAAGTTACTAGGTTGGACTATTAATTATATATACATGATTATTAGAAATTTAATATTTTGCGCCTTAATTAGACATCATTAGGTTTACTGCTATTTTATATAGTCAATACATACCAATTTTCATTAAGATCGATCAAGCCGTTCGTGAGTTATAACGTGACATACAGACAGACAGACAAAAAAATTTGAAATGGTCAAATTAATGTCAGTGTGTTAAAAAACGGATATTTATCGTGAAATTTGACAAATAAGACAGTACAGTACAGACAGAGAGACATTACATAGATAGATTTTATATAGCCTTTCATCTGTGCAATCACGTGTTCTCACTACATACCAATTTTCATTTAAATCGGTCAAGCCGTTCCTGAGTTATAACGGGACATACATAAAAGCTCAACAGATTTATATAGAAGTATAAATTATCCTCAAGTTAAGCAAGTTAAAATTGTTAGTGTCAATTTTGTAACTTCATGTCAACCGTGTAGCCTAATGTCACCACCCGAACTAATCACAGTCCCAGGTTCATTCCCGGCCGAGGCAGACATGCAAATAAGAGATAATTATTTGTTGTCTGGTGGTGAGTGTTTGTGATTAATATATACGCTCACGCCACCCGGAACACAGTGAATCCTAGTGCTGCCTGAGTGTCTTTATTTTAATTTTCAACAAGAACCGGCTTTATACATCGAAGTATACTAGCCCTTCGCTTATTAGTCCTTAAATTGCTTTCATTATTATAAATATTGTCTATTGTGTTCACCCCACATCGTGTTTCAAAAAAATCAACCGAATTAATAAAGCAATCAGTCAACGCCTTTACAAGGTGTTCAATATTGCGACGGTTCATTCAATGACTGAACTGAGCCCCAAATGGTATCACGGTGAACATCATTGCACCTCCAATAAAAATATTCTTATCGTGCGCAAACATAGACATCAGGCGGTGCATCTGCTTGTCAAATCAGCTTTTGTACGAATAAAGGTGTTTCAGACAAAACTTTACAATGTAGGGGCATTATCTAATTGTTCTATCTTTTTATCCGTTTGTTATCTCAATATCGTATTTATTTACGAAGCTGCACTGTACCGGTGAGGAGAAAAGTGTTATAATTTTTTTTGACGTTTCGTACGTATTTAATCTTCTATTAAATTCTTTCTAATTCTAATTCTAGTAAATGGATAGTAGCTTGTTGAACTTTATATATGTATCAAGTAGTATTAACTTAAAAGATCACTGCTGTTGTTGTGACTCGAATCGTTTTATTTTTTTCTCCTTCTCAATTGATTATTTTACAAGCAACGATATAATCCTAATAAATAAAATTTTAATTTACTCTTAATATACTATTTGTATGAGTATGATTTATTTAAAGTTAATCAACGAGTCCTACACTGAAAAAGTGAGATAGAATGCCTCATTTGAAATTGGTGAATGCTACACCCTTAAAATTCAAATACTTAAAGCGATTTTCTTAAACAGCTAAAAAGTTGAAGTGGTCACTATATAACACCACCACACTGGAATTTCTTAAGTTGTTAGACACGCACAAATGAGATCATAACAACCAAAATATTAAAATCATAGCTCTTTTATTGACGCTCAAGGAATCACTAAATGGTCCACAGGATCACCTGCAACAATTTGTTTAACTGCGGAATCAGCAAAAAATATTGACAGATCCATTCAAGTTGAATCGTCTTTGTTTTTACAATAAAAATCTTTGAGTTTAACAAAGATTCTAGTACTTCTTAGTTCTATGGTATCCGTAACACAGAACTTTATTTTTGTTACATCTATAGGAGAATCCATTTGGCAAATATAAAAAGTTAATTTGACTACTGTAAAAAGTAGTAGATAATAGCAACCTTGACATTATTTTGTCTCTACAATTAAGTTTTTTTAAACTTTTGTATCCGAGTGTACATACATCACATCACGAACAGTTTTACTGCAATGGTTGTTGTTGAGTCACCTTATAACAATCAAGTTGTCGGTGCGATTTACGATTCACTCGTATTCATTCTAAAGCTATCAACGAGGTTAAAATTACAACTTTGTAGAATTTTGGTCCGTTTTTTGTATCCATCCATCCATCAGCCTTTGGACTATTTTACTATTATTTTATTATTATTAGCCTTTGAATCTATTGGACATGTATTTGTTATGTGTATTTTGTTATAATTTAAACCTTTTGTTAAATTTAAAATTTAAATACGACACTGACATATATGTATAAATACTTTGAAAGAAATGGTTTGTGACAAAGGATAGCTTAGATCTGTTTTAAATCGTGATTATCAGTATAGAGAAATATATTTCCTATTAATATTGTTACACGAGTATACAGGTCATCTGATGATAAGTGGTCATCATGGTCAATGAACGCCAGTATTACCACGTCCGTCAGCAACGTGATGACGGCTGTAAAGAAACGATGAATCGGCTCGTTATCCAATTCCCCAACATTGTTATTAAAATATTCTGAATTCTTCTAAATTATTTTACGATTGAAGGAAGACTAATCGTAAAATGTTTCAGCACGTTTTGGTATATACCAGGATTATAATATTGCAATAGTAAAACAGCTCATCAATATACGGATGTATCCTTTATGCAGATTTTAATAAATTATTTAAAAAGTACTTAAGCCTGTACAGTAGGGACGGTACATCGTGTTAATGTTGCCAATGTTAAAATACATATTAATCCGCGCGCACCTTTTAAGATGACACCTTTGATGTAACCTGCGAAATTGTATTTTTTTTACTAATTTTTACTGACTTCGAATATAATATTTTTGGGTAGTCTTAATGATAATTCTAATTTAAGAAATAGTTTGTAAATATTATTAAAACAAAGAAATATAATCCTTTTGAAACAAATATTCTCAAGTGTCGCGATAATTTAGTAACCACATATTCTAGACTTGTTCAGCCTGCGACAAATCTCAAGAAACACGGATGAGTGGTACCAAGTATTGGGCAGTGGACATATTGATACAAATTTCTACCGTTCGATAATTTACATATCTTTAAAAAGCAAAACATTAAAACTGATGGTTGATGATTTTTGACATGAAATTAAACATGTCTCATGTCGATGAGTTAATGATGTGTGACGCATTGTTTAATTATTGGTCTCACAGATAAATTGATAGATGCGTAACAGCGTTAGGTGAAGGTAGAGGATACTATTGAAAAATGTTATATCAGTGACAGACATAGCTAGTAGAATAAGCTGAGTCAAAGGTAAATAACATAAATAATTGAAAAGGACTGATGATTCTGATTTGGGAAAAGGGAGATGTTTTTTTATTAATACACACTACTTTTATGTTTCTTTTATGATCTATTACTTTTATGGTTGGTTACACTTTTTATGGTTCCCTGTAATACTTGCACAATTTCTTGAATACTCGGATTGTTTTTCTAATAATTGTTCTATTAGTAACACTAATTTTGAATACATAATATACTTCTTCATTGACTGTTTTTATTACTAAGATAGAACTCGTCCATTCCTGCTCTTCTGAAATTTTCTACGTTACATTTCCATATAATATTTGTAATGGAAATCAATCATTATTCATTTTTATCTGACATTAAATAAATTTCATATGCATATCATTTTATTATGATATATGAAACAAAAAATACATTCAAAATATAAATGACTAAGCTTTCAACAGAACCTCAATAAACACCTCAAAGAAAGAGAAAAAGATAAAAGTGACCAAAAAGATTTGGCTCTATAGTTGATAGAACCTAGCTACATTACAATTTTCAAAACCGACCCTGTTACATTTTTATTATTAACACACACATATATATATATATATATATCAAACTATCTGACAGTGTGAGCGCGGCGTTACCTTAACACGCATGCTGGAGAGCTTCATGGATGTTTCCAATAATTTAATAGCGACTACGAATATCCATACCATAACATAACAGGATTTTAATCACATACCGAGTCGCGGTGGCGGGTGGTCGAAGACGAATTCAACTCTAATAGAATATTGAGTCGTTCCACAACTACATTGAGTAATTTGTCCTTTGTTTTTTTTTATGCTTGTAATACTCACGCGTATTGTTGCGGAAATGGAAACTCAAGTTGTCCCCGCAGACGTTATATGCACTCGACAGATAACATTTGTGTAAGGTGGTTGGCCAGGCAGTAACAAATCCTACCACATGATACCTACCTACTCTACCACACATGAGTCTAACCAGGTTATGTCCAATCGTACGTGGTGGTGGTAAACTGGACGGTGCAGTCCTATCGTGATCATCTTGTCTATTGATGAGTTGAATGCTTCACCGGCAGGAGCGTTAACTTGGCTTCAAGGTGCGATGAAGCCTATTACTCACCCCAAACTTATGTAACTGACTGGCTAGCGCTATACAATAAAATATAAATATTTTTACCAATTTTATAAAGTTAACGGACTATTGTCTTAAAGATTGACATCTCATTAAAATCGGTTCTTCTCTTTACTACTAGAAGTTCAGTATCATAAAATCGTTCAGAAAAGGTCATATTTATCAAAAATGAACTAACAAATTTCCGTTAACTCGATCGCAGCGTCACCAACTGCCGGGTTCAATATGAATCTAAATCTAAACCATCCAGGGATCCAATATAGCATTTCATCAAAATTTGTTCAGCCGTTTAATAATAGCAAAACGAAAACAGTCAATCGGTAGAATGTACGATATTCACTAACCTAATCCTAATCAAATCTAAGGAGTACGTCTAACACAGAACAGTTTTATTTAATGAGTCACATGCATTACTGCTAATATGGATTTTATTTGCCAGCACCTTAACTAAAATTGCAAAGTAATCAAAATAAGAATATAATATCCCGGGATACCGATGGGTTCAATGTAAATAAAATAAAGCTGTCGCAGAGCAGACCAGGTTGTAGACACATCGCGAGGTTCCTCGAGCGTGCACGAGGCGCCGGCCGTGACCGACCTGCAATAGAACAACGCGGACATTTTATATATATGTATTTATGTTATAGTCAGATATTAAACTGAGTTAAAAAAAAGGCGGAGTTAATACACAGTGGCTCCTAGTATTCTACTAGTAGTAGCTCTGCCAGTGTTCTGCCACGGTGAGCGCTTGTGTTACGTGACAGTAATTAAAGTGAAAAATTATATTGTTTTATAAACAAATATTCAAATAATAATTTAGTATTAACATAGATAATTTTAATGGTGTATAGAAACTGGTGTATATTACACACATAAAAAATAATGTTCACACATGCGCAACTTTAGGAATTAGGATTTCTTGTTCAACTCGAGAGTAAAAAGAACATACACTTTCTCATAAGTGCTTTGATTTATAAAGGATTTACCAGGTCACACAGGTGGTATGGTATTTTTCCCGCTTGGCTAGTTACTACCCTCCTTTTAAAACCGCCCGTGAAATGTTTCATACGTATTTCGGTTGCAGTGGGCTACAGTAACCACTTACCGTCAGATGGCACGTCTGCTCATTTGTCGACTACTTTCTAAATTATACAATATAAGATTCATTCAATTAGTAAAAGTAAACTTTATAACACAACGAAGAAAAATGTATGTATTATATAGTACACTGTACTATATCATCTCACAAACTGCTCTTAACTTAATCTAGGGAGCACATTTATGTATCGCTGATTTTCAGTATGGCTTTTAAATAAGTCGTTTGTATGGTAATGTGACAATGTAAACGGTTCTTGAAGTGCACTACAAACATTTTATTTTCTACATCACCAATCATTTTACTAGAACACTCACATCACAATCTAGCTCCCGGGTCGCGTGTCTTATCTTTTAGCTTTTTTGTTATTTCTCTGAAAAAATACGGCACCACTGGCTAAAAGTCTCGACCACAAAAGCAATTCAAAGGTTCAAACGAGATAAAGCTTCAAAAGTTTAAATCGTCCACGTTACTCGTATGCTTACTTTCTGAAGTAAGCGGCGACTTCCTACTTCGTTCTGGCGAGTGCGCGCGCTAACTGCGTGCTTTATGCTCCTCCCGGCCCTTGCCGGCCTTAGGCCTCCACATTTTATTAACACAACACCGTAACGGTGATCAGGCTTCAAATGCACGCCTCTCATTTTTAGAGGTCCGCACATTAGGTACAGAGATGTTTATGACTGTTCTGAGGAAAATTTAGTGAAAACTATAATGTTAAGACTTATAAAGACTAGTAAGGGTGGTATATTCGATGGAAAACGATATTAGATTTGATGTCTACTCGTGTTTTTTGTTCGCTAGAGATAAATTTTCAGAAAATGTAATAAAGTATGTGTATACAGGTACTCAACACGATTATGGGTGCAATTTACAAAGGTTTTAATATGCGTTTATTATTATTAGTCATAATAAAATTTGTTTATTGCTTCTTAAATTACAACTTATTAAAAAATAATGTAAGAAAACGTTAATAGGGATTGACTTAGATTGTGCTTACTTAGAATTACTGAGGTGTATGGTACCCGTAAATTCAGCTGAGGACTACCTAATTTTCAACTTATGTGTATTACATTAAAAAAAACAGGATATTAATAAGAATTAATAATACTGTTACTTGTGTGTGCGTTCGCGTGCGTGCGTGCATGTGTAACTTTTGCTATTTTTTTTTTATTGATTTTTTTCACATTTGCTATTCTTAGAGCCATGCAAGCAAAAAAATCTTTTAAATTTTATAGATATTTTCATTAATGATTAAGATTTTCTTCAGAATTTTGTCTCTTTAAGGTTATAATTATATTGTACATTCATTTTTCTTTTAATACAAATGTTTGTTACTGGGTCATGGGTGTTTTTGATGTCATATTTGTATCTTTGCTACCCACAACACTAGTGTGGGGGTGTGAGTGTGACCTTTTACAATAAACCATCACATATTAGAGTTCTCAACAATGTTCTTTTGTCATTTCAAAGTGTCTAGACCACACTAGGCAAGCTAAGATTATTTATTTATTAGTTAGTGCCTATAAAGGCCCTTCTTTGTAACAAAGTGTAGTTGGCTCTTTGCATTTTATATGAATAAAGCATGATTAATAACCCAATGAGGTATAATAATCACCAGTGGTTGTCCTCTGGTTACTATGTTGCACAGAAGCGGAATTATTTCTTTTTTGTGACCTTTATAAGCTCTCTAAATGAAATATGCTGCAATGGTGGTATTAATGAAAAAATATGTTGAAAAATTTAAAACACTTATTAACTTCGTAAATTCTCTCAATCAAGTTAGAGACAATCTCGAGAGAAGAGTGAATAGGCTTTTAAAATTGCGTTCAACATTTTCTTCTACACCACTTATCATCAGGTGGGATTGTCGTCAAGCATTTACTTATTATGTGTAAGAAAAGCTAAAACTATTCACTATCATCTTCTCTTAGCTTTTATATCTGTACTTTTTGCTAAAATCTACACTCAGAAGAGGTAAAATCATACTTAATCGTGGTAGTCTAATACCAAGTTCCTCGTGAGCATATTATGGATAAATCACAGATATGTGGGTCTTCTCATGGCGTATCCATTAAGTGTCCACATACTGTATCTATATACGTAAACCATAATCAATGTGTAATACGCGGATATTATGCTTAACTATTCACTACTGGACTTGGAGCTGGGGCTTCTGAAATCGACGTTGAATTTCAAACTAGAAACAATTACATAACTGAATTAACTTTACTATAAATTTAAATAAACGTATCATTAATTTAAAAATAATATTCTTCTATGTAACGTATTACTGTTACGATTTAATTTTTTTAGTATATTTTTACACTATTTTATTGTTACTACTTAAATGCCCAGAGTGTTAAGGATTGACGACGCGCGATGGTAATTTTTTTTTACATTACAAAATTATTTTGATTACGATAATGTATAACAACGTAAAACAAGCGGACATTACCACAAAAATACAGCTTAGCAAGTAAAACATTTAATTAAAATCTTACAAAAATAACTTGTTTTAATAATGTCATTATAATAATACTTTGTTGTTACGATCACAATTACTGTTTTTTATTTATCTCTGTACTAATCTATTTGTTAAGAGTGCGATTTTTGTGGGTTTGTGTATATGCCGAATGTAATCTATGGAACCACGGCACCTATCTGAAGAATTCTGAAACCATGTAAATGGTGCACTATATCGGATAGACATAGGTTATATAATGTATGTATAGTATATATATAGAATATGTCTATACCTACACGTGTATAACAATGTATTTTTAACTTATAGCTCTTATATCTATCGTTTTGCGACAATATACTACGATCAAAAATAATTGCTATAAGTTACATCTTCAAACGAAATCTTTCAATTATAGTCATTGTTACTATGACTATATTTATCTTAATCTTATGTTGAATCAAGCCAATGTTTATTGAATGTGGACGTCGATAGACATGGTTTAAAAATCCATCATATGTAAGTCAGTTTTGGCAAAAGTGACTTACTGTATTCACGTTGTGAACAACAGTGCGGGTCGCGGGTTGAATACCCGTACGTCCGACATTGTCGAGGTTGAGCAGCGCGTGCGCATCGACGGATCGACTGACCACGTGCTCTGGTTGTATTTATATAGATATATGTTGTGTACACAAAACGATATAGTGCAAAGATGTTCGTGGTAGCGGTTTGAACATCGGTCTCTCGCACGGTAGACCCGAGTTCGAATCTGCATGCACCTTTATTTTGGCAATATGCACTTTCCCAGCGTGACATACTATGGGCTTAGCTTTGCCATTGTGAGATCCGACTCCAACACTGGGATAGTTTGGGCTGTAATGATGATTGGTGTCTATAATATAGATATACTCGTAGGCTGTAAACTACCAATTCAAAGCTTTACAACGAGATTTTATAGACGATGCCGTAGCGTTTTAGTTACTCTCTCCTCGCTGAAGGCGACCCCTGGATGGCAGACTTATGTTACAGGTGTATGTTCTCGAGTCTTGGGCGTTCGTAGAGTCTTATTAGTAAATGTATGTCGTAACACAGAACACAGGAACATATAGTGGTGAGGTGGGAGTATGTGAGGGTTTGTTATAGCGTTATTTTATTTGTTATGATCTCCAAGGAACAACGATACTAAATCTATGTAGGTATTGCCAAGCAACTAAATTTTATATCAACATAAAATATTTATCTTTGCGTTGTCACCCGTCCCGATAGCCACAATTTAAAGTGATAGTGGGTTTAAGTATTTTGTATTATTAATTAACTTATTAGAAAATGTATAAAACAAAATGTTGGATGGAATATATAAATGATGTACAGACAGCTATGAAAAAAATTGTAAGCGTTTCAGTTATTTATGCAGTTTATAAATTGTTTTAACTATACTTTTATGAAGTTTATTGGAATGCCAATAACTAAGAAGCATTTAAATTAATTTTTTTTAACTCGTCCATTTTCCTATTTGAAATTGGTCACAAATGCATCCGGCTGCCAGCCGGTCCCATTCAGATTCATTCGCGAAGCTTCTTCAAGATAGTTGTACAAGTAACGTGTAATATTACTACTCTCGGTACGGGCCAGAGCGGGGGGGAGGAGGGGCAACCTTGAGGAGCAGCTGCGGCGGT
>PDGT01000014.1:3905674-4019091 GCA_003671415.1 Megathymus violae | reverse complement strand
GTTTGTTACCATACTTACACACCGCAAAACACACTAATTTAATGACATTTTTGGAGATACTGTGCGCTGGGGGCTTACTTAAACTTGTCCCATTTCGATTCCATTGTATACAAATACACCGCACAATACGTTGGTCATTGTCATAAATGTTTTTGAAAATACTATATAAAGGGGTTTTATTGCATTTAAATGTACTTATTAGGTATATATGATTAGATTTAGCGTACTTTACTTCGATGCACCTTATCTATACATATAATAAAATTCTAAACGATCGATTTCTTTCATGAACGATATATGAGAAAAAATATTATTAAAGGCCTTCATTAACGCAATAGAACCTAAAACAATAGTTGTTGGAATTTTTGCCTGTTTGTCTGTTTGATAGTGCGTTTGTTCCCGCTAATCTCGGAAACGGCTCAACCGATTTTGTTTTGGTTTTCACAAATGTGTTGCAGTAAACATCACTTAATACATAAAGTTTGTTTCATTGCAATCCTTCCATAAATAAAAAAGTTATAAATTAATATATGTATTTCTAATTCACAGAACGAGAAAAACCTAGAAAAACGCAGATGCTACCTTAAGCGTAAGGTAGTAAGTAGGTATATATTTGCTATTTGACTAATAAAGTCACTACCCTGACTACAGAATGAAGCGTTCCGGATTCAATTACACACCGCAAATTATACTTATTTAACAACGATTTTGGAGATTCACTTTTTTGGAGATTGACTCTGCAATGATATAGTGTGCTGAAGGCTCACTTAGTTAACCAATGACTCTCATCGTAATGATTCTGCCTAGTGAATAAATATTTTGAGATTGATTACGATTACTTACAAAATACTACTACTTACAAGTACACCGCAAAGCACCTCAATGGACAATTTTATGGAGAGGTGGTATGTTAAGATTCAGAAGAATCTTTAACGCTACAGGGACGGCTGGCTTAATCTTGCTTAATCTAATTAGATCTGTAGCTCAGTAGGTAGCATTCCTACTACCGAATGAATTCATTTTAAGTTTCGCAGCCAAATGAAATGGGTCTAAGGCGGACTTGATGTTAAAAGCATTCTTTACTTGTCAACCTTCGGATAGTCAAGAAACGTTTGTTGTTGTACGTTAAAAGAAAGAAAATAATTAGAAATTGACCGAGTTATCGGCAACTACATGGGTGATAGCTAGTGACAAAAGCTCTTGAGCGGTTCCGTGCATCAGAGCTCATGTTAAGCTCTGTCGTCGTTCGATCGGAACGCGATCTATGCGGGCGACATAAACTTCCGCCGATCGGATTGGACAAAAATTCCCACGT
This sequence comes from Megathymus violae, assembly GCA_003671415.1. NCBI lineage: Eukaryota > Metazoa > Arthropoda > Insecta > Lepidoptera > Hesperiidae > Megathymus > Megathymus violae. The sequence continues at coordinate 4,017,776 of PDGT01000014.1, read as the reverse complement.
ACATCAAATTGTTCTGCAGCAGCATAATCGAGTCCACTCTATTCCTGCTCAACCTCCAGAAGACTCCCTTGCTCTGAAATGGCTCACCCATAGATCTGTAGTGGGCCGGTTGAACTCAAGCAACGTACGGTACAACTGACCGACATTTAGATCAATAGATGAATTGATTGATTTAAATTTGAGGTTCGTTTTGTTCAAAAAAGAAACACATTCCCAACTTTTTCTCTTTCACACCGTGGGCGTTCGTCTCCGTTAATAACTTAGTCGTGATTACATTGTCCATAAATCTTAATTAATTGTAACGATCAATTAATATCGCTTTGTAACCATTAATTAATAAAAGAATTGTGCTGACGTACGCTCATTATTGAATGGACAGTATAAAGCAATTCAATGCAATTCGAAGTCATATATATATAAACGGGATCAATTTAACTTTCCCCATCATTTGTAAAGATAAAAGAAGAGAATTGTCGCTTTTACATTCGGTCCCAATTGGCAGTTTTGTATTCGGAACTGAGTATTAATAACGAGCAGTTTAACCGCTTAAACGGCAACTCGTCGGCCAGCGCATACGTTTTCAGTGGGGACCGACTCGTGACAGTATCTGGTAATTCTACCGTGAAATATGTTCCGTCATGGTCGTGTGTTGGTATGCAGAATACGGTGTAAGGGGCTTCATGTATCGTTGAATCCGAGGCATCCTAGTAGTGGTGTACTTTGGACAGCGGACGAGGTTAAAGTGTCAGGTCCATCGTTGGTCTATGAGTCACCGCGTCCCATACATACTTGCGGTACGTGGTAGCGTGTCAATCGTTCTAAAAACAACCGTAAAATAATTTTGACATACTCCACTTGCAGTATCGCAAAGTCAAAAATAATCAATCAGGTCTCTCGGTTTCGTTTCACCATCAAAAAGTCGATGATGCCTTTGATGTTACGATTGTCTATAGATGGCTCACTTACCATACGATGACCTGTCCACGCGTGTGTCGGCTATTTAGAGAAGAGAAGAGTTTGAGGACCAGGAACGTTTAAAAAAAATGCTCTTTAACCTCGAGCTCGTTTTCAATCTGAAACAAGAAACGCCAAATATTTGTACCTTACTCTATTATTGTACCTTTTTTGTTTCGTCCTCTTCTATATTTAGCATTAATTAAGCCTTAGGAGGGCTTCTGTGGATCTTAATACTTTGTTATAAAAGGAATTATGTAAAACGAACCGTCCGAATATTGTCCAAGTGAAAGGTGTCTCATATCTATAACATTGTGAGCCCATGCAATTAACTGTAACAAAAACTATTGAAGGTGTTTGTGGTGGGTACCATACATACATAGAGCGGGTCAATTGGAGTTGCCGACAATTCTATGAAATTTTACCATCCTATTAATAAGTAGAGCCCTGAAAATATCGTAATAATTTTAACTATTATCAATTTAAATCTTTTATAATTGTATAACATTTTTTTTCTGTGTTCCCAAAAGTTGTTAAATAGTAACTGCAGCAGCGATAGAAAATAAAATTTGAAATTTACAAGGATTATATTATTATTATGTATTATTATATTATTATTCACATAATATTGGAGATTTTACAAAAACACTCGACTTCGACAAATTTGATTAAATCCACATTATGTGACTTTCATGTAATTAAAGTTAAAAAAGAATATGTCAATACAATGATTTGGTAACAGCAATAAGAATTCATCTTTAAATTTGTAAACAGCATAATGCAATCGGCGTTATCTACAAATTCATACAAATTTTATCTCTTAACATTTGATTTTTAATTATTTATGTAGTACTTATATAACATAATAGTCAAATATTTATACAACTGAACGGGTCAATACTGAGTGTAAATCGCACTTCGGTTCTTTAATGGCATCATTAAAACACGGCCTGTCCGTGCGCAAAACTTAATCGATGTCAACATATCGCCAACTGTAATATAAATAGCGTAATGTTTCGACGCGGTCACTGACGCATCTAGAATACGTTATTCAGCTTATTACTGAGAACAGACATAAACACCTACCGCGAACCTCGGATACTCAGACCAGTACATATGTATGATAGAAAATGGAATAGTTCAAATGAACCGCGACATCGATAAATACTAGATAGTGGTGAGAGAATCCACATGCGTTCCATCTATCTTTCATCTATTGCATGCAATACCACAAGGCATAAATACTGGTCTATTTGGACTAGGAACATAATGTTTTTTACATATCTTTCACATGTGTGACTTTGGGTATTTTAGCCTAAAAATCATGGAAAAAAATAGCATGGTTTTCAATAGATTTTAATCACCGATCACCATAAAATATTTAAATTTACAACATTTAAACCTAAAGGAAATGGCGTTAAACTAATATACAGAATGACGCATATTTGGTAGCATCCATCTATATACTACCTTCATCTACCTACGACGAATATAAAATGGGGAATGTACTTATTTCAAATTGTGATTGAAAAAAAAATGAATGAAATGAATTCTGATAAAGGTAATATATGAGAAAAACGGTAAAGTAAACATAGAATTTTTTAAAGTAAACAAATGCAAAACAGAAGCAACTATTAAAAAATATTAAAAAACTATTAAAATAAGCTACTAAAAGAGAAGACGACTGTACTGAACTAATGTAAATACGATTTCTTACTAACGCCGTGATCTCTATTTGTAAGCCGAATAATGTTATGTACGTAACGGATGTATTAGTCATATTCATATAACTCTGAATATTACAAACATTTCCGGACACTGGATTGCTAAATCTTAGGTGAAACATAATTTTGGGAAAAGATAACGCTAGAAATAAATATGTATGATAATTTTATCTACAGTGAGCGTAATATTTACGGATATTTTTGGAATATATGTATAATGGGCTTAAGTTTCGGTCCCCGATTAGTTTTTTTTATTAAATAGTCAATACATAAGCAGACGGCCCATCTCAGTGAATCCACGGACTTCTAAAGGTATCACTGACCTGTCACCAACCAAGAAGTAAATAGGAAACCCGCTTCTTATCTGCTTCCTCATAACGAGACAATTGACAAAACGTCTCCATTTTATGATAGATGGTCAGAAGAAAAGCATTTATAAGTTATGTATAAAAGCTTATCAACTAAGAAAGAACTCCTATCTAAGAAAGTCCTATCCATACATATTTCGTATACGTACATACGAAAGCTCCGAGAATTCATATGAACACAGCAGTGTCTCGCCAGTTCGGTGTTATGACGGCTCTATTATACATATAGGAACTCAAAAGTTCTCATGTTTAACCTGGCCGCAATGTCTCAAGATTTCTTACAAACACTTTGTCATATAAAGTCGCTTTGGAAGTAAGGTAACACTCGTGAAATTATGTCCTTATCAGTCATCCTTCTACATCTCAGACGTCGTTCCGTTGCGTAGCTTTATTGATTGATTGATTTCGACATAAGATCTTCTTAGAAATATCTAGTTCTTAGGATTCGCAATGATGTTGCTGGCAGTTGCTGCATTGTTTCGTTAAATTCAGCTGGATATCATACTTGTGAGTATGATAACATAAATTTAACCGATTCAGTGAAACTGTGTGTCATTCTGGTAAAAATAACATCCATTAGTTTTATGGAAGAGCCACATTATAAATTTAAAACTAATGTCAAAAGGATTCTCATGACGAAATGTTACTATAAAATGAATGATTAATCCAAAAACCAGAATGCTTGGATATGTTTATGGAATTCAATATTAGTGTTCTCTGTTATTTTCCTGAAAAGTTTCTTGCCGTTTCTTCTACCAAATCAGCTCTTGACCGTCCTGCTTCTTTGTCCACATAGCATAGACATATGCTTTTTTGGGACAGCTCACGGTAGAAACCAGTTAAAAAATGCCGTAGCATCAATTTAATAAAGTGATTTTAAAAAGCTATTTCGAATAAAAAGGTATTCCAGCTGGTTTTTTACCGCGCGTTTGATACTTTATATTTAATCTGTAAAATCTAATATTAACGAGTGGTCATTACACCTGCGTTTTGCATTAGCCACGTTTTTGTGTGCAAGGTGTTCGCGATCGGATCCATTGGGGACATTAGATTTTGAGTGTTGTATATTTTTGGTAATTATTTTTCGGAAGAATGTTTGTCGGTAAGAAAAAAAGTTATTATAAAATATGTTGATTTCATTACGAGTTCGGAAAGCAGATTCTTCGTGGTTATAAGAATTTGCCTGAGTAGAAAACTAAATATTTTTTTATGTAATATTTTATTTCATTGAATCATAATGTCAGTGGACGGACTGCTACGTAAGATTAAATAGATTAAATTAATCTCTCTAATCATTTTTTCCTCGTACCACCAAGTTTGATGAGCTGGTATAACATTTTTAAATAATCTTGTAAGTCTTCTTATATTAGCGTTATAAATTTGGGAATCGTCTTATTGCCATTTTGGCAACTTGGCAATCAGCACTTCACAAGATAGCGTACCTTCACAAACAGGTTACCATTTCTTTGCAATTTTTACAAGTAAATTTCTGACTATCCGTCTCAACGCAATAACCTCAAAAACGACTATGCTGATTCTTTTTCAGCTTTTACCAATAATCAAAGAAAGCTTTAGGTATACGGCCAAAAATCCCTTTCGACATAAGTATAGACAAATATCAACCGTTGGAAACCTTAATTACGAGCCCTATTCCACCACGCGAAGCAGAAAACGGTATAAGGGAGTGTTTTTTCGAAAATCCCTTTTTTTCCGTTAAAGGGTTGTATCTTGAGCAGATGTAATACTGTCGGGTATTAATGGTGTCTTACAAGGACCGTTTGTTATGCTACCGGCTTCCTTTGTACACTACAATCGGGTTTAATTTAAGGCCGTCTTCAGAGAGGTACATCACGTATTTTTTCGATTTTGCAGCTGCAGGGTTAGATATGTTTCATTATTTACTTTCATATTGTCCGTTTAAACTTTTTAGGTGCTTGGTATTGTTTACACATATATATATTTTAATTTTAGTCCGCTTATTGCTTATAACATTATTATTGAAAAACAACGAGGACCGTATGCAATTTTGTAATCTTTTAATTCAAATATAAATTTTTACTCTTTAACAATGTATCTATATTTAATTGCTTATATTTCTAAAATGTATCTTTGTGTATATAAGGAAGGAAATCCTAGTATTCATATAAAATTCAAATATTTAACATTCATTATGCATACATTATTATGAATTTTACGTATAAGGCTATAAAGTATTGCAAAATGTATATTTGAATATAGAACTCATGAGTAACTCGTCGACAGCGCCACCTATGTAGTTTTAATAAAGCTATAAACCATCATCTTAACAATAAAAATATACTGTATTTAATGACACGTACTTTTATGAAATTGAGCCAAGTCATTTAAAAATCACATGACCTATTATAGATATAAAGTAGCTGACCCGGAAAACGTTGTTTTGCCATATAAATTATTTATTATATATATCGCTAATTATAATAATTTTACTGAAAACCAATAAAGTGAACAATATTTTTTGTTATCCCATCTTTAGCTAACACAAAAAAACTGGATGGTTTGCCCACTCGAGAGCATGCCACGTATAATTGTCCGCATGAAAAACATGGTGTGATATGAATTGATGATAAATTTATTTGAAAATAATACTGAAATGGTAAAATGATAATTGTAAACTTTACTACTACGATTGATGCACAAACAATAATATTAATGGCCAAAAACTGCAGGTAGTGAGAAAAGAGATCACATCCCTACTCCGTGCTGTTTACTGGGTCAGAAGTGACACCGGCAGACGCCTGGCGGGGATAACTGATCAAGTGATAATTAAACAGTTAACAGGTTGAAAATTATTGAATTACTAATATCGCTATTAGAAAATAGGGATTGATGGTAGAAGGATTAAAATTTAGGGCTGTATTTTTTTATGCCACATCTAAAAAAATGATAATAAAAAATTTTGTCCAAAAAATAAAACAATAAAATTTGGGGTTTATTCCTTATCACTTACGGGTATAAAAAATAGATAAAAACCTATTCTTAGACATACTGAATATACATATAAAATTTCATCAAAATCGGTCAAGCCGTTTCGGAGGAGTATGGTAACTAAAACTGTGACACGAGAATTTTACATATTAGATATTGCAAAATGTTAAGAAATATAATGAAACTTATGTTTAATTAGAAATAAAAGGAAATGCGAATTGGTGAAGGCCAATTGCTCGATGTTTCGCATTAGTTATCACAATATTTTTTGACGTTCATAAAAATAACACCACATATGCATAACGTAAAAATAATAATAACACACTGAATACACAAGAATGCATACAAAAACCGCTATATGTCGGCATACGCCATAAAATTTGAACAAAGCTCGCGGGCTCAGCGCGTGCGGTGAAAGCACACCTGTACGTAACGGGACGTCGGTAATTAGTCAGAAAAATCAGAACGTCACGAAAATTGGCACATTTACCCATCCTTCTGGGGCTGCGGTATTGCTGTAGTGTATGATAAGTTTTAACGTTAATATAAAATTAAGTAGATCATTTTTTATTTTTTTTTACCAATTGAAGTACGTCTCACTTGACGTCCCTGTTGATAGAGACCGACGGGTCTCGGATTCGATTCCCGCCGGGACAGATATTTATGTAACATATAAATGTTCGTTCTCAGGTGAACGGCATTTCTAATGTTCTCTGGTATACGTCTATGCCACGCGCAACATAAGGAATCCTAGTGCGAGGTTTTGAGTGTGTGACTGTATATTTATTTCTTAATTATTTATTATCACAAGCCAAATTCAGGGGATTTAAACTGACGTGAAACAAATATCAACGTTTGTAAGAAATTTATTATTATTCAGAAGGTAAGGTTTTTTTGTTTTTGGAACTTGCTCCTAGATGGCACTATCGGCAGTCATAGAATAAGCAAAATAGTTCTTCTTTTATTAGCATGCTATTTTTTTTTATCACACGCAATGAAATTGTCACCGAAGGCATCGTCTATCAACAAGCATTAAATATTGAATTTTATTTGAAATACTTCAGAAAATTTTTGCATTGGAATATTTATTTAAATTTTCCACTTGTTTCGTCAATGAATTATGAATAACAAACATATCATCCATTTTTCTATATATAGATATAAATAAATATGCATAGGCAGGCAACATCTACCGCGTTTGGATAGTTGCCGGGTTTTTTCAAAATATATCAAAAAATCTTTCTTGTATATTATTTTCCACTAGTAAATATACTATACAAAGTTTGTACTTTTTTGTTATATATGTATACACAAGTGACTGGTACCCAGGCTTTATTTTTAAAATAATTTCACTGCCAGTTAATTCAGCTTCGGACTACTAACATAGTTTATGCGAGCTGTTTAAAATAGTTTTCATCGCTTAGCAACAGCTACGCGACCGGCACGGCCCTTAAGGTCAAATGCGTCAGTATCATGTCGAGCTGAGTGCATGTTTTGAAGTCCTGGAGATTAATTTGAGCAGCTGCCACCACTATACAATGCCATACTAGATAAATACAATGTTGTAACTCGCTATATGCCACCTTTTTAACGCTCCGTGTACAGTCTATTTTATTGCTTCACTGCAGCATTTCGTTGGAGATGTAACAGGCATATTTATTAATTGCCGTGCAGTAAATTGGTAGTATTTTATCACTTACCAATCATGTAACATAAAATTGAATTAAAAGGTCGTGTCATAATTACATTTGTCAATTAGGTTTATTACTACCCGCTAGATGGTGTTGTAATTAAATGATTACCGATTTCTTATTTACACAAATTATACAATGTTTACATGATCAACGAAATGACAAAAGCACGTCTGCTAGTATTTTTAGAACAAACAGAAAATATTGATCTGTCACAAGGGCACGGCTAAATCGCTGGTTAGTATAAATGTCAAGCATTAGTCCGCTTGTCAATAACTAGACTGTATTTGATGGTGTCCACAACTACTTTGATATCGCGGACGATTTTGTCGCTCATTTGATCTTCTGGGAAGGTGTTAGGGTGTTTTGACCACCGAGTAATATATCCTTTGGAACATGTGATAAAGTAGAAGTCGGTGATGAACCCAAGACGATGCGTATGATGCGTATTGATAGATCTCAATAGTAGTTGTTATTTCAACGTCAATCGGTCGTAACAATTATTTTGTTATGTTAACAACTTACTAATTCGTCCTGTTTCATGGTTTCGCCCTACATCTCTAACACCAAGGACAAAACCGCTGCATTGTTAATCAATAAGGAAAGGGAATTCACTAATTAAATTACTCACCAACACCGCAACCGAAATACGGTACAAAAAATACACAAATGTATACATATAAAGCATAAAAGCTACCAGGCAGGTAAAGAAACATGAACAAGTACCTTCAGAATTGAAAGTCCATGCGCATTACAACACATCACTTTACCACATATATCTATTCTATATTTACACTACTATATAAATATGTTGAAATTTACGTGTATATCCCGTTATAACTCAAGAAGGGCTTGATCGATTTTAATGAAAATTGATATGTAGTGAGAAGTCGTGATTGTGCAGATGGTAGGTTGTATATACTATCGGTAAACCTAATGATGTCTTATCAAGTCAAAAAATATGAAATTTTTAATAATCAGGCATATATGTAAATTCATAGTCCAACCCGAACGAAATCGGACGTGGCTGCTAGTTCAATGAATAAAATCCTTAAGAAAACCATACTCATATCAAATAACTTTATTTTTTAAATTATGTATTGTATTTTTTTTAGACATATCCGTGTATTAAAAGACATATGGTTCACCTACCCTTACGCTACGACAAGAGTGGACAACAAATCTCTCTGCTAGAGAACCAGTTTCCTTTTACATCAAAACGTGATATTCATATTGTTATAATGTGTGCAACTGTAAAAGTAATAAATATGCTATACTTATATGGAATGTTTTTTTTTAATTATCAAAGCTTTGTTACATAAAACTACTAGCTTTATTAGTACTAGAGTTAGAGTGATTAATTCATTCGATTAATGACAAAAATCATTCATTTTATTATTTTATTACTACGTTATTTTTATATTTCTCTTAAGGTTCAGCCCAGTGTAAGCCATGTAGGTGCCCAAAATCGATTTTGACAACTCTTTTATAAAGCATTAATATTTCACAACATCGAAAGAAATTTATGGAAAAGAAAGTGGTTCGTCACTCTCCAGGCCCCAGACCATCTCTATATCCAATTTCATTACAATCGGACAAGCGATTTGGTCGTAAAAGCGTCACAGACAGACAGACAATTACTTTTGCATTTAGGTACTAGCATGGATTAGGTATTGATAATTTATATTAGTAATAATAATTAAAGTGACAATGTGCAGACGGCGCTTAACAACTGTGCTAACACAAACATTTCGCAGTTGGTTGGTGACGTGGAATGGTTTGGTCGTTACAAAATATATTAATTTATATTACAACATATATTAATACATATTACAAGGTGCATACCCTCAATAGAAACTGAGGAGCTAGTGTTACTAGGTTCATTGATCAGCAAGGTCGACCGTACACAGTATAAGTCGCCTTGAGACCAACGGTACATAGCGCTCCTTACACCCCATCGTCTCGGATAATAAACTATATATATTTTTGTCCCCTTGTATACATTCCTTGGTTATCTTTATAGCTGTAAATAAATAAAACTAGCACTAGATTCAGGTTTTCCACCATCTGGTAGTTTGTATTCAAAAAATAAAAGTGAAATAAATGATTCAACTACAGTCTGTTGGCGGTACATTTATTTCTAGTTCTGGCGTTTAAATTATAATGTAGAATATTTTTAAGGAAAAATGTATGTACGGTGTAAATGACATTTGTGTAAATAGCGATTTAAGGTATAACTCTGTAGGAAACCATAAGTTTGTACGTTCGTAACAGTATGCAAACTAAGATAGATGATGGGGATTCAAGTAAAAAGCTCTTGTAGAATTTTTTTAAACAAATCACACAACATATATAAGTCAAATATGGTTCAGTGAGACGTATGAGTGAAACAACCAATTAGTAGCACAGCTAATTTATTACTCACTTGTGATCAACACCAATACGACATAGACACACCGCACTCCTCCACACTTAATTATTGACACCTGAAGAAAATGAACATGTTTAATAAACACTATAATTATAACAATAAAACCATTTTTAAGAGACAAAAACCTAAAAAGTCTAACCACAATTTGTAATATTTTATTTGCAACATTTTATAATTAAAATAATTTGATTAGATGTGATCTTGTGGTTAACATCGCTGACGTCACAGTCAGATATTTTTGCAGCTGTCAATAATGTCTCAGATGTGCATGAACTGTACTAAGCACTTAACATCCACAGGGCACGTCCCTGTCTCCTTGTTCGCCGGCTGTCACTTTAATAAAAAAGTAAGATCAATTACTCTTTGATTCATGGTAATAAACTTGTTAATTGCATCGCTAGCCTCATTTTGTTTTAATTCTACAGGTAATAGCATCGGTAATTTAGGCAGTTGTAACTGCTCGGAGAAGTAGCGCATTTCATAAAAGAAAATAAGAATAGAATTTACGTGAGGTCTAGTATTAATAATGTAAGTTCTGTTGTATATTGAAAGACAGTTCCAGTTGTTTTTGTAACTTTGATTTCCTGCCCTGAGCATCTTTACTCAAAGCTTATAGAGTTAAGACTCTTAACCCTTGGAGTTCCGATAGTAATTACCTTTCTGAGTGACAACCAAAAAAGTATGTATAAGACACGGCCCGTGGGCTTACAGCTTTGTGTACCTTGGGCACCAAACTTCAGACAGTACATTAATTTAATTTAATTTTAATATAACATTATGATAAAATTTAATAAGGAGGTAGTTAAATCCTGGAGAAGGACATAGGCAACTTTTTACATTCTGATTGCACCTAAACGAAATCCCGGGCAGTAGCTAGATTACGAGTATATATAAAAGATCGATATTTTTAATGCTTCCATATACGGAATCCTAAAAAAATAATTAATATTAGACATTTATTACTAAACTCACACTTCAAGTTATTACTGTTTAATAATAAGTTCAACATGTGTTTTAATAAGCTAAATGTACACGATCTTTTATTTATGTAACACCTGCTTGTTGACCATCTATAGGTTGAATATTATCGAGTTTGTGGCATCTAATAGTATTTTGTTCAAGATAAAGTTTTAGCATAGGAAAACAAATGGTATACAATTTAACTAGTAAAAACGACTAACAAGTAGGTACACAGTAATTGATCTTATTGCTACATGCCATCTGCTTATTTTAAATGCAGTTTTTCAAATAAAAAACCTCTTGCTTCCTAAAAAATGCAGTACCATTCGTCAACAGTTACGAAGGTCTTACGACAGAATAAAACTCTTGACAGTATCATATATTTTGGAGTTGTCCTCAACGTCATAACCAAAAGTTAGTTGAATCTTAGTAGTAACAGTAAAAAAGAACTTAAAGCAGTCCACAGAAGAATACAATTATTTGTTTATTTCAACTACCATTCTTCTGAATCTAAATCAACGTGTTTCGGTTCTAATGTTAGAGAGTCAGTTAAAATTTGTATACCCTGTGTTGTCTGTGACATGATAGATGTTTACGGTGACCATTTACCATTACTTCATATCTGTTGGTACTATTAGTTGGTACGTCCCGACGTACCAATACCCGTACTGATGTCAGTACCCGTACTGACCATATTATCTGTAATTTTCTCTATGAGTTACTAAGATCACATTAACAATCTCTTTTTAATGAATGATATATTACAAAGATTATAAATCGAAGAAACAAAAGAATTGTTCTTAAAATGAACGAAAACTTTGTATTTCGCGCGCTTTTGACCATTTTATACTCAAGCATGTCAAATGTCAACAGAGATTAGGGTTGTCTCTACTCAAGTTTAATCACATCAATATTACTTTTCTACAAGTATTCATTCATTAATCCTGTATTTTTCAGCAATCAGATACGGGAGAACTGACAGAATTACTTCCTTTGCGAACAAAAAGTCTCTGTTACTCTAAAGAGGACAGACCTCTCGGGTAATCGGCCCACTCGACAATCAGCACCCCTATTACGTATCACCCTTTGTTTACAAACACGTGATTCCTATCGTACAGAGATTGTCAAAGTTTTGGTAAATTTAATTAATCACAGTCAATTGCACTACTTCAACTGCTTATTATTATTAAAAAAAGGATTACTTTGAAATTTCTATATTGACGCCACCTTTGTCAATAAACCTACGTCATCTTGATAAGTAAATTTAAATAAATTTATAAACAGTTTTTAATCGTATTATTTGTAGATTTAACCTACTTGTAACCGTAAATACATATGTTTTTTCAAGTTTTCTTCTAGTGCTAGTTATATATAACCGGATTCTGCTTCAACATTGACAACCTAAATAGCAACATGTCATACTTTTGAGAATCACTGCACCAGATGGAAAGTCGCAGTGGCACTAGACGGGTGGGTGGTCCGCTGTGGCACCATGGCACCGTGCCACGTGCATCTATAATGAGCACTTAGGGCTTCCGGGACAATATTTGTGATCCGGACCTTCCACTGTTCACTAATAATTATAATTAGAAATCATTTGCATGATTGTAATTTAAAATGCATATTGCTTATTAAGAGTAATCTTATCGTTCAACTGCGGCGACGGCTGGTTAAATTTTTATATAAATATTCTTTATTGCTTTGAAATTAACATTCATAAATTCCTTCTTATGTTAAATTACTGTTAGTCGTATAACTAAATTAAAGTTTATATGTAGTCTCTTTTTTTAATTAATCACCGCCGTGCTAGAATTGTGCTGCGTATGGCGTGGAGGCATTCCAAACAATCAAGACGCGAGAGAAAATGTTCTAACCCATTATCAATACGGGGACGTTCCATTCGCGACAGGGTCACCAGAAACAGGGTGTCCTAATTATTATAAGCTAATATGATGCTAATTAAGTAATTCAAGCTGTTTTCACCCTCGAAACAAAAACATTAAACTTAATAAATTTCATTTTGTTACAAGTTTCTTGGAGTGAAACTTAATTTGAAATTTGAATTTCACTGATCCATTTTGAACGTTACAAATCCGATGTTTGTAAATACTCAAGCTGTTCAAGGGTGCAGGAAATAATTTTACGTTCACATATAATCGTACATCCAATAATTGTTATTCTTGTTTATCAGATGCGTTGTAATTTTTTTCATACAATTAAACTTGTCTCGTGACTGACTCTATATATTGGTAAGAACCGCTAGGATATGATATTTATAAATTTAAAATAATACATTTTCGAACCTTACTTACGCGTAAACATAATCACTTCAAACTATAAAATGTTAGTAGGCATAGTTGTTAAAATTGCTGTATGAAAATACACAAATTTTATATTTCGAAATCACGCCGAGAAATATGACTTCTCGTTTTTTTCGAATCCGTAGTTATTTTTAGTTACACAAAATTATTACACAAGTATATTCAAAGCTACAGGTTCGCCGAAATAGGCTCCTGTGAATGAAATAAGAGTTTAATGGGGGAAAAAGAAATTGCTTAGGTACGTAGATGCTTAACAGCACCCTCTGTAATTATTTTTAAACATGTCTGCTTATAGAGGCTGGCCACTTAAGATATTTCCAAAAAGTTTAACAAAGATAACTTATTTCCACTTATCGTTGGCTCTATATTAACTCTGTGAGGAGTTGCGAACGCGCGTCACCATTGTGAACGCTGTCGTTGGTTTGTGCATTGGGTTACAGCTGTGTATAATTTTATAAGTCAACCCGTACTTGAGTATTTAAATATTAAAAAGAGCATTGAAAAGGTTAATATGATTAATTTGAATATTCCACACACGGAGCTTTTTAGTAATGTAATAACTTGTATTATTTCAATTGAATTTGACTCCCGTTCTGTTTTTCACTCTACATCTCATGTTCCGAGCGATACAGCAATTTAATAATTCATTAATGCAATTGAAATCCATACATTCAAATTATATAATAATTTATTTTAAAATAGTTTTATGAATATGTTGACTTTGCTTGGGCTACCTCCACGCTTATTGGTTTCGCGTCAAAGGGTGAATGACAAGTAAATGGGGTATTAAACTCATTCGATCTAATTTTGCAGTAACCAAAAAGGCAATATTTTTGTACAAGAAAAACAAACATAACTAAGGAAACCTTAAACCTTCAATTAACAATGAAAGAGTGTATCGCCAACATCTTTCTCGTCTCTTTCGCTTATCCGCACGCGCTCGACATGTTTTTTGCAAGACGCGAAACAATGACTAATTAATGCCGTTCTTATTCATTACATATACTGCCATTCACGCCTGGTAACCATTTTGTGCAACTCAGTGTACACAGAACGAGTTAGTCGAGACTAAGGATAGTTACTGTTATCAGCATCGGAAATTAGCTTCTGGCTGTCTTGTCTGTCTAAATTAGCTTTTGCCTTGCTTTTTGATATTAACTATAGCTTTTTGTGTAACCGGCATAAATTATTTTCGCCGACGGTCGACAGACATTAACTTAGTGACAGTTGTGATCAACGTTGTATTGGGTTAAGTGTTCTCTAAATTTGCAACTCATCATTTTAGAGTCACTAAGTTCTGGGCATGTGATTATTTTTAACGATTCTACATTCTGATTTTAGATCAGTTTCAATGTAAGAATGTTTGCAAGCGAGAAGTATAATTTGAATCGGAGTATAGATAGATTATTAGCTTAGTTAATTCCACTGATAATTCTTCCTGCTTCACTAAGTTGGCGTGCACAGAAAAAATCTCCAATACATCTCGCAGACAGCTGCACCTTTGGTACGCGCCGAAATATATATTTCACGGATCTTCCCAGAAATCACGGTGGCTAATTTTTTTTTCCACCTAGAGCCAACTTGTACCCGTATGCGATTTTTTTCCACGAGGCACGTGCTAGTTTTTTTGTAAGGCTTCCTTATTCCGTGCATCTGTCGCATCTGTGGTTATCGAACGCTGCTCAGTCCAGAAGCACCCACCCGACTCACTTTTGGATACAAGTTAGCTGTCATTCAATTTCGCCGGATTGGTGTGTTCGTAACATGATGCTGTTTGTACCTGCTCCGTGCATCTGGTGTTTCTTACGAGAATGTTTCGTGCATTAAAAATAGAACTGGTACGATGCAGTGCGTAATTTTGCAGCCGTCGATGTGAAATGCCAAATTAAATGGCTTTCCTCGGGGCCTGCGACACGGCCGCGATCAATATGTTAAAGAGCTGATGCATCTGTCAGGGACTACATGAAGTTATGTTTTTGCTGCTTGAAGCTTATTTTACCTCTCGAATCTCATCTTCGTGTGATATTAACGTCGTATGATAACAAAGGTACATTTCGGGTACTCAAAACAGGTGTGACCTAGTTCAAGATTGTGCCAAACTTGTGACATCCTTACAAAATAAATATCGTGAGTACCCATTATATATGCCCAGTCCAGTTTGTAGTATTTGCCTGCTAAGCGAGGGTACCTGGATATAATTGGCTGACTTTTATCAGTATGACATTGATGATAAATGTTTGTTCTCGCGTCATGGATGTTTGTGATGCCATATCTGTGTATGTCCATGAATCCCGCACACAGGGAAACATAATGTGGTAGATGTGAGTGTGTGAAGGACATTACACGATAATACAACCAAATATGTAAGTTTAACATCATGTACTATATTGTACAGCTTTTCCAATTATCCTATTAAGGATTCATGAGGCATATGAACCTCAAATGAACGACAGCTTGTGACTGGACCATGTGTGATACCTCTCAAAGTCCAGAAACGAGTCTAAATTTATCTTGTGGTTTTATGACAGACGCTGAAATATTAAATCTTTTTTATAACCTTAAGGTCAAACGAAACAGGAGAGCAGTACCTAATAATAAGTCTTTTATATAAACAAGGTCAATAGAAAATGCTACGCTCTTCTTCGTGAACTCTTTGAATACACTAAGAAACCCAATATCAAATAGCTATGAAAATACTTAAACCTAATATTTAATATTTCATATTATTATGTAAACAAAAACAACTTATCCGCCCCTATGAATAGTATTATCTATTCTTTAGGTGAAATTCAATAAAATCGAAAAAAAACTAGTCCTTTAGAGCACAAACAAGTTTACTTCGCCCCATAAACTCGAATGGAATAGGACAATGGCATTTACACTCTATTAAACCTCACAAAGACCACCGTTACGTCATGCATGGTATTTTTTCACTGCATCCCGATCACAATGGTTCATAAAGCCCGATATGATCTTGGGTCAACAATCGATTGTTGCGGCAACCTTAGTAGCGTCGTCTTGATATCAATAGAAAGGGAAAGAAAGACTGAAGAGAGTTAAAAAGTATTTTAGAATACAATGCAAATGCGTACGTCTTAAATTCCTATGCGGTGCTTATAAAATTGTCGGACGCAAAACATAAGCTGTCGATATTTCTAGATAAGACTCTAGGTGCCCCGAGGTATTTATTCATTTTAGGTGTGTTGATCAATGTAATTTTATAAATAATAGTAGGTATACATAGTAAATTTAAGTATCAAAAATATAGTAAACGTATATTTTATTTACATATTTACATTAAATTGTAATAACATTTAATTTATATAAAGTTTGTAACAAATTTTTCATTAATTATTTATTTTAAGTAACGTGTTAAATACATAGGAACTAAAACGAGGAGGGCTCAATATGTTCATACGTTTCGGTAAACAGAACCACGAAAAAGGGCGTAAGAGCCTCCGTTCATAGTAGAGTCCAAACCGACTTCTCCTGCTCGTAGTGCATTCAGTTGGGTAACGGATGAGGCTAAGGCGCAAAAATCCTCCTGCTGGAGCTTTGTTTTTTAATCCCGACTGTATGATGACTATGGGTGACGGTACCACTTACCTATCGTTATTTCGATGTATGCTCCCTTATCAGATAACACACAATAAGTTTGACAACAATTTATTTTTCCGGCTTCGTATTTTCTCATCATAGAAGCATTTATAAGATATATAACAATAACAAATTGTAACTTACTGTAATGTACAGCGACCCTTATAAGGTCCGCAAACATTTAATTAATTAATGGAGTGAGCGCAGCGATTTTCTAGGAAATATTATCATTTAAAAAATTAAATATGCCGTGCAGATCTTTTCCATTGGAAGTACCGAGATACGATTCATTCCAAGCCTATTTTCCCATGTATGGTCACCAACATAAATATTCTAAAGATCTTTCCACAATTGCTAATTGTGAAGTAAATATATATTGCAATTTATTTCGATTATTTTATGCAGTAATGACATCATTACTTAATTCATAAATTATATAATTTAAAATGTCAGAAAACAAGGTATTTTTTCCCTGGCTTTAAACAAACAACATTTTTGTCTATACAAAAGTTTAAAAACTCCTCGATGATTTAAGAATTTTTTTAATACAATTAATTTCATATTATTATTTATTATACAACATATATTAGTTTGCCGCACTTAACTGAAGGTGGAGTTGTTTAAATTAATTTTGTTTAAGACCTCCGATAAAATATGTGAAAATTACCGTATGTCATGTCTAACACATGAAATCTTATATTTCTAGAAATATATTTTATAAGCCAACAATAACGATATCGTATCGTCCAATCTGAAAAACGTCATTCCTACATCGAACATCTCGACGTACGGCGAGTACCTATCCATCCTTATGTCGTGAATATCCTACGACGTATGATGTGAAAGTTTTCATGTTTTCAAGAGGAGAGAGAATAGTCTTTTATAAGTTAATGCGATCATCATCATAGAATTCATCACCACTTACCATCAAGTGGGATTTTTGTTAAACATTAAATTATTTTATGTAAAAAAGGTGTTATTAAGATTAGAATTGCATAATATTCACAGATTGCACATTTACTTAATGTAATTTCGATGCTTAAATTTATTAAACGAATTACTTTGGTATTGTAGTATTTACAATACTTACATGTTTTTATATCTAGTATTTTGGCACTCGCATAGTTTGTAACTCTTATAATACTCCTTTTGTTAACTTCTTTTATAATTTCCTGTATCTTTTATCCATTTATTCTGTAATTTCTTTATATATTTTATTAGTTTTAATGTTTTGTTATTGTTGTCAAATATTTGACAAACGTCCTAAATTATTGTCATCATTACTTTGTTTTTAACTTGTATAATTTTTATCCTTTTTGGTAATTTTATTTATTAAGGCTGAATAGAAATTTTAAATTTGTAAATAGACCATAGTAAGAGAATCATTGGAGAAAATGTGAGATATAAAAGGCGAGCTGTGACGAGATTGCAGCAGTCTCTCTCGCGTGTGGGTCGCAACTCTTGGATATCGACACGAACAGTCTCACGAGTGAAGTTACAATTACGATACGGAGCAGTATCTCGCGTGTTGGTCACAATACTGGTAACTTGAAACAGTTTTCTCGCGTGTGGGTCGCAAGTCTTGGATCTCTACACTCCCAGTCTCTATCAGTCTCTCTCGCGTGTGAGTCGCAACTCCTGGATCTCGACTTTTTAGTTTCTTAATCTTGTAACTACTGTATTTTAGTCATTGTAACCGCCAGGAATTCTTAAATACATTAAATCTTCTTAAAATATCTACATCTTTAATTGTAACGTTACAGTATATCCAATACAAACGGTCACATTGTGCCCGTTTCCTTATACCACGTTTATAACCTCGACTTACATACAAGATTCATTAGACATTAAAATATTTGCCACACAAAATATAACTTTATTCGTAGTGCCTTAAAGAATGTTTGTCGCAGCTACAATCCGTGTAATAGCATTTTAATAGTGAACGAAATACGTCCTTGCTTTGTACCATCACTATTGTGTTTAGAGATTTCACAAAAGGGAATGCGTTCACTTCAAATTCTAAGATTTGTTTGAGGTCCATGCAAGGAGAGTATTTGAAATTCCAATAGATCCTTGTCACCTGGATGTAGTTTGAAAGGACAAGCAATTGTCATTCGTTTTATCGCGGTTTGAAACAGTTTTTAGGTTATAAATCGATTATTTATGCAGCTGACGAAGCTTGCATTAATATACTGCAAAGAAAAGTTGTAAGCATAATTTTGAATTCTGTAACTTATTTTGATACGACTGGAAATATATATATATTAGAGAGAGAGAGAGAGAGTATCACATGTATATTTGGTCTAAATTATTTCTATACAATTATTGTAATACATTGATAGCATTAACGTATGCATAAATTATAATTTCAATATTCAACGTCGGATATTTAGACTTGATTGTAAAAATTAAAAAAAATTAAAATTTCTGTATCGATCTGTCCAAACTACATTTGTTTCATTTATAATTTTGCTAACGTTTTTTCAATTTCTATCTTTTATCGTTTGCGAGTTAATGTTGAATAAAGTCAAAAATCAGAAAGAAAGGTCTCTAATAATCTGTCTAAGCAACATTTCTTTCTTTCATAATTTGTAACACATCAAATTTTCTGTTTTTATCTTTTGTAGATTGCAAGATAATATTGAAACGTTGCTTAGACAGATCGGTAGATAAGATTTTTCTAATAGTTCAAAAATAAAATAGGTATTGTAACTTAAGAACAGCAGAACAGATCATAGTATCATACTTACTACTTAAAAATATAAAAAACTGAAAATTTATTTTGTAATTACACAAATATATTTTTTCAATCCGGCGTCTAAGGTATCAAAAATCTACAAATCTTCCCTGCTAGGTATTTGATATCTATCCTGCTGGATAATGAACGAGAGAATGATCTGCTATCCTTACTGTTATGGGTCTTTGAGCTCTGTACCACCCAGGCTTAAACATAACTTCTTCGGTATTTACTTGGCTGAAACACCCTCCTTCCACCAGAGCGGAAACAAGCGGATAATCGTTAAGAGAATTCATTGCGTTTCTGTTTCCTTAATTACCAAAAAGTAATAGAACTCCAATACAACTTTACACGGTAATGACGTCAAACATCATCAAAACCGGAACATCGCATGCTGAGAGGCAGTTGGTCACGGACGTTTCATCAACTTCTCTCTACATTCAGTATATAGTGTCTATTGTCTTATCTGTATATACATAAAATGTGATAGTACCTTCGTATGATCAAATTTACATACAGTTCTATGACTTCGTAGTTCAATAGTGAAAGGTGAAGGAAAATAAAATAGGCACGAAAAGTTTGTGCAAATAATTTATTTTTACATATTATAAATCAATGCTTGACAACAATTCTATCAGATGGATCCTTACTCCTGATGAGAAATTTCTTCCAGTAAACCCAAAAAGTAGAAATAATATAACTGCCCAACCGGACGTCAATAAGTTGTAAATCTTGTACGTAATATGATAAAATACACGTAAAACTGACCTTAACACGAACAGCTCCAAGTGCAAGAGCTAGACAACACAACACTGGACAACACACACCATCATCACATCACGAGTTATTCACAGCCGACACGCGACATAACACTGTTTCAATTTGTGGTTGATTCGAAACACACATTTGATCGTTTTACTTTATGGACTGTTACAAAATTTGGTATAGTCTGCGCTTAGAAATTACTGTAATAGGAGATTGAATTGTTTTGTAATTACGCCGTGCAATCATGCTCTATATCAATGTATACAAAAATGTTTTTAATTAATTTATTACGGAACTAACGAACGGGCGTGCAGTTAATTAGGTGTATAGTGATTGTTGTTACTTTTATTCACGTTAGCACGCTATTTAGTAATCCTGATCGCGGCTTCGTTCTTTAATAACCACACTGATCGTACAACCTAACTCGGCGATCTCGACCAAATTCCAGGTATTTCTGACTAGTAGATTCGGAGAAAACAGAACGCGGCAGATGAATAAACACACCAATAGATGATGTACATAACTGCAAAGACAAAAACTATATGCCAACATCTAAAATTGTTTTACAAATAAATATCTATCTATCTATCTATATTACTGCTGCACTGAACAGTGTTTGCTGCTGGACGTCAGTCATACAACCACAAATGTCTTCACCCATTATTATCTATAGCTGCACAGATAATCTCATTATGTCACATCTCTGTCAGATGCGTTTTGTTATTCGTTTTTGCACAACTCAGGTAGAACTAGTACCTCCACGTGAGCCAAAAGCCTTCGTTCCCACGATTTTGCACAAACAACCTTCGATCTTTTTTTCCAGGATTCGCAAAAAATTGCAAAAGCTCTGAACACGTGTGCAACCTTGGGAATCAGCTGATCTCGTCAGTTCCATTGCTTTGATAAACGTAGGTAATATTTTACAGTCGAGGCTTCGCTGTTCAAATTGATGTTGAAAATACAAAGATGCATAGAAGAAGCTGGTTATAATTGTGATAGAATGCGCTGCATGTACAAAACTATATAAGGGACACTATATATATATGAATCCAAAACAAAATCATAGCTTCAATTGCGAAGTGCAATACTCCTGGTGGTCGACGCCTCTTTCAATCATAATTACTTTTACGTCTATCTGAAGCAACTTACTTATTTTATAAATGACATAACTATGTATTTAAATGTACTTATCAATCGATGTTAAACTTACGCCTAGACCTCATATATTATTAAATAACTTTTGTTAAACCTTGTCAGTCTTCAATGAAGGAAAACATCGGGAGAAAACCTACACATTGATAGATTCCAACTCTGCTTTGAAATAGAATCAGGTGCAAATAACTTCTCATTTCTTCTTACCATTAAGCTTCTGGGTGACTCAAACACAATTACAGGCTTATCTGAAGTCAGCCATAGATATTATATAATTCCAAGGACTGTATGAATAATAAAAAAAAATTTTAAACGATCACATACTCACACCACCACACTAAAATTCCCTGCGTTATGGACGTACACAAATATGATGTTACAAACACCCATGACCCGAGAACAGACATTTACCTGTCGCATAAATGTCTGCTCCGACCGGGAATCAAACTAGGGTATCAGGCAGTGTCATTACCAACTGAACTACAAGGTCGTCTGTGGTTATTTTTAAGTGTTATTACTACACAATAATTCTACAACCCATGTAAAAATATTTCATATCTTAGAACTAAAACATACGCTTCAGTTAACATACTTTTAAAGAAGATTTTTTCTACAGCCGTATAATATATGATGTTCTTTTCACAAAGTAGTACTCAGGATAAATTGTAAAAAGCTTCTTTCATAATTTCTACACACACTCCAGAAATAAGGCTAAGAGCTCATTAAGCTAAATCTCAAGACACTTAAGTGCCTCAGATAAAGCTAGTTGTACCGAGCTGTTTTGCTACGTATTCCCAGATCTTATCGCGAAAGAGATGGCAACAGAAACTTGGGGTGTCAGACAGAGATGACCAGTGGGATCGATTTGAAAAACGCAGCTGTCGTCTTCAGGTAGCAAACTATGGGAATCTAACACTTGAGTTGAAACTTATAAAGCTCACGTACTGTTTTTCTTAGAGTGCCAACCGATCGATGACAGATATGTCCGTAATATGACATGGAAAAATGTCGCATTTCCCAGAGCTGGGTCTGTTTTTATTTATAGAATCTTCTATTATTTTTAAACGTTTTAACAAACGAACGAATAAAATACTTCTTTTTCTTATAAATTTTGTTTTACTTTATATTTTTATGTTATACTTTTATAAGATTTATCACTTTAAAAAATATCATAGAATATTAAATACTGATCCGGCAGGCCTTGTTCAACAAAATATTTCAGTGTGAATCATTTTAAAACAGAATTTGTTAGTAATTTGCCTATAACGACACCTACAGGATCAGAAGAAAATAAATAAACAATGAACTCTCACACTCCCCAACTATCGGAATTACGGGGGACTTATACAAATAACCAATCACAAACTTCTAAGAACAAAGATATATCTGTTATAAACATATCTGTCGTTGCCGACGACCCTAGTCGGGACCGTTCGCTCGATAAATAAAATCACTATTAATTAATAGTTACTCAATAGAGTTACAGAAAAGTTTTGTACGTCCTTAGTCGATCAGGTCATTGAGAAGAAACATACTACTGACACACCAAATTATAAACTATTAGATAAACTACTAGTTTAATACCATTGAAAAATTGCTAACGACATAATATGGTGTTTTAAAAGATGCGCTGAGGAGTTTCACCAGTTCTTCTCAATGTTAAAGAACATTTTCGAACCAGTATTAGAAACAAAAATATCGTGCATAAGTGTATTTACAAAACATCTAAATGATTAAATGATTTTGAATTTAAATTTCACTTTCTCAGCTCTAAAATCGTGTAAAACTGAATAAACTAATTTTAATAACTTTTTATTATGTCGTTGTGAATTACAAAAAAAGAAAAAAAATCTTGATCAATAGCAACTTTGCAAATGAATAACATAAAATGACTCCATAACTTCATTATAAGTTCCATAATATTTGCACAACATATAAAGGACAAAGTCCCACGATGACTTCAATACAATGCTTTATAACCGATCATTACGTCCGACAACTCGCATACTGGTTTTAGAATACCTCACCTGTATTTCTTAAGACATTTCCGTGTGTGGATTCTGTGGATATGTTCTATACAATGAAACGTAATCAAGCTATGCGAATGGCAATAATTACGAGAAAGTTGAAACCGTTGTCAATCAAATGACAGTAAACTTCGATCATTAGCCAACAACGGAAATTGCTTTAGACAAACCAATTGCCGTCGCGTCGGATTCATCTTACTGTTGCGAACGGCTGGCTACCTTAAGAAATAAATCAACTGTCCGCCTCGAGTGTCAGCAGACGGCAATAAGTCATATTCCTTATCATCCATTGTGCGGAAGTTTAAATTCAAACATCGTCGACCAATCGGATCCGAACATCTGCCACGGCGCGTGCGATCTTTGATAGATCCTCAGCACTTGTGTGCGTGCTTTGTATGATTTTTTGTGTATACACGAAACTATTAGACGTCTGCTGGTGTGCGTGTTTCTTAGATTTGGCAGATGGCACGTGCCTATCCATGTTTCTTTTCGTACAGCTGCCGATTCTTATTTTTTCGATAAAAGCTCGATTTTTTTTCTAGTTTTCTAAGATGGCACATGTCACTCGATGCATAAGGTAGAAAAAGGTTGGATTTAATTTTCAGATCACATGGTGTTGTGAAAAAATAAATCGTCGTCACAAGTGATTCTTTTGAATATTCACCATCTGCTTCTACATGTATTATGGATTGTAAAATATATTAATAGTGTACCCTGAGTTTATTTGGCTTCATTAATAGTTATAATATTAAAGTAATTTGAAAATGTATCGGAGTTTTCTCTTTCTAAGGTAAGCCAATGGTAATAGCGCTCCTGATTTAATTCCCACCACAGGTACCTACTTGTTAATGACTGCTTCTGCACAATTAACTCGACTAGAAAATCCTATTTGAAATCACTTTTCAGCATAATTCAGAAATGTCTTTGTAAAACGAAATTCAAAATATATTTAAAGGACTATTGAGATTCTTTATAGTTAAAATGTAATTACATAACACATCATTTGAATTTGAATTTTTAAGTTAGGCACCGAGATGTCAGGGCTGATATCATCCTGCCTAAGATAAGATATAAATAACCTAAAGATATCCGTAATAATATAAAGAATAAAAATATCCATAAACGTCACATTGTAGTTGTAAGTCTTAAAGTGGTAAGTGGTATAAAGAATGACAGTGAATTAATAACTCCATTTACATTTTTATTAGGGATGTTATGGAGTTCCGCAACCCTAACCGAAATTTCGGATATCCGAAATACAAATATATATAAAATCGTAACCGAAACCGATAAAAAGTTTCAAATAATTTCGGATAGGTCCAGAGTGTAAATGAAACACGTTATGCCAGGTTTTCGCCGGCCGAGCCGATACATTAGCCGCGTCCTTTGTCATTTTAGACAGTTTTTAATATTTCATTTTTAAAGTTATTGTTTTATTCTGTTATTATAATATCACGTAATACCTAGAAATATAGTTAAACCTTGTAAATTACATTAATTTTCTAACATTATATTAATTACTAAAAATTACATTATTTTTCTAACTTGTAAATCATCTATTATTCATAACCGAAATTATCCGAAACAATTGGACTATCCGAAATAATTTCATATCCGAAACCATGACCGAAACCGGTTAAATGTTATTCATATATCTGTATCCTTATCCATATCCGTAATGTCACATCCATAACAACCCTAACTTTGATTAGGTATATCATATTTGATATGATGTTACGCGAGCCATCGTTTGAGCCGTGGATAAAATTCAGCCCTTATAGTTTATAAACAATTTGTCTCATAAATTTAATTCATGCTTACAATCCAATACAAGTCTTTTGCTCTTTAGCCACCTCTAAACATGTGACAAACGTTCCAGCTGCCCTTGAAGGCGTATCATGGTGCTTCAGTGTGAATTTGTGGAGTCAAATTAGTCAAATTGGAAATCCAATTATTTAGTTATTATATATTTTTAGTTATTATATATTATATGTTATTATAGAAATTATTTAGTTGCTTCAAGGCGTCCAATAAGGCTAAACAGCTGCTGTAACACATCCAGGAATGTCTAGCTGGATGTCATTTTTGTCATGTAATGTCCATGTATGTCACGATCGGTGTTACTGTTGAATTGCACAACAACAACTTTATTCGGCGAAGATGCGCACGGTACAACCTGCGCAGCGTTTGCAGATTCGCGCGTTGTTGCGCGTCCCGCCAGCAGGCGGTTCCGTATCCGGCGGAAACGTGCAGATGAGATTCGGCCGGGTTTTTGTGTTCCGTTTCCGGTACGGTCCGATACTGAGGCACGATGAAGGTGCATTGTGACCTTGGGATCGTATTTCAACGGGAAGGGCGTCGAGAACTGGAGCAGCGTGGAGATAATGGCTCGAGTTCCGGATTATTCTGGTGGCTTTTGTTTGGGGTTTTGTGGCTTTTTGTTTAGGTTGGTCGGTTGCGCAATGCTTGTAGGGCTTGACCTTGGAGGGATCTCGTATTTAATTAGGTGGTGCCATATTTATTTAGCTGATTCAATACTGAACTGATAGTGCGATAGTTTTCGTTTTTCTGAACTTACTTACCTCACTTAATGATCCGTGGAGATGATATCCGGGATAATAAAATACGCTGATTTAGATTACTAGATGATTTACTTCACTCTTGATCCTACTTCATTCTAGAAGATCCATGTACCAATTTATAATTCTTGTTGATATAAAATATAAATTTTCAACTTTTAATTTCTATTGTGACACTCAGAAATATACCGTTATAACAAACTTTTCGCGGCGCGAAAGTTGGACAAATATTTATCTATAAAAATTCAAACATTTATTGGTACCTATATATTGTAAGAAATATACAGATTAATATCTTTTAATAGCAATAATAAACGTTTACACACTCACACCCCCGCTGTAGGATTACCTGTGTTGCGGGTGGTATGGACATACACAAATATAACATTACAAACACCCATGACTCGGGTAAAAACATTTGTCTGTCACATAAATGTTTGCCCCGGCCGGGAATCAAACCCGGGACCCCTCACTCGGCAGGCAGAATAACTACCATCTGCGCTTCATGGTCGTCTTCTAATAATCATGGTTAAGTAAATCTGTCAATGTCGGTAAATCTAATTTAAAGTAAGCAATGACACAGACAGACATACATTATTTTACTGATTCTTCTCCTAGTACATACTTCGTAGATAAAGGGGTTTTCCGTTATAAGTACAATTAGACATGGCATCAAGTACAAATTCAAATTCAAAATCATTTAATCATATAGGTATTCAGTAAATACACTTATGAACGTCATTTTTTGCTTTTACCACCGTTTCGAAAAGGTGCTTTAACAATGAGGAGAAGAAACGGCGAAAGAAACTCCTCAGCACTTCTTTTAATAAGATAATCACCATAATAACCGTAACATTCCTATCTGAATCGCGCTATTGAAGTTTTCTACGCCACATCTATTCATTACAACCTATATTCTACCGCTGTAAAGCTCAGTTCTCTCACAATGAGAGAGCTGTAGGCCCGCGGATGCACCTAGCCGTGAGGCCGCGTCGTTTTATGCAGACCTCGAAAATTGGCTGACACCTGTCGGACGCCAAGGCCAGCTCACTGCCATCGTACTGCCGTGCCTATCGAACGGCGCGGTTCCTGCTCACCGGAGGAACGACAGGAGAGCGATAGTGCCAAGGATCCTTAATTTAATGCGGCACGAATATACTGACCCACGACCCTGTTTATTATACCTATTTTAACTTGGTTGTTTAATTTTTTTTTTTAATATAAAACCGCTATCAGTGTTACATTGGCCGCCTTCCGTCTGGCGAAATGCGGGTTGCAGTCTTCTCTTGTCTTTGACAATATTACGGAGAACTCTGAGGTATTCGGGCTTACTCACGATGTTTTTCTTAACGAAGTAAGTGGTAATTTGTAATACGCGCATACGTAAGACGTAAGTGTAGGATTTGAACTCGAGTCTCCAGTCTTCAGACTATTAGGCTTCCACTATTTACTGCAGCTTATATTACTTATATACGATATATATTAAACTAAACTAATCTTTAATTACTAAGCCGGTGTCTTGATATTTTAATGCTAAAAAACTAATAAGACAAACGTGAAGCATTCATAAATAAATTATAGTCACACGCCGTAACACTACGCAAGGATTAATTAAAAGATTAAAACTCTTGTCTAACCCTATCTATACATAGAAACATGCAAACGAGACATAGAGAACACGTCAAGTCAATGTACTGTACCAGATTGACGAGCGTTTCACCGCAGGAGATTAACTATATATTAACATAACAGACCGATAAGATAAAAATACAGCGAATAAAACTCATTGCGCAGTCACAAGATAACAAATAAAGGACAATGTTGCATTCGCACACAAACTGGCCGGTTAACAGCGATTTCCACCAAACAACCTTCGGATATAATGTAGTTGATACTAATAGGTTGCACATTTTCAGCCACTGAAATAACTACGAAAATATATTTGTATATCTACATGTTGTATCCATATATATTTAATTAGTCCATATCAAAAATATCGCATGAATATTCTTATACTATATAACCTTAACAACATACTTGGAATGGATAAAGCGTATTTTTGTAAAGAGAACATTAGGCAAAAGAACCAGAAAGATTCGAAATTTTTTATTCATATCAATTAAACCAAACTTATAATTACCGATTATAATCCACGTGTATTTGAGCGTGCTTTTTGATTAATAAATAAATCAAAGGACGATTGACAAATTTCATTGGATTAAATAAGTAACAATTATAGAATACGACCAAGGTTCACATCGTAAAGTGTATCGTCTTAATAATTTTGTTTCTGACAAAAATCCCGTGACTCTAATTTGATATTACGAAGAAACATGATATTAAAATATTTATTACAGTAAAATATATACGTTCTTATAGTCCGAATATAAATCTTCGCTAAAAAAGGAACCTTATAGAATTATTCGCGTCTCTGTATGTATCTCTATATATATGTCCGATGGGAAGAACATATTATTATTTCCGTAATATTTACTAGCAAGGTGAATAAGTCATATTTGTAAATAAACGAATTAAGACTTTGGAAGTTAACTTGAAAGGAAAATTACTTTAAGTTAAGGTGATCATACATTATATTCACGGATCATTGCAAATTAGTATCTAAATAAGTTTCTTCAAAGTAAACGGTTACACAATCACAGCCACCGCACTAGAGAAGGACATCAAGAACACTCAGGATTCGAGAACAAACATTTATCTGTCACGTGAGTGTTTGCCCTGACCGGGATTCGAACTCGGGAATCCTTGCTTGGCAAGGTGCTTGGGCTATGATTATGATCGTCATATTAAAATTCATAATACTAATTTAATAATAACTTATTTTTATTAAATATATATGTAATAAATATCTATAATAAATATTACCCCATTCCATTATAATAACAATGTAAAGCATATTGTACTACTATTCCACATTAATAACTTCAATTCAATTAATACTCTTCTACAATTCTTCTTCCAACAATACGTATATTTCGTTAATCACGTAAAAAATAAGATCTCGTATTATCTGTCAACTCGCCATCCGACCAGCGGCCCACTTTATTATATCTGTAGCGGAAATAAAAGATTGAAACAGGTTTTGCAACAAAAAAACGTTTATTTGGTCCATCGCATTACGTTCGCGGCCGTGAACTCGCAAATGTTGTCAATAAAAATTTATTATTCTTAACGCTTTTGAGGAATATCCACTGTTAACGCGATTGAGAATGTACTAAGTATAATTCGCAAACTTTTATGACGCACTAAATAAATCTTTAATGCGCAAGGTGAATGCTTCATCCGTTTCATTTCAACAAATTTGTTTTTAAAGCACTGTCGTCTAGATCATTGGAACTAGTGACTGAGCTCGCTTTGCTATGGTAAATTGATAAATTCATTTCATTCGATAAAAGTTTCCTTTATTTTAACTTCAGTAGTTTTAATGATATACACGCACAGAGAGACAAAGTAAGATTTAAATAAAAAAAATCCCTGCTTCCCAACTGTAGTCTACCAACAATTCGCGTTATTACATACATTGAGTATGGAAAATGTAATTACATACAAAGCTAAAACTACGCGTTTTAATTTTAACCTGAACTCCATTTATCGCATACATATGTAATGCGTTGAATGTAATCCTTACTTATCATGCCATTCTTGCTCCGTACGAGACACAAGATTCGCCGTGTTTACCAAACATTTTGCACCTGGTTTTGACAATTAACAAGAAAAGGGCACTCGTCGCATTTCGACAGGTATGCAAAGGTAAACATAAGTTACACGTCGCCGGACGCGCTGCGTTTGCGACGCGAATTTCTTGCACACGAATACCTGTAAACTATATAATTTTCTTTACGTTTACTGACAGGCTTCTACTGCAATATGAGTCGCAAAAATGTTCACGATTGCATCGTTGGCCAAGTAGGAAACGATAAACGTTTGTTTTCAACTCCTGTTTGTTCCAAATTTTTATGGTTATGTTTACCGCAACTTACATTATAGTTCGGAGGTACGAAAGTAGAGCTTTTAAAATTTTAATAAAGTATTTTTTAAATGTATGGATACCAGGCCAGGTATACAATACCTAAAATGTTCCCTACATGGATTAAACAAGTTCATTTGCGCAATTAAAAAAAAATTGAAGATGGTTGTCAATGTGACAAATTCCTAAGTTTATTGTCAGGTGTCATTATTTTAATCAATGCATAGCGTTTGACGTATTTATTTGTACGAAGGTTATGTTATGTTATGGCCTATGCCCAGCGATGGGCGTTGTTCGGCTGAAATGATGATGATGATTGATGTAGGTTATGTTTTCAAATCACATCCAACAACGAAATCTACTGAGCGTAACAACCTGCCAGAGTGACAGCTCACAGATCACTGTCAATTTTTCAAGCACAGAAAAGCTAAATAAGTGCGACACCTTATGGAAATTCTATAAAAATAATTCATAATTAAGATTTATGTATTACGCTACACATTTCATCCAGTTGTTTTTTTTTTTTTTTTTAAGAAAGCTAGTACCTTTTTAAAATTCTATTTTACGAATTCATCTACATTTGGAACTACCAAAAAATACCAATAAAGAACCTGGTTCAGCGCTTCCATCTTAGCCGGCAACACGTGGACATTAAATATAGTGGGTGTTATTTGTATACAAATGTAGATTGATTATGATATGACTATGAGGTTTGGATTACACCCTGCAGGTATATCTATTCCGATGAGTTATGCACTGCCTTGATGAAGAAAAATATCGTGATAAATTCTGCGTAGTGCAAAGTTTTAATGTTCATAATTTTAATGTTAGTCTCAAAGATGCAATAAGTCGTCCAATCCACTGTGTCTGGTCCACATGGAAGAATATGGCCTAACCCATTTTCAAACCAAGCCGGATCCCAGGTCTAAGTTGTAAAGTAAAAAAAAACCAAAAAAAATTACTATATGTAACACGCGGCACTTTTATTACGATTTTGCCTGAGTGTTATTTTTTATGACTTATAGGATCGAGTCCCATTTGACACATAATCCTATTTTCCGAGCTTAAAATGCCGTGTGAATAATCTCTGTTAACTCTAACAACATTTCCATTTTACACGTACTGTCGACGTAAGCGAACAGTTTGGTATAGTGTTACAATTTTTGTTCGCCCTATCTAGCTAAAGTTGTAAATAATTGCCGAGCGCAAGTTTAAAAGGTGTGCTGAGGAGTTTCTGTCGCCATTTCTTCTCCTCATTGTTAAATCACCTTTTCGGAACGGTGGTAGAAGCAAAAAATGACGTTGATAAGTGTATTTACTGAATACCTATATGATTTAATGGTTTTGAATTAGAATGACGGATATGTTTGTCGGATATTTTCATAAAAAGTACAAATTAAGTAACCACATACTTTCTTCTAGAATAAGTATGCGTAAAACAAATATGATGCCGTCGTTCTGGCGCGCGGAGATCAGATCATCTACGCACCTATACTCTTCAAACTTATGTGCATTTTAAAAGATATGTCAATTTGCTTTCCTGAAAGACGAGGTCGTGAAGAAACATGCGTATTAGAGAATTCTCCATAGCAATTTCAATTGTGTGTGTAGTCTATCAATACGAACTTGCCCAGCAAGTCGGACAATGCCTTTCTTTATCCACTAGGTACGTTTTGTTGGTTCACCATTGCTTGTCCACTTCTTATTAAATACCTAATCATTTGTCATAATGAAAATTAAAAACGCTTACAAAGCATATTGCTTCATCCATTTAAATATTTAATTGCAGTGCATTACGTATAACTGAAAAGCGAACATGTTACAGAGCCATAATAGCCGTCGTGTATTCAAAACAAGAGCCGCGGAAGAAATACTTAACGTAAACTCGAAGCATTTTAATTAAACATTCAAATCACTTTCATCGACGTCCAATTAAAAAGAAATAATAAAAGAACGGAAGTGCAGGTGGCTCTTTTTAAAATGGAATCACACGCAAAACAGATTCATCGGTGGTCAATTACAACGCTGCCAAATTTAAAACACACTAACTTCTGTATTCTCAATAGGAAAGATGAAGCTCATTTGAAGCCGTCAAGGTTATACGTTTTTTATCACCGAGCCAATCCCGCGATGTACGTGACAGAGTTATGGTTCATTTGAGTAAATTACGCAGCATTATTTTTTTCTCGTACTCCGTTTGAATTTAACAGTTTTTTCTTGCTTTTTATGCGATTATGAATGCGTGCGGTAGGTTATTCCTTCAAGTAGCTCCAGTTTACATCTATAAATACATGATATTGTAATATATTTTACATTAATTGTTCGTACAGTTAATATTTTTAAAGGACAAAACACGAAAAAATAATGAACGAGGACATACATCTATTACGGTCACAAAATGGCGTTCTTATCAACTTTACGTCGAAATTAAATCTGTAACAATTATTCTAATAAGATCGGCGTATCGTAAATATTCAGGGCCACATAATGATGTCTATAATGATCAATAGCCCTTCATTGGTCGTGACGAAAAAAACAAATTACCACGCCGTGATTCTACCACTTAATAATCATAGTATACTCGGTATCTCACGACTACTTTATTTGAAAATAAAATACCCATAAGAACATCGGGGCGAACCTGGGCGAATGATAGGTCCATTCAAAAAAAGAACGCACTGATTTTTTATCGAAAGCTGCGAACGGCCAGCAGGTGTAATCTACAATGGGGATTTGAAAAAAGAACGGAGAACAGGAGGCTTTTTTCCCACGCCCCTGTCGAAGATCATTTTTGAATTTCGAAGACATAACCCGTTCGATTTCTTTTGAATACAAATATGAGACTCGTAGCATTGATTGGAATTGTGTATAGTATTGGAAATCAATAAATTCAAATATTTTATGACATAAAGGATCTTACATAATGATGTTTCCATTCGCTGATTGGACACAAAATAGCTCTGAAAAGGGCGTAATGTACGTAAGTGTGTGAAGCCATGTGAAGCTAGTACTCAGAGTTTATATATTGTATATCTATAATTCTGTGGACTAACGTCACGTGAAACGTGTACAACTGGTACGAAATATTAGTACAAAATTAAAAAAAACTAAAAAATCACGAATTTGCCGTTCCTTCGTGCCTTCCATAATACTTACCCCTTGCAATCGATAATCTCTTTGCTCGTTTACCAGCTCCTACAAAATGCATGCTTAAAAACTAATGGCATAAACTATACAACTGAATCACACTGGAATAGAACTAACATAGACACAGATATAGTATATTTATTTACAGTCTACATATTTATGTATCTATATATTGTTTACAGCCAGATATTTTATAATTGGCAATGACGTATTTTATGGATAGTGTAACAACTTTTATAATAGAATAACTGTGTTATGATCCCTAACAATACGAGGTCGCATTATTAAAATTTTATTTACGAACGAAGCGTGTCTCTGTTTCAGGGATGTTATGGAGCGCCGTAACTGTAACCGAAACTTTCGGATATCCGAATTTAAATATATCCGAAATCGTAACAGAATCCGATAAAAAAATTTCGAATAATTTCAGTTAGGGACAGAGTCTAAATGAGACACTTTATGACAGGTTTTCGCTGTTGGAACCTTGAGATAGCTTATATTGATTATTTTTAAGGTTGTTTTTTCATTATTATAATACCGACTAATACCTAGACAGACCTTATAAACATATTATTTTGTATTTACAAATTAAAAATCATCTAATATCCTTAACCGAAATTATCCGAAACAATCGGATAATCCGAAATAATTTCATATTCATAACCGTAACCTAAACCGGTAAAATATTATTCATATATCCGTACCCATATCCGGATCCGAAACTTCGTATCCGTACATCCCTAGTCCCTTTTCATTTATATCGCTGTGTACCTGACAACATTGCTTGGATCTCCTTTTGCAATGATTAAATATAAGTTTATTGTTGATAATGACATCGTGATGATACGTACTCAAAATGCAACACAAAGTAATAAAATTGCACCTGTTGGTGCAACAGTTTGCTTTGAAGAAATACATACATAATTATATTTTTGCGTCACACGAAATTCTACGGATACGTATTTAATATAGAAAGGTTTGTTCACGCATAAGTGTGTGTTCTGTGTTATAAAAATACCGTTAAAATGTTGTGCAAAATCACTTGTAACATTTTTAAAAGAAATTTTCGGCCACCATCAATTCGTAAAAACAAATACAATTCGTTCATTCATATCTATACATTAAATAAAATTCTAACTGATCGCTTTCTGTACATGAACGATATATGAGAAAAAGCATTATTAGGGGCCTTTATTAACGCAATAGAATCCAAAACAATAGTTGTTAGAATTTATGTCTGTTTGTCTGTGCGTTTGTTCGCGCTAATCTCAGAAACGGCTTAACCGATTTCGTTCTCGTTTTCACTAATGTATTGCTGTAAGCGTCACTTAACACTTACAGTTTGTGTCATTGCAATCCGTCCATAAATAAAAAGTTATGAATTAATTAAAAATATGTAGGTCGTAATTGTCCTGAAGTGTAGCGAGGGCAGTTCGCTAGTATTCAATGAACTTGTAGAGGCGAATTTTTTTAGTAACTAGTGAATAGGCTTTTATAAGTCAGTGCGTTAAACATCTTCACCATCTTCACCATCATCATCATTCTTCATCATTTACTATCGGGTGTTCGTTGTCAAGTATCAACTTATTTTATGTAACAAAAGGAAAATTAATCTGTTCCAAAGCGAAGCGGGATTGCGTTATGAAGTAATATTAAACTTATTTCATTGCGATTTGTAACTTATAATGTAATATTAAAATTTATGACAATGTTTTTTTTTGTAACTTCTATATTACATCTTCTGAAGTGGCAACTTTCTTCGTGTATATAGTTGTATAGTTTTTTACACAGAGGAACACTGTGCGAGTGAGATTTCGAGCTTTACGGAAAAAGCTACTTGCGAGAAAGAGACGCAAGAGAATTGGCCGTAGGACTGTTTTCAAACTATTTACTCTCCATTATTCTCCTGTCAAAAAATAGCTCTTTGTTATTTTATTAATGTCTTTTCAATCTTCCTGTATTTTATCAGGCAAACAAAAGTCAACACGAGGATGTCGTGTTCCCCGTGGGACTGCATAATCAATTATAACAATAGCCCAAACAGAGAGACAATACACAGGTAAGTACCGATAGTGCAATACCACTTACACGAAGCTTATTTTCATAGAAGTTGATCTTAAAATTATATATATTAAGATTAATAACATGCAGTAAATACTCCATTTTATAAATAATAACCTATTTTTCATAATTATCTGTAAGATAAAAAGATATTGTGTACATAAAAATGATACCGTTTCGTGTAGGACTTGCACAAAATCTATCGATAAATGGATAATTTTTTAAATAAATATTTTTTGTTTTATCTACATTTGTTCATATTTTATCGTTTTAGTTTCCGTTACAGCTTGTAAACACGTGGGACAGAAAATAGATTAGACTGGTATAAAGGTGCATCGTTAGCTTTTGAATAGCATTCGCTCATTAAATTGATAAAATTTGGCGAATTTTATATTTGTTATTATTATGCTATGACAATATCCAGCGAATGTGATATCATATTTATTGACTAATTTTACCACTTCAAGGTTTCCTGTAAATGCAGTGCTAACAGAAAAATGGATTCGAATGTTGAAGCAGATAGGTAGGGTAGACATTTTAAGGGCAACTATTTCGTTATACGAAATCACTGATATTTTGTTAATGAAGAATCTATACCAAGAAAATTTGTTGGTTAGTTAATTTCTGAGGGCAGAATTTATATCGATCGAGGGAGTTATATCGATTTACATCAAAGAATTAATTAAAACCAATAAGTATTATTATTATTGTTTTATTTAGTACCTTTTAATCACGTTTTGTTTTGTTTCAATCAGTTTACAAATAAAAAAGATATGTTAATATAAAGAATCCCGTACAATAAAGTTAATTTTAGAGTAGACGAAGCGAAGTAAAGAGAAGTTACTATAATTAGCACGGCATTATTTAATTTAACTTGTAATAAATAATCAAGAGAACGAATTAAATAATCGAATATCTAAAATATAGCAAAAACCTCTGATGTCGACTATTCGACATTCATGTCAACAGTGCTTGGTTGTGAATTTGACATTACTAAAAGTCACTCACACAGTTGTCATTGTCACACACATGCACATTTAGGTTTTGGTGACGCGATGATGAGATGAGTCGTCTGTTACGTTAGTATATTATGTTTATGATTTATATATAGACTGGCTGAGGCTTACGCGGAAGTACTTTTAATGTATTTATATATAGACTGGCTGAGGCTTACGCGGAAGTACTTTTAATGTATTTATATATAGACTGGCTGAGGCTTACGCGGAAGTACTTTTATGTATTTATATATAGACTGGCTGAGGCTTACGCGGAAGTACTTTTAATGTATTTATATATAGACTGGCTGAGGCTTACGCGGAAGTACTTTTAATGTATTTATATATAGACTGGCTGAGGCTTACGCGGAAGTACTTTTAATGTATTTATATATTATCCGAATTGTTCCTTAAATTGTTAAGGTTCTCTTTGTTTTTAACTGCCTATTTCGTTAGAAATCTCATAATTTACTGAGAAAGAGATTGGCTTTTAACATCGGCTTCTTATAGATAGTGGATTAAAAAAAAATGACTTTTTGATATGACTAAACATTGCCATTAGATTAAAAATTTTATATTTTATAGAGCGGAGATAGCGGATAAAAAATTTAAATATGTTTATTTATGGTTACTTAAATTTAGGCAAAGTTAAGAAAACAGTAGCGAAATTTATATATTACGAAATTAAACAAAAGCTTCAATTTAAAAAATAGCGTCGTGCTAACTGAATTAAGCAATAATTGGGATGCAGAAGAACGATTGATATCATGTAGCTACTTCCAGGTGTCGGAGGCCACGTTAAACTGTAAGATGTCTATCGATATCATGCCACGAGGCTTGTTTTAGACTTGTTCTACAGTTAACGATACCAAGGTACTATGGTGAAGGCCAAGGCACTATGGTGAATCATGCTCTAAATCTCTTGAAGGGACTCCTGTGATATGGCCTTAGAAATTCCAACTAACATAATTACAATTAATCCCCACACCGCTCAGATATAAGCTCTTCACCGGTCTGGTGAAATTGATTTATCTAGAAGCCGTCAATGTTGCAACAATACTTTGGGTCCTCCAATTTTCACTTTTGAGGGAGTCTGCAATATTCGTCAGACCGTGAGCAAGATTTTGGCGGGTCGCAACACTGCGCGCCTAGTATGGAGTTCACCTGCGCGCCACCTGTCGCGCATCTGACACAGATGCCGTAGTGCGTAACCGATGCGTTATCGATAATACATCTAATAGGAATATTTACGAGCCGAAATACTCTTTTGCATATTAATTTTACCAGGTGGCAGCACGATGCCTGTAAGTTTTGCCAAGAACGTGTAAATTGTGGAATGAGCTTCCTTCCTCGGTATTCCCGGTGCGCTACGACATGGGGTTCTTCAAAAAAGGTGTAAAAGGAGTTCTCCTTCAGGGCCGGCGTTACATTAGCGATTCCCCTGGTGTTGCCCTTGTGAACAGGCGACGGTGACCACTTACCACCAGGTAGCCCGTCCGCTTTTACGTCGGCTCTTCAAGCCATAAAAAAAAAAGAGTTGCTACTGTGCTACATTTAAGAATGGTAATCATTCTGGCGTCATTGCATCGGTGACAGCGGGGTGATATCATCGTTACTATATAATTTACAATACTATAGCTCAACAAATTTTATGTAACAATTAATTTTTTATGTATCTCTCACTCAGTAATGCAAGATATCGTTTGAAAGTTTTCCCCCGAGTACCACTTCAAATCCCTTATAATTCCTGTACGAAATCTTTATTTTAGCAGTTTAGTACGAAATATTATCCAGGAATTTTCTATAAATTCATGTTTATGTGATTCAATGAATGACAGTGCCATCGTTTATATATTAATACAAAATATTGATTATTAAGTACTAGAACCACACAGTGTTGTATAGGCACAAATTCATTTATTAATAACATACTGGGTCATAAAATTAAAATGGTATTAGCTAAACCAAAATAAAGAAGAAAATTTTGAAGCTACTAGACTACATATAGATTATATATTACTATGGCAGATACTAATTTTCTATTCTTGAGATAAACCCTCGTCAAAGCGGTTGTTCTTTTAAAAGAATAAAATAATACTTAATTTTTGGATTTCTTGTCACGTCTTAAATCTATAAATACAATTTAATTCCAACAGTTACTTTCAATAAGCTCGTGTACGCGCTACTTATCTGAATACACCAGGGGTTCAGAAGATTAAGTGTTATTCATGTTTAAACTAGACATGTGTGTCCTTATCGTGCAGTTGATACATCATTCCGAGTGTAGATTACGGACAGATGCCCGGTGATAGTGAACCAGTACCTACCGGTATTTTTGCATAATGTTCAATAAGATCAATAGTTTTAATAATTCATTTGATACTTGAAATACTGTTGCTTGGAATACTGACTTCAACCCTTTAACGGTACTATGGCATTATGTTATTGTGGAGTTCTGGAGACGCTTTTACGAATTTTTGAAGAAATTTGACACCAATATGAAGTTTAATAATTCCATAGTAGGCTTTCGACTTAGCATTACGACTCCGAAATAACGATTGTGACTAAGATCTACTTCTAATTTTTTGCCACCACTGGTAAACCATGCTAATGTTTAAAAACCATAAACCTGAAGCAAATCGCCCGTTATTGTAATATTATGATTAAAATTGTTGTTTCATCATATAAAATACCGTTACATACTAATATAACGGGACTTCAGTTATTGTTAGCTTAACATGTTAACAACTATGTTATGGTTATCGTGAACGAATATAGCTTGACCCTTATATCAGAATAAGTTTACTTTAAAAACTCTTAAATAATATTTCATATTCTGCAGGTTCAAAAAGATATCAATGATGAAAGATTAATAAATAGAATGGTGACATAAATAGTGATCTAAATTAAAACGTCCGACGTTTAAATTACAGTAAAGTGTTTGCTATCTTTTTAGAATCAAAACGTTTATGTATCTGTTATAAACTTCTTATATAACGGGAATGACTTTAATATATCAATAGTATATTTTTAAAATAATTATGCCCGTATTTCCGTACAGAAAAAAAATGCTTCCGGGGCAGTGTGTATTGGTTTAAAGTAAAACTGTGTAACCCCGAGTCCGCGCGCCTCGATGTAGTTCATCAAATTATTTGGATTTGCAAGAATTTTAATTTTCCGCTAAAGAAATTTCTGATTTAATTTATCTTTCGTCCTCACATTTATCGCCAAACATTGTAAAATTAGTAGCTCAAAAACCCCCACAGAGGTCTCACTAGTTAACATGTTACTCTTCAATTTAATCAAAATTTATGTGGATTTAAAGTTTATATATTTTTTTTATGCTAGGCGATGGAAGGCAAGCGGACTTGGATGCAAAATTTGTGCCCACTTTCAACATTGGTTGGACAGCCTTGGCTTAAAGCATGTTTTAGTAGAAACTGTTTCTAATGAGTTGGTCAGACGTTATCATTATTGGTGAAAAATACAATATTTATTTTTGATAATAGTTACCGATATCTATGGGTTGTAATGGCTGTATTTGAAACCAGGTTCAATGTTTTCGAATTTAAAAATAAATATCTGTCGTTAAATATCGAAAACGTGTAATATATTAAACATTCTGATTTTTTATATTATTGATTTACATCTACATTAATGTTCATTTAATAGATTGAAATAAGTTTTAAGCTTGGACGTACTGGATATTGATATATTCAATATTGGACACCATTCATACTTCGATTTTGGATAGTAATATGACTTACCCGATTTTGATATTTAATGTCTCATATATAGATTATATTATCGATGTTGACGTGACATCACTAAGGTAAATTCGAAACATCTCGTGTGTGATGAATTTGCTAGCGCTTTACAATGAACGTCATTTACAAAGCCAGAAAGCGCTGAGAACGCTAAATTTAATGACGGAAAACAAGGGACAAAACGGTTAATTACAGCTTCGTTTATAAAGCGCTAAATGTTATTATATAATTTTTATAAGAGGAAACACAGCACAAATTTATTTCAAGTTCGAAACTGTGTTTATTTTAAATCTGCTTCAGTTTTTGTTTCCTTCATTGGAAATTTGAAAATTGTAATCACATAATATGAAATAAAGGTATTCAATTATCGTTGTGGACAACACTGTAATGTTTTGAAAGGAGCGTGGAGTCTGCCAATCTGCAGTTGACCAGCTTGGTGGATCCTTTATTCCCTTCAACGTGAGAGGAATCTAAACCCAGCAGTGGAACAGTTACAAGTATGGTTTATGAATATTTTTCATATAAAGCGGCAGTTCTTATTCTTGTATATCTAAGTTGTGGTCTGTGTTTTGACATTGTATTTTACACGAATACGACCTTAATAAGGCAGTTCTTATCGCGGCAATTTTTTTATATATGAATCCGATGTTTCTATAAAGCTATTGATTTATTTAATGCATATCAATTGATAACAAATGGTAATTGGTTTGGGTAAAGTAGTATTAGTATTGATAAATATAGATACCCAATTATATCATTATTCTTTGAACCCAGAAATAGAGTACAGGCTGCGTTAATAAGTTAAAACTAAAAAAAATCTATTACACTTCATTGACTCATCTGCCATTTTTAACTTACTTTCAAATAGATTTAATCTTAAATCACTTTTGATTCGATCTGGCTTTTGATCTGTACTTCAAACTGCCTAACGAGCTTCCTTCAATTTCGAGTTATTTTTTTTAATAAGTTATTTTTCAGTAATCGAAAATTAAAACTTTTATTATGCTTTGATTTTTTCGTGTATAACAATACGACATTTATTTGTTTCCTTCACTCAATTCAATCGAAAAATGATATTCTATTAGAGAGTCAGCTGGACTACTAAATCAGGTTCAAAGTTCAAGAGTCAGGCCAAAAGAAAAGATGTCAGGTATTCTGCTTTTTTTAAAAAAAAAAGCTCCCGTCACTGTATATATAGACACCTGCTATTCTACATTCAAACTATGCAGTTACGGAACGCGGCGATGCATAGAAATGGATTATATTTGTGTAAGTAAGCTATAAAATATTTTTTTTTATATTTCTATTCATAAAGTTCATAAATGGTGATAACAAGATGCTAGCACGTACACAATGCAAAATTTTATTCGTAACAAAAAATATGATCTCCGTTCACTCGACAGTAGAATTAATGTTCGTGATATTTATTAGAACGTATATCGCTTTGACATGCGAATATATTTAATGATTATTACTAGACGTTTCCGCCGACTCCGGCACCCACAATTGGTAAACCGGAGCACT
This sequence comes from Megathymus violae, assembly GCA_003671415.1. Taxonomy (NCBI): domain Eukaryota; kingdom Metazoa; phylum Arthropoda; class Insecta; order Lepidoptera; family Hesperiidae; genus Megathymus; species Megathymus violae. Next base: position 3,976,024 of record PDGT01000014.1, on the reverse strand, counting down.
TCATAACCATGGACATCACTACCGGTAATCGATTATGAGAAAAAGCGTAATATCTCACCTGACCTTTGATCATCGTTGTCCTCGTCGATCGGTGAACCTCTTCTTGTATTTCTTGTATTTCAGCAATTGTATTTCAAATAAGGAACAACAACACTTCCTTAACGTCGGCAATCCTGCTTGACAATATTATATTAAAAAAATATATAATATACCCAAATTTTGAATACTCACCACCTACTCGTATGTCACGTCTAAGTGACATTTCCAAGAACTTGAAAATAAAATTAAAAAAAATCCATAAAAAACAGTTAACATAGGGGAAATATACAAATACAAATAGTTAATTCTGCTTTGATAAGATAACTAAAACAATTGAAGTCACTTAATCAAATAACTATTTATAGAGAAAGTCACAGTTATTGCGACTAACACCATAGCTCCTACGGCCCACGGTTGGACTACGGTCGATAGATGTGTTGTTTATAGGTACTGTGACTTACGACACAATTGGTTCTGGCTAATAGATCTAGAAAAAGTTACCAAGACCACTACAAACTTTGACTATAATTATTAGATCTAGTCTCAGTTTCCCAGACAAATATCGATAAATTTGACTGCAGATAATGGATATATGTAGTCACACTTATCGTAACTAGATCGTTAATAGATTTAGTAAAAGTTATTGATCCAACTAAATATGGATATAGATAGATCTAGTCATTGAACGTGACTACGGTCGATAGACTTCAACTCGAAAATCCACATAACACAATTTAATTTTGAACAAACACGCAAACGTCTTTATGTCATATCATTACATATTATATGTCATATTTAATTATGTCATATCACTAAGTTTTTAAGATATGGTTCGGTAGTTTAAGTTAAGATGAAAGAAAATATGTATTTCTTTTCTAAATAAATAAGCAAGGCAACATTATCAATACGAAGCTTAATGAATGGAGAATCTTTGTTCGCGGCAATGAATATTGATCCAACACTGCCGGAAGGGCGCCATGTCAAATACGAAATGCAGCTGCCCAAACAAGCCGTGACATCTCAATATTCACCATTGTGTAAGGAAGTATATGTAGTAAAGACTACACCTTATACTTCCGATTAGTTTCAGTTTCATTCCAGTTACATTTGCGTTAAAGTTCATATTTCTTTACGCTGTAATTGAAATGTTTCTTAAGTTTCGGCGCGATTTAAAATTTTGACATGTTTGTTTTTAATATTTGAAAATGGAACGCTTAATTACAAGCTGAGGCCGTTCTCATGGATCTATTTTATCGTGTTTAATTTATTCGAAATGTCTTGATTACGAGATCAAACTTATTTATCACATATTTAAACTTCATTATAAATTAGTACACATTTGTTCCACATTTCATTTTTTAAATTAGATACTTTATCAATACAACACTTCCCAAGATTTTTCAACCGATTTCCATGTAAATGGTAATTTACCAAAATAATATATTTTGCTATTTGTTATTAAATCGCGTCCTGGTATTTTGTGATTTCACTGACAGGTCTCTAGTCTTTTCCACTTCTCTTATTCTTAGTATAATTTGCTTTGTTTTTCTTTGCTTGTTGATGGTCTTATAGCTATACAGTGATTTTTAGACAACCGTATATTGAGAATTTAAAGAACAATGTAAGTTTCAAAGGTAAGGTGAACATTAGTATTAGTAATTATGGAGGAAAATATAAGTACGTATAAAATGTAAAATACGCAGGAAAATGAGGAAATTGATTTAGTTTTGACTTTCATTAGGTTTTCGATAATAAGGGCATCGAACAATATGTAGGTTGATGATTTAAAGTAATGCCTTCAGCTTTATATGGAAAGTTAATATTATCAATGGAAGTAATCAACTGTATTAAACAAATTCTAACGGAGGTTGTGGGTGACGTTTTCAGCAAGCGCGAAAAATCATGAGCGGTTCGGTGCTTCAGGAGGCAAATCAAGCTATCATACATAGCAATCGTTGAGCTCTATCGCAAGTCATTAGGCGGTACAGGAACAACAGTTGGTTTGCTTGTAAATACTAATGCGTACTACAGCAGCGTGGTAAGGTTCAGGCCTCCTCGATAACAAGAACAGTAAAAGCATCGAAGCCTAATGATGACAGTTCTATGCGTCGTAGATGGTGTATTAAAAAAGTTAAACAGGTTTAACTTCAAAAATAAATAAAGTAATCAAACGCTCGCAAACAGCACATGAGCCGCAAATGAACTGAAAGAATCCGCGTACATTTCTAGTACAAACAAATATTGATTTGATAACGCTGGCGCCAATGTCCAGTTTGTAAATAATGTGAATTCAGTGGTCACGATTTTATTACGCGCGAATCGGAAGTGCCGTAGCTCACGTACCTGATAAAGTTTTATTATCTTTTACTGATTGAATTGACCCAAACAATCTATACATACTTACATACTAAAAAATCAAAGTCAGTAGAAACGCACAGTTTCAGGTTCCTATTCGGATAATATTATTTAAGGCAAGCTACCACGGTCCTAGATCGACCCTGAAATGTATTTACGTGTTTCAATTATACCGTCGGAGAGCCACTAATAAACGAGATCTCTCCATCCATCATCCATCACCAAATCTTTGTAGCTTTGACGCTAGAGACGTTAAAGAATATCGGTGAACACTTCCCCCCAGACGGCTCACATGAACTTTTATCTTTATTGACGTCAAAACCAACAAATGAAGTTATTTATACGACAAAAATATAAATCGTAATATACTATGTGCTAAGATAAAAACAACATGTTTAGTAAATGTCCTCAGGCTTGAATTTTGGCCAACGCGTGAACTGAATCAGTTATAAACGATGTAATAATTTGTTCAAATAAGGAAGGACCTAATTGGTTAACAGTTAAACGCGAGGGTTACTTGAGGCTACTTGAGGGAAACTCACGCCGTCGTCTTTAGAATTATAACACTTTTATTTAACTGCAAATTAGATTTATAGCATTACAAATTAACACCATTAAATAAACATTAAAAATAAACAGTTTTGTGATCCGTTCAGAAACGACAAATGCTCAAATTCAAAGAAACGATAAATGCTCAAGTGTACACTCATATTATAAATGTTTGTAAAATTATGTTTTTTTTTTTATTCAGAAAAATCTGGGCGTCTTAGAACGTGCAAAAACATCGAAAATAATTTTCAAATTCTGCTTTATATATTATAAAGTGATTTGTGTGGAACATTTATGTGTATGGAGTAAATATGAAAAAAATATTAAAATTAATAATAATTAAAATATTAATCGGTTATATAATCGTTTGTGCTTAGATTATTAAATTCTATTTAATTCATAAATAGGCATAATCTGGATACATCTTCATGAATGTTCATTGAATGTTATTTTATTCGGCTCAGCGGTCGTTCTTACGATAATGTTCTAAAGTTGACTGAAACGTATCGGAACTATGAAGTGACGTATTAAAGCACAGCTTGTAGGTAAGGGATATTATGGTATAGATGAATATATAAATAACAAGAACGCCTGGATATAACAGTGCAGCAATCGATTTCGTGCACGTTATAACTTGTTACTTATAATGTTGTTTTACAAGATATGCTGAGGAGTTTCTTTCGCCGTTTTTCTCCTCAATATTAAAGCACCTTTTCTAAACGGTAGTAGAAGCAAAAAATGACGTACATAAGTGTATTTACAGAATACTTATATGATTAAATTATTTTAAAGTTGAATAATCGTGTGACTTCTGCAATGAATTAGACAAATTGAATGCATTTTAATACAATATAATAATATATGTTCTTCCAAGATTATACTTCGTACTTGTGATAATATCTATTAGGGAATACTGTGATCAAGGTAATAACGAAACCTATATTTGATAAAGACAGAATTATTCATATTCGAAATAGTTACAGAACCACCTCTGCCAAACCAGCTACTTAATTATATTATAGCGAAAGCTTTACTTTGTTCAACAAATTTCCTCGTGTTTCGTGTGAAGTTCTATATTCCCAGCGAGGCGTCAACGAGACGGCTCGCGTGCAGTCGCCTGGCTGTTTGGCTAAATTAATCGCCATTATGGATAATTGTTACAAGAATATCCGCTAATTAAAGAATACTTCTTTATAGAGGAATAGTGTGTTGAGCTAAACAACGGTCTTTTGAACACGAAACCTCTATAAAAGGTGTCCATAAAGGGATGGAAATGACAATTAAAATGTCATTACGTGCATGTCACAATGAAATTCTCTAACATAACATAACAGTAATATAACATCTACCCATTCAGTAAAATTTCCATTACTGTTATTTAATTTGGTTATACATTAATGAATATATAACATAATCACATTCCATAATCGTCCAACTCCTGCGCTCGAGTTTCCTCCCACAAAGATAGAGGTTGGGGACATAGCCTGCCACGAGAATCAATTGTGGGTTGGCAGACTTCATACACCTTCAAGAATAGTATAGGAAACTCTCAAGATTCTTCACAATGTTTTCCGTCAACGAAACAAATGATATTTCATTTTTATCCTATATGCTGCTAATAGGTAGCTCAAGACTTTTAGCAAGAGTGGATTGGGTAAGTTTACTACCAGTAATTTTTGACGAGGTCACAATCCCTTACTGTGATACTGTTAAAAATTTAGGCTTGGTTATAGATCAATCGTTGTCTTGGGGTCCACAGATTGAATCAGTCAGTAAGAAACTGTCGCAGCCAGGGTTCGTTCCGTAGGCTCAAGAACTTTCTCCCCACTGCTACCAAAATTGCACTCGCTCATTCCTTATTTCTTCTTATACTTGACTAGGCCGATTTTATGGTATCTACAAGTAGTTGAGAAGCAATAAATAAACTTAAGCGCCTCTAAAATATGTGCATAAGATTTATATTCGGCCTCCGCCAATATGATCATATCTGCGAATATCGCAACCAACCCAAGTGGCTCTCAATTCGCCTTCGCCGAAATACACCTATACTTTCTACTTTGTATTGTGTGCTGTTCAATTCAAATGCACCATTTTATCTTAAAGAATTTTTCAATTTATCTTTCAGACCCTTGATCACTCTCTTCGTTCCTCTAACGACCTTTCCCTCCTGATGCCTGTTAATTTTTCCTCTTTTTACTCTAGATCCTTTACCACATATCTTTGGCAATCTCTTCCCTTTAAAATACGTTGTGCTCAGTCACTTGTTAGTTTTAAAAAACAGGTTAAAGAATTTTATCTTGCTCATGTGAAACCTTTCCTCTTTAATCAGTATTGCTTCTGTTATCACCTAATTTCTGTTATCACTGTTAACTTTTCGACGTTCTAATCTTCCTTTGCACATTTTTGTACACCGCAACCCCATTTTACGAGCTATACGAACGAATAATATAGTCCTGTACGGAAAGGCTGCCTGGATGAGGTCGCTACCTTAGCGATAAGAAAGACTTTGTATACCTGATGTAACTCTTAAATTACTATATGTAATTTTGTTTGTCGTACAAATAAAGAATATTTGTATGCACATAATATGAAAAATTAGATAGATATGCGTGCAGGATTCGAACTGAAGTCACCCGTACGTGCGACCGATGTTAAACCACTAGACTATCACTACTATTAGTTAAATCTATGCACGTAAATAGAAACAATTGCCGCATATATGAAAGGTTACTTAAGAACCGCTCGACCGATTTGGCTCAGTTCGTCGAGTTCGTAATTGTCAGGATAAGGTTCGTATGAAATAAAATCATAAAAAAAAAATGTGACATTCAGCTTGACATGACATGTTCTGTTCAATGAAAGATTCGGTTGAATAAATCCTTTCTCGATGTATTGACTATCAGACAACGCAAAGCTTAAACCATTGGTGTTTGTCCAACCGAAATCACTGGATTCTAGGACATGTAATAAAAAAGAGACCTAATTTTTTTTTGCTATACGCATTTGTAATTTACTTCATTATAAAATGCACAAAAAATGTTCACGGTTGATGCTAGAAGTAAGGTCTAGTACAAAGTCTAGTAAAAAGTCTAGTACAAATGTTTATGACCCTTTCCTTGGCTAGGTTTTCCCGGGTATTGAAAAAGTTGAATAAGGCTATAGAAATTTTGCCACCAGCGGTCACTCATCCAAATACCGACCACACTAGAAAATGCTCAGTTCAGTCTTAATAACGATTGACACTGATCGTCGGGCTAGTCAAAAGACGGCATTATCGCTCGAGGCGCGATATCTTCAACACAACCTTACCGCCATACGATAAACGATACGCAGCCCAGTATCTCCGAAGGGTCCTAGCCAAGGACTTGTCAGTAGGATGGTCGGTAGCTATTGTCAAAACTTGTAATCTCTATCGTTATCGTTGAAAGATAAGTTATCGATTCGCAAATACGTTATAATATTTGTTCAAATTCCTATAACTCATATGTGACTGAATGAGTTTAGCTTTGGTCACATAAACACAATAATCAACTAATAACAAAATCAATGGAGTAATCCGGAAATTTGGCCTTATTGGAGCTGCCTGGATGTTGGTAGAACAGGGTTTCGTAAGAGACAACAGATGCCAACCTGCTTGGTGGTAGGTTTCGCGTAAGGATTATAAGTATTATTATTAAGTCATTAATATAATAATATCATGTTAACAGTAATAACTGGTATTATTATCCTTCCGTGAAGCCTGCCTGGCTAGCTACCACCCTCCTGCTCGAGTCAGCCGCCAAACGGCTCGTCATGTTCCGGCTGGGGGCTTGAGACCCAGTACTTTTTAATACGCTTTTATTAGCTCGGGTTGTATCTATGTATGTATGTATGTATGTAACGGAATCTTTGAGCTTAATTTTCACTGGTTTCTAAAAGTCTGATCAACTTGAAACTTTGCACACATATCAAGGGCCGATGACAATGCAATAATTTGATAACCGTTTCCCATTATCCTTATTAGGACGGCCAGGATTCATAAATTCTTTTTTAGATCCTCTGTAGGAGAGTGAGAAAGATAGAGCTAGCGCGCGATCTGCGCATGCCTGCACTTCCAGTCAGAGTAACTCTCACTAATTTCTGGAGTCTACGACTTACTCTTTTGAACTTGCTCGGGGACGCGGCATTGCTCAACGGGGACCAAAATGTCTTTAGGATAGTTGCATTCTAACCTTGTTTATTCCTTACACATGCGTGGGTACTAATAAGTCTCATAAACGCAAGTTACTCTATTTAATATTCATATAAGATGTTATATAATAACCGTGATTTATAAAAGCTTCTTATTAATTACAATAAAATAATCAGAACATAAATTTTGAAATTATTTTACAGAACAAAATTCGACAAGTAAATAAGATATTTATCGTGATCAAAATCTTTTAATTAATAATTTTATTGATAAAAGTACAATCAACGAAAATGAATTAAAATAAATAATAGTTTAAAATAAATAATAGTTTAAAAAAACTAAAAAAACACGCTTTTATTGTTAATTGAACTAAAAACTGGAAAATAAATAATAGTTTAAAAAAACTAAAAAAACACGCTTTTATTGCTAATTGAACTAAAAAGTAGAAAATAATTTTTAATCACAAAGAGTCTTTATTACAGTAGTAGAAGGTCGGACAATCAATCATAATTAATTACCTCAAATAAACATTATAATAAAATTTAAGTTATTAACAAAATAATTCAAATCAAAGTAAAAAGCATGGGGTGCATTTTACTTCATTTTTATAACTTTTCTCTCATATGTAGATAGTTGCCAATAGAATGATTGTGTCATATTTAATATATCGAGCACCCCACGCTTTTTACTTTGATTTGAATTATTTTGTTAATAACTTAATTTTTATTATAATGTTTATTTGAGGTAATTAATTATGATTGATTGTCCGACCTTCTACTACTGTAATAAAGACTCTTTGTAATTAAAAATTATTTTCTACTTTTTAGTTCAATTAGCAATAAAAGCGTGTTTTTTTAGTTTTATTAAACTATTATTTTTTCTTACCTTCTTCTAATTTCCTGGCCGACAACGCATCTTTGATACCTTTGGTCTTGCTGATGTCCATGGGCGACGGTGACCACTTACCATCAGGTGGCTCTTCTGCTCGTTTGTCGGCTATTAACATAAAAAAAATCCAGATCAATCTAGTTACAATCGTCGCTTATTTTATTTTTCCCTTATTGCGTATTACGACTAAAATATCACGTTTACCTTAAAACGAACAACTGTAACATAGAGATGTGCCATTACAAGAACTCCTAGACGCGTCTAGAAACCTTAAATTTGGAACAACCGCGACATCTCTAAAATACAAAACTGGACCAAAATGGGGATGAGAGTATGTTCGGAATGAACTATCATCTATCTTCATTCCGTATTATATTATATCCATTCGCGTGGCTTGTGAAATTTACTACTTTTGTGAATAATGAATAATAAATTAAGAAAAGCCGCATTCGTAGATACTCAAACGTTAGAGAGATTACATTCTGAAGAAGCTCAATCGGGATTTCCACTTCCAAAACATTTATAGTCGTGTGCCGATACCCGCGGAGACACTCAGTGATGCCTTTGGTGCAACTAATGTCCATGGGCGTCGGTGAGCACTTGAAAACAAAAAGATTCTTAGTGATAATCGGTGCCTGTTCGCAGTTGATTTAATTTAGCCCACAGTATTCATTCTGTTATAATTCACCTTTTCCTCGTAAATCTCAGGATGCTCTGATTGAAAGAGGCAGTTTGTTGATTTTAAAGCGCAATATTGCACGCCTACTGACGACTAAGGGTCTTCTGGTATGAATTTAGCCAAGGATTTAACCACTCACCATGCGATGGTCTGTCTGTTTTAACAACTTATCAGACAATATAAATATAATTTCAAAATATTTTAGCATTAATCACCTACTATTATCCAACAAGTTTGGACGTATATTTATAAGTGCAGTTTCTCCTTCACCAGTCATGGACATTCCATAAATAAACACAAGATAGATTTGAGTCAAACAACACTAACATTCACTTTTGAGGAAGTTACCAGTGTCGTACGCCCGTTAAACACGTCGGGCGGCAGATGTAATGACAGACAGACAGATAGATACCTATAGTCGTAGGTACGATGACTATATGTACGGTATCAGAAGAATATGATAGATAACAGCTACATACTCCATAGACTCCATGAATTACGAATTTGCTTGTAATTTAGGTTAGTAATTGCCTTCTCAGTCAATCAAATCAAGTTAGGTTAATATTGGGTGTACTGTACGAACAGCTGGCACACCAACATAATACTGTTAATTAATAATTATTAAGTTATAATGACATTAAAAATCTTTAGTAACTCAGGCTGCTTCACAAAGTCGAGACCTCCATGGAGAAGATTCACCACCGAAGGTAGTAAGAAATATTCCTGACTAAAGCATACTAGCTTCTTAATAACCACAGCGTTGCCTGCCCTATTTTACTTTTTCTAAAGGTTTTAAAGAAAAAAATCTTAAACCTCTGGAAAGTGAATGTGAAAATCTGTGTTAAAAATACAAGTTTTTTTATTTTTTATTTTTAACCAAACAGCCAATTACCAATCCTCGTAAATATAAATCTACAATGGCCGACTTTTAACCTAAATAACTTGTCTTATATTAACCATAAGAATGCATGGAATTATCAAAAAACCCCTCTTACTATGTTACAAAAGGTCAAAATTTTAAAAGTTGTTGATCTACTTTCTTGGCTGAGCGATGATGTGTACTGTCAATAAGGAAAAATATTTTAATATTTAACTACCAACCCGGTCTGGCTTCACTTAACGTTAACAAGTAGTAAAAGTACCCGTAACGTAACGTAACGTAACGTAAGTAACGTAATTTTTATAACCATATCGGGTACTCACGATTTTTGTATTTTACACCGACATATGAACCCAATTAAATCGACACTGATAATGTATATGTTCGCGATGGTATAAGATACTACAATTTTAAAATCATACGCACCCCAAAAAATATTACTCCCATTTATAATACGTTTTACAACTTTTCCTTATTAATTCCATATATTTAATCTTTTAAATTTAATATACGTTTAAATCTATCTCGTGAACTATATCTATTACTAGCGGCCCGCCCCGGCTTTGCACGGGTGTACTTATATTTTTAAACATTTTTAGATTATATTTATAATTTTATCTTTATAAATGGCATAGGTATGTATTTCTTTTGTTTAAATTTTAAAATTGTACTTGCCTACCTATTTTTATTCTTTTTTTTAAACATATACATTTTTATTAAAATTGCTTTTTTTTAATTTTTATGTACTCAAGTAATTTATTTGTAATGGGTTTATTTTTTTTACTTGAACTTATTTTTTTACATTCCTCTATTTACATTTTGACACCTTGGTTCACATTACTGAAGTTTTAGCAAGGATCCCTTATTTTTTCTAGAAATAAATATAGCCTACGTTACTCAGGGATAATGCAGCATTCTAATGGTAAATGAATTTTTAACAACGGCTCAGTAATTTTTGAGTTTATTCGTTATAAACATTCCAATATACTGAGCATTCCTCTTTATAACATTAGTATAGATATAGAGGACAAAACGCAAGCAAATCTGCGAAGCATTTTTTAAGATTATCACGTTCAAACAAACACTATGTGGTAGTAAAAAGCACCGATTAGTCACTCAAACAATATTCGATCTACACATTTGGAGGTGACGAAATTCAACACAGCAACGAGTTACTGCGGTCCAGAATGAAACGAACCTAATTGAGCGTACCCGAGCCCATATTAAAATTGCGGCTGCGTTCAAAATTCGCTCACTGTCCATAAAAGCTTACGAGCGACAAAAAACGCCGAATCGTTCGTTTTAATGTACAAATAACCGCGCAGTGTATAAACTACGTCGCGTTACACGTAAAGGTCATAATCATTTGCTTCTGATGGATTGTTTACCGGTAATACAAAGATTCTCTACTTACGCGTTTTTTAGTGTAAGGCTGCGTTCACGCGCATCACTTCTATTACGAGATTGCGCCGTGTGCAAAGGGCAATTATGAAACGGTTAAACGTATTAAGTTTAAGTGGCTTCGTTCATAATATAATATATAAATAATAATAAACGCATGAAAAATATTAATTGATAATTAAGGCTACAGTGGCAAATACAATATTTTTAGCTTTGAATAAGTATATGCTTTTAAAGTTAAGCTCGTCGATTAAATGTCACTTAAACGGTAATACGTGATAGTATAATAACAATTACTGTCTTTTGATTTCAAGTTTTTATATATTTACAATCCCGACCATTTTTTCTCCATAACTCATCGCTATTGCAAGAACCATTTTAATTTGAATGGAATTAAATATGAATTTAAATATGGAATATTTAATATTTAAACCATTATATACTAATATAGCGTAGTAAAAATCAACAAAATAGCAGCAAAAATAAATTAATGAATGTACTGAGACAAGCGAAGTGTTTTATTATGTATATACTGAAAAGAATCCGCTGCTCAGTTACAGACGTTGATCGGCAGTCGTGTGATCGCATTTGCTGGGTCGGTACGTACACTCGCCCTAACATGAGAATGATTGCTGAGTTGATAATAATATATTGTTAAATTAGAGAACATTGTAATTTTGTGCGCTCTCGCGAGATTGGACACGCCGATACGGTTTTTGCAGTGAACAGCCTTTATACGGCCATGTGTTCTGTGGACTGATTCTCTATAAACAAAATTTTTGTTCTGAGGTTCTATATGGTCTTGATAAAAGGAGAATTAATACTCCAACCAGGATATTTATAGATGTTTTTCTAATATAACTTAAAATATACAGAGTTTATGCTATTATGAGTTTCTCCATGGAGAACATGTAAGAATTTATACAAAGTCAAATTGATTCCATGTTACCGAATTGCAATATTATAAATTAAAAACTCATGCATTCTTATGGTTATGACAGAAGGATATATATCTATATTAATATTACAAAGGGAAAAGCATTGTATTTTTGTAACAAATAAACTCAAAAACTACTGAACCGATTTTAAAATGAGTAACATAGGTTATAACTAGAAAAAATAAGGGATCCTTGCTAAAACTTCAGTAACGTGAACTAAGGTGTAAAAAAATTTGCTTAAAAATTTCTTTCATCGCATACGTTGCGGAAACTATTGATAAAGTACACCCGTGCGAAGCCGAGGCGGGCCGCTAGTATATATATAAATTTACTCGTACTATTATGATTATTTAGTTCTACAACGTTAGTGCTACGACGGTGAAATCTCTCGGCCTTTACTTGGATAATCATTTGAACTGGATTCTCAGGTCCGTGAAACAAGTCCATCTATCACAGCATTTTAATAACTGCATTCGATTCATTTTCTGTCTTCGGAAAACGAACATATTTCATCATATCTTTTGCAACCTAAATGTCTTCCAATCGGGCAATGAAAATAAACTAGGCAACTTTTTACTCTGTATTCTATTTCACGCGATGTCCTTTCTCCAGAGTATTTGAACAAAGGTTCCAATTTCTAAGCGACACCCATGAACCGCAGCTTCGCTCATCTGAGACTGTGATTCCCTCTAAATTTTTTCATCATCCTAGTTTACCGTCTAACGCATTTGCTGTTGTATATAAACAGAAAAATAAAATAAGGTATATGACTCTGAAAAGTAGGGGATGATGCAACAACTATATAATACGCCTCCTTTTAACAATGAATCTATGAATAAATGAAGTCTCCCTTCGAATCATCAGGGAGAGCATTCCAAAACTGGGCAGTCATATATATAAACTACATATAGTATATTAATATTTAATACCGCCATTGATGGACAAGTATTTAAATGAGATATCGATAAACGAAAGTACAAAGCACAATAACGATCAAGAGAAGAGATTTAACAACATTGTCTTTTTGCCTTGATACTCCACTAAAAAAGACTGTTGTCTTAGACCTACTGCTAGAGCCTCAGTAATACTCAAATTAACTTTCACTTATCCGCACCAATCTCGTTTTCTTTGCACCGTAAAATATATGCATAAGATTCGCAAATTCGTGGTATAATTTCATTTACTCGCATGCGCTTGCGTTTAGGAATTCACACGTTAATATGCATGAAACTAATTATATTCTAAAGCCTAATTAGTGTCGTAAACATGATACAAAGTTCGTAAACTCAGTATGAGAACGATTCTAATCAAAAACTCTTTCAAAACACCATGCATAATGACGTCGGTATTCAACAGGCTTGGTGCTACGATTAATAATTTATTTATTCTTAGCCAATTTAACACTATTTATAAGGAGTATTTTCAGTTGTATAAATTATGATGTTGTGGTCGGCTTACTTGACTCAAAGCCTCCTCAGCTGCCGGTGGTTCCCGCTGAACGACGGAGCGGCCGTAGCGCAGGGTCCCGCTTATTGGACCGCTGTGCTCTATACCACCTGGCTAATCGCGGCGGTACTCGTGCACGATGGTTGGGTTGCCTACGTGCTGCCACTGTGCTTGAGGATCCAACGAGGAATTTATATATGTAATAAAATTTTAAATGATCACTTTCTGCACATGAAGGACACGAGAAAAACTATTATTAGGGGCCTTTATTAATACAATATAATAGAAATTTTGTCTGTTTGCCTTTGCGCTCGGTAATCTCGGAAACGGCTTCATTATGATTTTCACTAAGAAAACAGTAAGCGTCACTTAATATTTAAAGTTCGTTTCATTTCAATGCGTCCATAAATAAAAAAGGTTTAATTTTAACACGTGTACTTCTAATCCACAGAACGAGTGTAACCCAGCCCTAAAACAATGCAACTGCTTTCTGAGTGTAAGGTGTAGTTTTTCTGAAGCAAAGCGAGGGGGGTCTACCTGTTTACCTATTTATTTACCTATTTAATGTATTTAACGTGTGGTCGTCAACGCGTCGGTAATGTGCCTTTATTACAGACGCCCTCGGGTGGTAATAATAATTTACCAGTAAGAGACAAATATACCTGCACATTTGTCCGCGTAACGCATAAAAAAGCAGATGAGTGATCCTATAAAAGAACTGATTAATCTGATTATCCCTTCATCAAAAAAAAATATATATATTTGCGACTTAACAATATGTAGGTCTGTTGTAACGAGTACTCTCCACCCCGTCTAACTTACCCCGCGGCACGCAAGGGACGTCGCGTGTGCATCCGGTGGTCTTATCAGTTCCGGCGAACCACTGTTTAATTACTAATATCTCCATTGATAACTTTATCGTGGGCTTAAAGTTGAGGAGGGATAACCTAATTGTACAATTAATTCAAATATAGACATTTATTATTTACCTCTTAATAAATTCGTCTTAATCTACTTTGCAATAATCAGCGAGCGCAATATGAGGTACTTCTAGACATGCGTAGCACCTCCGTCCCATGAAGGGATCACCACTTATAGTAAACAAAAATATATAGTAACACGATGATGTACCTACGGCATTACCAACAGGTGTTTTCCAAAACGGAGCATCATCATGGTAGCACTCTACGAGTGTTCGCCGCGCGATATCCCATCATGGATTCTTCTCGCGAGTTGTTGCGGAGTAGATTAATAATAATTTAATTACAATATATTTTCGCAAAGTAACGCCTGATACTATTAACTATGTATGTTATCTATGTAACATTTAATTGTTGAATATAGAAGTTGGATAGCTAGCCAGGCAAATAGAACCTTGCGGCTATGCTCAGATCACGTTAATTGTAATTAGTACAGAATCCAACGACTAGGGCAATACCCCATCCGTTATCAGTAGGATTACTGCGAACTGGCTAGGATGAAGTGGGTTCGAAGTTAAAAATGTTAAAAATAAAAAAAGGCTTTGACACGATGCCACATTCAACGTTGTCACCATGACATGTAACATAAGCTTTGGATAAGATCTGAATCTTACCCAAAATTATTTAGTATCCCCTGTACCTCTACTGACCATGATCTTGCGAAGTTTATTTGGATCAGAAAACGGTTGCTATGTATACAGAGCTATGTTGCCGCCAAACACATAAGTATCAGAAGAATGTTCCGTCTACGGCCAAAGCATGAGAAATTATCACAGAAACACAAGTCTCCTAAACAGCAATACTTCGCAAGCTCTGGTTTAACTGCCGCAATCAAAAACCACTTAATATGTACTTACAACATTCGCGACAATTGAACGTGCTATAAAGACTCGGTACGCTCACTAACTTTTGAACAAAAACACAAAAACCTATTGTTTTATTGTGTAACAAAAAATCCCAGTCGGGATTACATGGTTAAAAATGTGGTAATGATTGTAATACGGGATTTGTGAAGTTAATTGTGTTAGTTGTCGCACGTGTGATAATATCGTGATTGTTATCTTCACACGTTTAAATACGACGCCCAGATTACAAAACTTACGTGTCCTTCTGGTTATGTGGAGATTTGTTTACTATTTTGAATATACCTATATGCCTATGATTTTTTTTTTTGGAAACAAAACAATCTTTCATGCTGGACAAAATTACTATTAGATTATTTACGTGAAGAAACAGTCACTTAGAAATATTGAATGTTAGCTTATTCTGCATGTATATAAAGTGTCGTCGGTATAAATAAATGTTAATTTACATTTAGTATTAGTAGCTTAACATGTATACCGGCTATCAGATGATGAATATTACACCCGTTATGCACAGAGTAAGTCAGTACAAGTATTATAAATAAATAAGTCTATGATACAAACAGTTTAAAATTAGTAGAAGTGAAATTGTGTGCATTTTGTACAGTTTTTAATTTGATAATAAAAAATAATTATTTAAGAAATTTTCTCTACTGCTACCACTGTCTGGTGCCATTCATATTGTGATTATAATTATGCGTCAAGTTGCGCCATCTACCGACCAATAGAGGAACTATACACATTTTACATTATATAGTACATAGCATGAGCATTTCCATAAATGTTTATTGTTATTGCGTGTGTTAGATGGGGAGGATTTTTTTATTATTTGTGTTTCTATTTTTGAATAACTTGTTTATAGTGTAAAACAATGGAGTCAATTACGAGTATTGCAAATTTTCGTGTTACTTTACAAACGAACATTGCTATTATAACAATTGAACAAATAAAAGATAATAACAATAATAAAAATGCTAACATTTTATAGTCAATGAGGGGGGCAGAATAATAATATCCTGCTGGAGAATTACACTTGTCTAGACTATTCTTATTTATAGGAAGATTTTATGCGTTCGGTTTCCTTTTGCCCATTAATGAGTAGGGTTGTCAAAATAAGAAAAACTGGAATATTCAATTTCATATTGCGGACTAAGGTCATCAATGAAACCCGCAGGATTCCCATGAAAATTGAACGGGGTTTGATTAAGTCTCCATTTGAAATATGTTGAAACCCGAAAACTCCAGAGCCTGTACCACTTGAATTGCTAGGGACATGACATAGCAGAAATACAGCTGATCATTCGGTATTACACATCAAGATCATATATTTTCCATAGTAAGGGTGATACAGTTACACTAATTTCTGCATACATTGAAACTGCGTGCAAATTATTTTGGTAATCAAATAAAAATATATTTATTGTGGTACTGATTTCAAATCACTTTTGAAATAACCACCAAAATTACATAGAGTATTTATTAGACTAATTAAAGGGAAACTGAACTTTTTTTTAATATTTTTTTTTTCAAATAGTTTCGGATATAATTTTATTTCAAACAACCGTGTTCGAACCTATACGAAATTTTATTACATCCCTGTTGACCATCTTGGTGGTAAGACTTCATTAACGAACCCCGCCTGCATACTTTAATGTCTCTGGAACTTTATTTACAAAACGTATTCAACACTGATTGATTACGTAGACTGCATATCATTTTAAAAAAAATCTACCAAGCCTATAGCATATATTATTTCACGCGTTTTCTAAAAATGAAGGTTATTGATAAGCAAAGCTTAAATAATGTCTACTAATTTTGTAATACCATGTGTGGTTTTCTAATTAACGGTTCCAAGTTCGAAACTAGCTATTGCAAAATTGTACCATAAGTTATGGTTAATAATCTAAAGCGGGTAACACTTGTTTAAAAAATATCGTTTCATAGAAATACAATTGAGGTGGAGTCTTTTCATTCATCAAGGTGTCAAAGCAATAATATATTTTGGTTGCACTGTTGGAAGGGCCACTGAAGAAGGGGGTTTAGCTATTTTTTTTATGACAACGTACCCTTGACATCTTTGGAGTCGATAAGGTCCGTGCATTTAAGTAAGGAAAGTGGCCATTTACCTCCAGTAGGCTTTCTGCTCGTTTACCAGTTGTTTGCAAACAAAAATAATTGATTCTACTACTTTTAAACATTATTAAGGTATCAAAATACACATAATGTCTGCAAATGTATTGATCATTCTGAAAACTTTGCGATATTTTGAATTTAGTGTGATACATATAAAAATTTCATTTTTGTGACCTCAGCGTCGAGAACCAGTTAACATTAGCGACGCTGGAGGTATCTTCATTTGCAGACTCCGCCAACTACCGCCCTCTAATCACTCAGGTAATGACCGAAGAGAGATATTCACAGCTGCTTTTATTTGAAATTAAATTACATGCCGCAAGCTATCACCAACGACCCCGTTGAACAGTTGGAAGGGATTCTTAAGCGAATGGATCTGAGTTTGAATTCTAACAGACATTTATGTGGCATTTAAATATTTACTCTTACTTGTTATCAATGTTAAAATATAATGAGAGAGAATAAATTTTTATTCCAGCCGGGAGTCCTTCCTACAGAAACAGAGTCGCAGTCAATGCTGCTACAGGTCATCGATTTATTTTGTATTCATCTATTCTCCGATATTTGAAGTGCTTTATTTCTTTCGTACCTTCTTCTCATTTCCACGGTGACCACTTACCGTCAGGTGGCTCGTCTGCTCGTTTGCCGGTTATTAACGTAAAAAAAGTATGTGAAGCCTGTTAAGGCTGTTAAGCCTGTTCTGGCTGTATTGGGACGGCCTAGAATACACCCCCCCCCCAATCCCATGCTGGCATAACAGGGTGTCGTAAGAGGCGACAGAAGCCAGCCTGCTTGGTGGTAGGACTTCCCGTAAATATTATATTACTGGTATTATTATTAAATCATTAGTTTTATTACTGGTATTATTATCTTTTCGTGAAGCCCGCCTGGCTAGCTACCAGCCTTGAGTCAGCCGCCAAACGACTTGTCGTGTTCCGGCTGGGGGCTTGAGAGCCAGTTAATTCTTTCTTAACTTCTCATTTCCTGGCCGACAACGCATCAGTGATACCATTGGTTTTTGCTGATGTCCATGGGCGATGGTGACCACTTACCATCAGGTGGCTCGTCTGCTCGTTTGTCGGCTACTAACATAAAAAAAAAAGACGCAGTCCAAACATGGGTTACTTTGAGTCTCTCGTTATGACAGGATATTTGAGCCTAGTAATAGAACAATTATGATTTTCGATAATCCGTTTTACAATTTAGCAGCCCTGGAAAACGTTTAGGTACAACGCGAGTCACCGCTTAACGGATTTTGTTAAGCGTCGGATTAACTCCTAAGACATGGTTTACTGACTTGTGTTAAAATTATACTAAATAAAGAATCCGCATCGTTTTCCTCATCGTTGCCTTAACAATTGTATTCATACAAATGTGATAAATTGATATTTATTGGTTTATTGAATTAATTAATTATAAAAATCATTAAAACACTTTCATGATAATAGTGCTAGCAACACTTATTTATGAAGTTGTCAAAAACTCATCTGGTATACGGGTTTCATCACATAGATATTCAATATATTTAAATCCGTCTGTTACATTATGCCACCACATTCTTGATATCTACGTGTTTGGGGTTAATATGAGTTACACACACATATATATTGCGTTTATAAACAGTTTAAGGAAAATGGGCCAAACTGTAATTATAGATTAAATACTTTTATATTACAGTCAAGTTACAGCAGTATTAGTTACCTAATAATCTTGAATACTGAAATATCATTTTAAACTTATATTATCGTGGACATTATCCACTGTAACTGCAACGGGTACTCACTTTTTTTACGTTTTTACCGATATTTACTAGGGCGATCTTGTCAATAATATAAACCGTCATATCTTTATCCACACAAGGTTGGAATGTACATTTTCTTAGGATCAATCTCATACAATTCTTAGGCTATCTGTAGGGCCTAAAAACAAAGCCATCGATGAAGCCGTTTCTGAGATTAGCGCGAACAAACACACAGACAAACAAACAAAAATTCTAACAACCATTGTTTTAGGTTCTGTTCCATTAATAAAGGTCCCTAATAATAGTTTATTTGATATATCGTTCATGTGCAGAAGGCGATCAGTTTGAATTTTATAGAAGTCAAAATACCTCATAAATATTACGGTTTTTAGTATCATTATACTATGGGCGCCGGAGCGATTTTTAAATACAAAATAACGATTCCCGAAACAAGATCAGATACTAATTGTAATGGATAAGAAGAAAAACATATATTCCACCACAAAACATAGTGAATTAACAATAAAGACGACTAAAACAATGAGTTAGCTCTGACATTTTTGTTATAAATGTATACCTACATGCTGTTATCTAAAAACAGTATTCCACTCGGAGGCAACGAGTTATTAACCTGTTTTTTTTACAAAATAATTACTCGTGATTTATCAACTTACATTTAGTTGTGCGTGTTTAACTTCCTCACTACTAATATTTTAATACGCACGCACTTACTAAGAAGTGAAGTAAGTGTTACTATTTATTAAGTCATGACTTATTTATTATGAATTATTTATTGTTATAAGCGAATCTGTACAAATGAGCTTATAGATCGGATGGTAAGGAGTAGAGAGGCTACTCTCACAGACATCACCAACGCGTTGCCGGTTAGGACCGACCCAGCGAACCCACTTCGGACCGATAATTCCCGGTTGCTTCGTTCATCGGGATCAAACTTCCCTTCACGCGTTTAACGCCCATATTGCCACATTGGTGTTCTTCGATGCCACAGACGTCGTAGACCACGATGTCCACCAACACCATCAAATAGCCCAAGCAACGAACAACATACATATAATTTTAAACTTATACTATCACAGACAATTTCAGTACAAAATACAAACATCGAGAGTACCTATTTACCAGTTTAAAATGAACCACTTGCCACTACATTACATAAGCATGTATAACCTGTGGAGTTTCAAAATTATATTTAAAACAAAAATTTCAAGTAACTATTATATCATCTAAACCTTATTTAACTTCAGCTCACCCTTTCCCTACAATTTATCGAAGCCCAAAATCGTTAACTTGCTGGAGTTATCTGACCATTTCAAACGGTCACTGTTTTTTGTAACAAAATTTTTATTTCATCGTTATGTCGTAAAGACGGTCAAATGAAGGGGGTGCCACAGTAGCTATCCAAATTATCACATCCCTCACTATTCTCAGTATAATTTACCTTGCGGTCGGTTTTATGCATACAGGTGGCATTCACAATTAAATTTTACAACTTAATTCGCGGTACTAGGGCTATTGCAATTAGTTTTGCAATAACACTACAACTCATTACTTTTTATACTTTTAATTTCTGACAACCGACTGACTGTTTTCTGTAGTCAAGTGATAGTTTAACTAACAAAAAATTTGAGAATTAACAGCTCAATATTTTGTCCTTTAAACTTATTTCATTACTTATTGTATTTGGGAAAGCCTGACAAGTTTTAATCTTAACTGAGGTCCTTATTTAAGCTCACCCAAATATAATCAATTAGTATAACATTTTAGTTAAAACCCTTCTTCATCAACTGATGTACAAAATCATTACATTTTACATTTTTTCACATATTATTAGTTAATGCTTGACTACAATCTCATCCGATACAATATAAACAATAAAGTCTAGTCTTCTGTAAAACTCCTACAAGTGTCGAAAATACCTTAATCGTTATATTAAGTATTTATAAAGATATGAAGTGAAATTATATTATTACTTATATAGAATTCAATTATTATGATATACGCGACTCTACAGTTTGTAATAGCTTGCCGATCGAAGGATTTTAGATTCGATCGGAGCAAGCAGTTATTTATTCAAAAAATATTTACTCTCCAAGCTTGCTTATTCTAATATGGATTGATTTAATTCCAAAAGTCTGTCAACTGTTATTACTTATTGCGTTATGAAGACTCAGAATATATCATTTATTTTCTACCATAATGGTTATCTTTTGCATGTGACATTCAGGAAGGGTTGACCTGCACAAATGATCGGATTCGTTTTTTATAGCTGCAACTCATTAATCCAACGGACTACCTTCCATAAGGCATTGCCAGTTAACGAGTTTATTACCCAAGTTTTGATGGGTGAAAGGTGGCGATTGCCACTTGTGTATTGTATGCATTTTGCCGCCAAATGTAGTGCTAGGTCCTCTACTTGAAATTTTCAGACTTTTTATTCTATCATTCAGTCCAAAACATTAACAGAACGCACTGAAAATCAATGCGGCTTGTTGATCGCCAAACCATTATATTTTCCTGAGAGTAGATTCTTGTGATGTATAATGTTGCAGCAAAAAACGACTTTTAATACGACTGTAGTTAACTGTTGCTCCTTTAAACACATCTAAAGTTATTCTGTGTAAAATATTATAAATGTAGAATATAAATAAATAAATATAGGGTAATTTTTTTTTTGTTATTTTTGAAATCATTACGAGAGTTCTCCAAATATACATTATACATGTGTATTTTGCTCGTGAAGACGTATGATTATTGGCGTGTAAAGGATTCCATCCATCTTTGAATTCAAGCCAACCTTCTTTACTCGTGGTGAGCCCTGCTGAACAATGAACCGAACGCCATGTCCCCTTATTGACATTGATTGGGGTCTGTGTCAATCAGTTTAATCTGGACGGTAATAAACTTTAAATCACCGGTCATCTTATACCACTGGCATCGTGACCTGTACCTTAACCCACTAAGTTACCAATGTTATTGCTCTTTGTTCTTTAAAATCAACCATCGATAAAATAATAATATGAAGTAATTAAGGCTTAGATTCCCTTACTAATAAAATATTCGATAATTATTAATACAATTAAGTTATGACAACAATGGAGACATTTCCCGATGTGATTGTCGGGTGTGTGTGTCAGCGACATGGTTGCAACGGGTGCGTATTACCATACGGCGTGACGGACGCCGTGACTAATATAATAATAATGTTGCGCGTGCGCACGCCGCTGTGCCAGGGATGGATTTGACACGGTGCTACTCAATAAGATTAAGGAAGTACTTAATACAATTGTGACAATTTTATTATATTGCAATAGTTATTTATGCAAATGTTGTATAATAAGGGGTATTAAAACACGAATGTGTGTCTATCACACGAGGCGAAGCCAAGTATGATAATAGTATCACATGAGTGTTTTAATATCTAATTATCAACAGTTGCATACAAGACTTTACCTACACCCATAATATGAATCCTCTATAAAATATTCTGGAACTGTTAGCTTACTGCTAACATTAAAACAGCCAGTCTTAGTAACCTAATACCATCCATTACTGAGTATATAAAAAAATCTTGATATGCTTTTTCATAATGTTTTCTTGATTTTTCCGGTAGTAGTTTGTTGGAAATGTATTTTGCAGCATTTAAAATATCTGGCGGTGTGCTGTCAAAACTTGAATTGCTAATTTTTTTGTAAGCAAAACAATAAAAATATTGAAGAAAAAATGGCGGGGATTCGAATAACCTACTTTTATTTACGGCTCACGGCGTTCTGGTAGCGAAACGCACGTGAATGTCAATGTTCTTTTTTTTAAATTCATACAGATGTCATTTTTTGAAATTCATACAGATACCACACATCGAGCAATAAGAATGTGGCTGTCTGTTGAGTAAATCATTTGCACAGAAGGGATCTAAAAAAGCAAAGGAGTGTTATTATGAAATTCAGTACATTATATCATCCGTTTGGATGATATTATGGTTATTAGGACATTGGGTGTTTTAATGTTGCCAGAAAGCTAACTGTTTCAAAATATTTTATAGAGGATTTAAAGCTTAGGATTAAATAAAATAATTAAAAAATGATATCCCTGTGTTTAAAAGATTTAGTTTTAATTAAGATAATTTAATTTTGCTTCTCTTAAAGTTCTTTTAACACAAATACCTCACTTTTTTAATAACTTCATCGTAAATTTTGATTTACTATAACTTTGTGGTAACTATTTAGGGAGCTATATTAAAATCAGGCTGTAAACTAAAAGATAAAGGGACAAAAAATTACAACTAAGTCGAAATATCGTCATAAAATTAAGTTTTTTTAAGTGCTCAATATTTTTATTTGTGTATTGTATATTTATATAAAATCATATGAAAAGGTTTAAATTTCGCTATTAAAGGTTCACCAAGTTGAACAGATCGTATAAAAAAAATTTTAACATTAATTTTACTCGTACTTACTGTAGTTCATCTAAAATTTAAATGAAGTTACAATTAGTTAGTTAATAAATGTTACAATTACTTACTTGGACAGTGTTCATTACATTCCGTAGGTTATAATAAAATGTAAATGATGAAAAAACATCTTAATATATGTAGGACATCCACTATTTATAGCACATTTAATTATACTCTTAAATGGACCTCGGTTGACGATAAAATTTTAAATATTGTTAAATAAATATTTGTACAAAAAAGTCTTATTGCTAAACAACGATTTCTTTCAGACAACTCTGTGATATGAACTAAAGGTGCGCTAGAAGAGTTATAAGAAGAACAGGAGCTGCCGACACCAAACACATAGGGTCATATCAGGTCAAAGCAAAAAGGTAATGTAATTTAACGTGGTTCTTGAAGGAATAAGCTGCTGTAATTTACTTTTGTTTAATTCCACTTTAACGTTTAAAAAATAAAATAAAAGATTAAACGTAAAAAGGTCAGGCTTTGTTCAAATTAATATACACCAGATAATAAGTATTGATTCTCTTATACATATGCGTCATGAATTTAATAATAAAATATGATTTTTTTACAAAATAACATGTTTTTACATAAAATAACTTAAAGCTTGACAACAATCGCACCTGATGGTAAGTGGTGATGAAGTCTAAGATATTGAACACACGAACTTATGAAAACCTATTCACTCCCCTCTTGAAGACTCCTCAATCGTAAGTAAAAGTAAAAGTTTAAAATAAGTAAGTAATTAAGTAAAACAATAACATTTTCGAATCAATTATACATATAACTATTTTCTGTCAATTGTTGACCTATTTTTGAATGCCCTACTCAGTTTATTTATTATTATACATATATGTATGATGTACCAAAGTACGTCCCTGTGTATAATCTATGGCACGATGGCCGGCGGGTGTTCTTTTTTTTCACAAATTCGCCTGACAATTGCCTAACAGTGAAGGTGTCAAACGCAACCCTTTTAACAGATGCCGCTAGTGGCTAGCCGCTAGGCGCATTTCCGATTGCGCCCGCAATACAGCGGATGTCACGCGACTAATGACTTGATATTAGATACAGTGTCCTGATGTTAAGACCTACTTTTCCTACCTTTCGATTTTGTTTCTCTGATGGTTATTAAAGTATAAATTACGGAACAACTTTCAGTGGTTTGTGACTTTCAGTTTTTTTTTCATAATATTTTCAAATTAATTTCTGTATAAAATCATATGTTATTACTGATGACTCTTCAATTTATTTATCAAATTACGTAAATAACATGTAACAAAAAGTATCTTGTTTATAGGTAATAATATAATAGTTTTAAAATGTAATTTTTTATTGTTGAAAAATATGTATTTTTTCTCATAATTATAAATTTATAATAGCAGAGAAAATTATAGCGATCTCTATCGATTAGTAACAATAAACGCAACGTCATATCTATGTATCTAGGTTCGTACATAATAAAGATAATACAAAAAAAAAGATTATTAAATAATCAAAATCATGGACGGTCCCGTGTAACGGAAGGAATGTTTGATGTCTGCCCTAGCCAGGAATCGAATCTACAACACTTCACTGGACAGTCATAGTCTTTACAACGGCGTCACACTGTCACAGGTACTGCAAATTGCATAATCACAAAAATACTCGCAATAACATCAGACATTTTGACTGCACATTTCGCAACGAGTACAAAAAAAATCGTCCTTGGCACACCTCCATCGCTGTAACATCGAACGCGTCCGATCTGTCAAAAGTGCCAAAACCCAAAAGGTGCATTTCCGTGATGTCAATTGCGTTGGACAACGCAATCTGGCGTACCTGGCTCTGCGTTCGCATTTCGGGACGACGACGTATGCTTATTTACCGATTGTGTGCACGAATGCCCGTTTAATTTACTATTATTTCCGCGGCTGTACGCTCGTTTTACAATTATTTGACGGCTGGCTTCGCAGTTGCGTTCGCGAGTGTCCGTCCGTGCACGTTGCGGACGATTTGTAGTTTGCACAAAGGCATAGATGGCGTTCGGGGGAAATTTAATGATCATTACTGAGAAAGGTGTTCTTGGGAATCGACGCGTCAACCGCGTTAATGTTTCCTAATTAATACATTAATAGTTAATACAGATGCTAAATGAAATGTAACATTTGCAGCGATATTTTGTTGTCTTTTGTAGAATTTTGTAAACTGAAATATAGGAAAATGTTACTTCTAGTTTTCTTAGACTCTCCTTAACGTTGCAATGGTTTGGTTGGTTTAGTAGAAATGTGGAGAGCAAGTGAAGAGCAGGTTATCAGCTTACATCTTAGTCAACGAACGGACTAGTGATATCTTTGATCTGTGGGCAGCGGTACCACTTATCACCGTCGATATATAAATCGATCGATATAAAATTAGTCATATACTGTTTGTATGATGTCTTAAGCTGATCTTGGTCAAGTAGTCGTAATACTGGCGATCAGACAGCGCTTATTTCTAATATAAAAAAAAATAGGAATTAAAAAATTTGCGCAAAAATATTTTAATTTCAACCTGTTTTATTGTTTGATTGTATTTAAAAAGCTAACAATAAACCCCATTTAAATTGCTGTATTGTTTACGGAAAAAACACCATTTAAAGTTGCAGTTTTAACGACAAAATATTGTATGGGAGTCAAACAGCCGTCATCCAGCGGCATCTCGAATAAAAACTGCACGTCAACATGAGATCGGAAATAACCGAGTGGCAAAAAGCGCGGGCGAGCAAAACAACCCCTTAATCAGCTGTAATGAGACTGGTTCGTTATGTATCTGTATTGTAAACTGTCCTCGCGAGTTCCGGTCCGGTTGGAAAGGAAAATAAAAAAAAAAAACACGCGACTATCCTGGTTTTATTTTAGCAAATGTACGTACTTAACTAACTTGTGCGTGTTTGTCGCCATGAATTTTTGTATTCCGGTGGAAAACATTTATTGGTATTGTTTAGCTAACAACTTTTTTGACAACTATTGAAGCCATCATCCCATCAATAAGCGATTGAGAGTATAGTTATGAATCAATGTTAATCGTTGTTGTTAGGTTTTAGAAAATAAAAAGTTCCACGGGAACAGATACATTTCGCCGGATAACAATATCCTAGATTCCAACTAATAATGTAAGTTCCAAATACAAGTAATCATCTAAATTAGTTGAGGTGTTTTAGTGTAATACGTGTTTACACAGACAAAAAAATATGTTTAGACTTTTATATCGGTCACGTCACGACCGTGTGTACGTTTAATATTTATGTAAAGTATAATTCTTTTACACAAAATAAGTTAATGCTTGACAACAATCCCACTTATGGTTATGTTGTGATGAAGTCGAAGACGTTGAACTGAAATTTAATGTCTGCATATATATTTATTATTTTATCGCTATTGAAAACTGTATTGGAACTTAAAACATGAATATAACCAATATATCGAATAACCGAGGTCGCCTCGGACCGGTCGGTTGACCGGTACTGACAATAGTTCTTGAACACTTCCGTACACTCCAGGATACATTGAGTCGACCGTGCTATTTGTTATAATTACAGAATGAAACTCATCACTTATGAAACAAACCTCAAACTAGGCTGGGCGCGTTACGCAATACGAACTAGGCTCGTTCGACTTCGGTCATAGATTACTGATAATACATTTCAGTCGTGTACGAGCACTAGTTGACCTGACAAATATTGTTAGTCAACATACTTGATATAAATTAATCATATTAGTTACATTGAATTTGTTAATAAATTTATTTCAATGCCACTTGTCTGACGAATTATATATATATGGTCTCAATCATTTGAGACGTTTAAAACTTAACGCAGTAACTTGATCAGTAACAGACGCACAAAAATATTTTTACTCACATAAAACGTCACATACGGATCCGAGCTAATAGAAGAATACCTAGTTTAAGACAAACACAATACACGTATTTCATTAAACGATTCAAAGCCTACAATTTTGCCACATTAAGACAAAACGTGTTTGATAAGTAAAAAAAATTTGTGCACAGACAATCATGAAGTTAATATCAGGGATGTTATGGAGCTCCGCAACCGTAAGCGAAACTATCGGATATCCGAAATAACAAAATATCCGAAACAGTAACCGAATCCGATAAGAAAGTTTCGTATAATTTCGGATAGAGGCAGCGTCTAAATAAAGCACGTTATGACTGGTTTACGCCGACCGAGCCGATACATTAGCCGCGTCGTTCATATTTTAGACAGTTTTTATTATTTAATTTGTTTTTTCTGTGATTATAATACCACATAATACCTAGAAACAAAGAGAAACTTTCTAATTACATTATATTTTTTCCAAGCCGTAAATTATCTAATATTCATAACCGAAATTATCCGAAATAATCGGATAATCCGAAATAATTTCATATCCATAACCGTACCGAAACCGGTAAAATATTAATCATATATTCATATCCGGATCCGAAATTTCATATCCATAACATCCCTATTAATAACTCACTGTAACAGATAAAGACCATTACACACGTCAGCCAAGCGAGCATTAGGGCAGTAACACACAGGCTAATGGCCCCTCTCGTTATACGGCCCCTAATTATAAGACCAAGGACTCATTGCCGTAGTTTTAATAGCATCAGACTTGAGACAAGATAATATTTATATAGGCGACATTTGCATACAGATGATACCTACGTAAGATTATGACAGTTCAAATACTTTGTTTATTTTTTATATGTGGGAACTCATGTTATCGTGATTGAGATTTAATCTATTCGTTTTCAATATTCGGATAGAGTGGCTTCATTCTTTGATGGGCGACAAATACTTATAAATGTTGAAATACACTTAAACTGGAGATCTTGATTGTAGCTATTTTATGAAATATATGACATTCAAAAATTGGAACTTCTTGATGTTTAACTATCTTTAATTTTATCAATGATAAATTATAAAATATTCATTATACAATGATCTTATTTTTATCAAGTAAGGGACTCCATCATTTCCCTCAATACAAACTAACCTCCTGGTGTGCACATTGCATTACACATTTAACTAAAATGGTACTTTTGAAGATAGCTATGCTCGTCACTATACAGATTGATTCTGACAGTATTCACGATTGGCCATAAAGTTCTTCGTATGTTGCTCGCTAGCTCCTCCTCCTTGAAGATAATCAGAGAAAGATTTTCGAAATTGCAATGCACGCTACACTGGGCAATTAATAAATTTTATCTAATAATTGATTATGATGAAAGCCATTGATATTCAAATACAATGATCAAACACAATCTTTTGGGAGAAGCACTGAATTCACGTTAATTCCAATTACGTCCATGAGTGTTACTCCAAGTAATCACTGGTGAAAGAACAGCAGTGTACAGTTACCTTTATATACGACAATAAATATATATTTATAATATAAATTTTATATGCGTCAACATATGTAATATGTATATATGGATATATATTTGACAATTATCATTTAATGTTATTAATATTAATGTTTATTATACCTACAGCAATTTTTCAACGTCCTCCAGGGTTGACTGGTAGAAAATGCCACAAGTTTTAGGTCCGATTAAATAAAGTCCGATTGTAATTTAATATGAGAATTTTCAATAAACAAATGAATGTTTCCATATATTTTTTACCATGTATCAAAAGTTCTGATAACCTCTAACACCGTCATTAACGTAGGACAATTGAAGGATAATAATGAAATTGAATTTATATACCTCCTAATAAACCTTAAATTAAATTAAAGAACGACCACTACAAAAACATACAAGATTAGATTTGAAATTGTCGTGTCAATATATATTTTTTTATGTTAATAGCCGACAAACGAACAGACGAGCCACTTAATGGTTAGTGGTCACCGTCGTCCATGGACATCAGCAAGACCGAAGGCAATGCGTTGTCGGCCAGGAAATGTGAAGAAAGTAAGAAAGAAAGTACTGGTTCTCGAGCCCCCAGCCGGAACATGACGAGTCGTTTGGCGGCTGACTCAAGCAGGAGGGTGGTGGCTAGCCAGGCAGGCTTCACGGAAAGAGAATATATTTACCTTTAATAATACAGTTTACCTTTGATCCAAGCCGATTAAGTACGTAATTAATATGAGACGGTATTTAGGAGGCGCGTGCGTCGTACAGGTGCGGTTTGCGGCTGGTTTATATGCCGCTGTAATCCCTCACGATAAAGTGCGTATATTTTCATTCATCGTTCGTTTTTCTTCTTGTTTAAGCGGAGGTCGTGTATGGTAATGTGCACAAAGATTGCACGACGTTCAGGAAGATGATGTAAATATAATTATACATTGATTTATGACAATATCAATAATTGACATGTATGACATAATGTAATAATAATAATAATAACTTTAAATTCAGAAACTCGTCCACTATTTTAAACATTTAATAAAGATTTTATACTGCATTAGTGTTTATAAACACATTTTGAAATTCAAATTGTGTTATCGCTTCAGCAAGTCTCTACCATGAGCAGTCGAAGAAGAAAATGCAGCTAACACTCTCTAAGAGAAAACAAGGCTATGTAACATCTTGACGTAATTTTTGAAGTAAAAGCTTCTACAGTGCGCGTTAAACGATTTTTGGTAAGGGAAAATATTATGGGTTCGGCTCAGCGACATACTAATGTTTAAGTTATATGATATACGCAGCACTTCCGTCTTGGTGAACCTATTTAGTGTTTTTAAAATGAAAATTTTCAAATTTCATAGTACAAGAAACATAAGCGAGTTGCTTTGGCAATTTTGTTTTATGTCCAATCATATTACAGCATGTAAACCAATTCATAAATGATTACATACAACACAAGAACAGTTAATGTGAGTTCCACTTACGCTCCGAGGATTCCGTAATAATTAAAATTTCTTTAGCGTGCAACTGTTTATATTAATTAAAAACGTTATTTAAATATATGATATGCATACAATATAGAAGCTACTTTAAAACTATTTTTCTTCCTAATTTTTACTTAAAAATATATCCAAAAGCAAGAACACAACTAAGCTTCGGTTAGTTAGGAGATGAAGTGAAAGGCTAACAACCACAAATACCTAGGTTTATGATAAAGATATAAAAATGCCTTAATCCTATTTTGTTTGAATTTGCCACAGATGCATTGCTATATCAGAAGACAAACATAGAATTTTATTTATTAGCAAAATTTGATACCTAGATAGTCTTCAAGCTAATTCTCAAAGCCTCACGACAGCAGCAGCCCCAGATATTTCTTACACTAAAGTTTTCGAAGTAGATCAACCTACCGAATTATCACGGTTCAGTCTCTTTGGTTATGGAATCCCGAAAGCCGAATTTATTTTTTATCAATCAATTAGCAAGCGCAGGACGCACAAGCGGTCACGATAAGGCGCGCGCACACGCGCGTGCGACACGACGACACGACGCGCGCGCGTGTCCCCGAGTCGCGTCTCGTGCCAACATATTGTTATTGTATTGTTTAATGCATTATTAAACTTGTTCATATGTTAACATTGTTGATAAATTCATAAATTAGTCCATCTTGAATATATTTCTGTTCATTTATAATCCACATGATTCCTTTAGGTACGTGTACAAATCTATATATTTTTTTTTGTATTTGTAGATTAATATTTTTAAAAGATTTTTAACTCATAACGTATATTAAAATTGTACTTTATAGTGATATCTTTTTCAATTCACCATCTCTTTTCGATCGTCTGGGTATGATAAGGTTTTCTAGTGAAATCAAGCATCCTATAGGGATCTGGATTCGAAACCTGCATCAAATTGTCAGAAACTATGTTTCAGAATTTAAAAGTATTGATTGCCATTTGTCTTAAAACGCAGATTTTTTTTAGAACAAAACCATTGTGTCACTTCCAATGTAAGTCTTATTTCTAAATATACTAAGACTTAAGGACGTTAGTTTTAGTATTGTTTCCCTGTTTATACTAGGAACACAGAACTGCACTGAGAAAAACTTAGGAGCTTATGCAAACTTCGTAGGCTACGACTTAGGTCCCTTGCGGTTGGTGGTAACAGATAATAGATTAAGTTCACTTCAGGCACTACGACTGAATGTTGTAGTTTGTGTTAGGGAAGTCCTAAACTTCTTACAGTTAGTTAGTGACACAATGTTGCTTACAAACTCAGTTTAATAGTACTAATGTGTACCGGCTGTTATGTTTATATTGATTTCAATTAAACAATGGAAAGACATACAAAAATATAACACAAAAATTATTATGTTTGAAGAAGCAAATGCATACGTTCTTTTATTATTCCATTAAAAAGTTGTGTTCTGGAAAATCGCTGACATAATCATAATATTTCAATTAAAAAAAATTCGTATTGTACCACCACAAAGGGATAGAGTGGGTCTAGGGGTTTTGGATGATATTTCACACGGGCATCAATGTTCAAATTTTGGACGCACCACAAAATTGTCAAATTACGTGCGCGTTACAAATTAAATACTTGCTTAATGAAGGTAATCACCGTGAATAAATCTGTAGACCTAAAATTATCCACAACATTTCATTCGATATTTTCCTTCTGCCCTACAGCTTTTGTCATAGCTTAGCAAATTCTGTTGAAAGACAACGGATTATACCAACAACAGCAGCTAGTGAAGAGGTACCAACGGAACTAATTATTTTTATGATCACATCTATCACAGACCAACTCTCATTTAACCAGGTGTCGAAGGATATCTTTCAAACGAAATTAAACCACAATTACGTCGAAATTACGTCGGCGTACAAATAAATTACCTCCAAACAAGGTTAGCAGCTCATTTGTGCCAATTTATATCACACACGATGTTCTGAAAGCTGTTTACGACCAACAACAGTCCGCACCTAGTATTTATTGGTTTAGGAAACAATTAGTGGGCGCACGCGCGAAATATGCGACGCATGCCGTGGAGAATCGCTCTCCTATGCACAATGAGTTAATTGCTCCGTTTACGAGCGTTTACTGTGGTACTCGGGCGATACTTTCAAACCGTTTGGGATGTTAACCTAAATTAGGGAAAAACTAAGAAGCTTAATAATGTATTTATTCTATTCATTCTAAATTGATTACAAAGTAACAATAAATTTAGGGTGACATATCAATGTAATTAAGTTGAATTCCCCGTGAGGAAGTCTCAATGTCAAATTGGCTCCTCGGTATTGCAAGCTGTCAAACTGGAGATCTTGGCCTCTCAAAGTAACCTATATATAATCCCAGGCAGACTTAAAGTGGTTGACAGGCTGGGGCGAAAGACAACGTGTGGATTCTAGCAGATTCCCCTGCAATAAACCCAAAAAAGACTGTGCTAGGCAGACACTGGTGGGTTTGTAGTTCCTTATAAAATTCATGAGCATCTTCTCATGAGCCAGAAAACCGCAGAAGCATTTTAGCGCGTATTTTATGAAATATTTATAATTATGTAATATTTATGAAAAAATTTCCCGCGATATCTAAAGCTAGAACAGTGTTACATATTACAAGTCTGCTGACCTTTCTGAGTTATTCGCAGAGTACTATGACGAAAATTTTTACAGGTATAAAAAACGGTACTCCCTTAGGTTCCACGACATATTAGTAGCTCCTTTAATCGCTTACTATCATCTGGTCCTTCTTTATTTGCCCTTCATACTACGAAACCGCTACGATCACATCCACAGGAGAAAACAGAAGAGGCCACGCTAATGGATCCGTGCATAGAATATTACAGTATGGGTTGCAATGACCTTTAAATAGTATCCACGCCATTTCAAATCTATACCGCACCATAAACAGGATTTTTCACGAAACAAAATTCTAATTTAAGATACATAAAAAAATCACGTGCACGACACAGCTGCGCAACATCAAAATCTGGGAAATTAGTCAAACTAATGCCTAACAATTTCGTATAAGTAAAAACCCACCGCAAACCGACGCAAACGCAATTTTTCACACTCCAAAAACAAATATGTGAAGCGTACACAATCACACTTTTTACCCCAGGACCGTTACTCATGTGAATGTTGGAACACGCAACTATTAATTCATATTAACATTCTATTTTTAAACGAAAAAATATATATTTTTAAAACAAGTGTGTAAGCCGATACGTGCACGGAACACTTTGAAATTGGAAGATGTTCCTAATACGGTTTTAATTGGCGGTCATTTATTTATATTTAGCGTATGTTTAGTTTTCGAAATTTTTCCGTTATTTTTTGGAGATTAAATTAACTTTTCTAAAAAATACGAATCTGGAGTTTTTATCTTTGGTTCATAAAAATAGGTACCCTCTGAAATAAACGTTATTTAGGCATTTTTATAGGATCGCGTGTCTAAGAGGGTATAATTCAAATCACTCCAATAAGTATCTCCCGTTTTATGCAGATTTGAACGAGGAAGCACCGAAAAGCGTGACTGTGGCTGGGAGCGGGGTATCGCCACTATTGTAGGTTACTGACATCGATTATAGAAGGGAGGATGCGGCATACTAAGCTATAATCATAACGTCCACAGTTGCCGAAGGACATTGGCGACAACTCAGACTACCAAGACAGGAATCAGACGTGGACTTACGTCATTCGCCACTGTGTAATTTGTAAATGCAATCATTTTTATAAAAAATATTGTAAGAATGTATTGGCCTTGGCATCCGTTACTAGCATTACATCTAGAAATATTTCTGTAATTATACCAACAACCCTGCGGGATTTTCTTCAAAACACTTACGCCTTCGTATTACAAAAAGCATCGACGTCCAAATATTTGCTATTCATTTTTATCAGGCGCTTAATAAATTTCATACTTGCTGCATTTTATTATTTAGATATACATTATTCTAGTTATATGAATTAAAAACATATTTGTTTATTGACATAGTTGTACAAAAGCTACACTCTTCGCGATACTATCACTTTCAATTTCGTGGGAATAACTCCATTTTAGAAAATGAAAACTATTCTAGGTTAACCCATAATTAAAGTTACAAAATGTCGTGTATTACCTAAATCTATTCAGAGGTTTTCATCAGGGCACGGAAAACCCGTTCATTTGATTAAGCCTTTGGAAGGAGTTAAGAGTGATAAGCCTTTCGATCGGGTTAACCCTAACCAACCCAGGTTGTTTGGGATAGGGTTTTGAAGGGTTTTTTTTAAAGACTTGTTATTTTTAATTTGCTTAATTTAATCGCTTACTTTAATGACAAATAAATCTAAATACAATCAAGTTTAAGATCAAAATCGATTGCGTTCAATAGGGAATCACCTACCGTTGAAAACCGTGGAAGGGGTTTTGATTGGGTTTTGAGTTAATTCGAATTAATCAAAAAAACGGCTTAGTAGCCTTGAATCGAAAACAAATTGAATATGTATAGAGTTTAAGACCGATTTAGCTTGCGCTCAGTACAAAACCGGTTACCTACAAAACCTCTTGAGGGGGTTTTGAGTTAACTCGAATTAATTCAAACAAAGGGCTTAGCTGTATGAGTGGTTGATCTTTGAAAGGCTTACTAGTATCTAATGGTTTCTCAAAAGCAGTGCTAAAAATACCCACTTAAAACCCTTTCAAGGGTAAGCGGTTCCGGGCCCTGGTTTTCATACATGGATGGATACATACACTTAAACTATTGTGTTAGAGTATACCAAACATTCATGTATGTACGTCACTGTCCGATCATAAAATGGACAACTTCAAGTTCACGATTCCTGAAAAAACCAACTGACGATGTAATACAATCAAACAG
Organism: Megathymus violae; assembly: GCA_003671415.1. Lineage (NCBI taxonomy): Eukaryota > Metazoa > Arthropoda > Insecta > Lepidoptera > Hesperiidae > Megathymus > Megathymus violae. Next base: position 3,940,741 of record PDGT01000014.1, on the reverse strand, counting down.
GTTTTTTTTTATTTATTTTATTTTATATCATTTTTATTTTACAAAATTTACGATAATTATGTAACTCACCAAGTTTTACATCGCGCAGTCATATTGCCTGTATGGTTATCGCCAAAAACAGTTGTCAGTTCCACATACACCTATTTTTAATTCCATTGAAATTTGTACACATTCCATTTAAATTTATAATAAATATACACCTAAATATATAGTGTATTATATAGACAACAATATACGAAGATTTTCAGTCCTTACGGCTCAATAAATTCTAACCAACGAATACCTTTAAAGTAATCTATACTCTATACTAATATTATAAAGAGAGTGAGAATTTTGTGAGCTTGTGTATAAGCGGAAAGTAATCTCTGAAAGCGCGGCACATATTTGAAAAATTCTGTTACCATTTTGGTATATTATCCCAGTTGGTCATAAGTTATGTAACATGTTGGTACATATATACACAATTGTTCAACCTAAACGAAGTCGGGGCATACTAGTTAACATAATTAAAAAAATGTTAGAAATATAATAAACTATTACCCCACTTATACCTACATAACAGCTACAGTAATACACGTAATTTATTTTAATTACGCACATATTTTAAACCGTAAACAGACGAAGGAGACTTATCCCACGACAAGATGAATCATAGCAACACGTCATGAATTTAAATGCTTAATTAAATTCAAATTTGTCTATCCAATTGTTGTACATTAAACATTACCAGTGTTCGCGTAGATGTCGATTTTCGACTGTAATCATTAAATACCCTTCTGTTTCCTAATTTTTGACAACACTATCTCATCAATAGATACCAAACAAAACGGAAGTCTGTTGACAATCAGAGAAGGGCGTGGCCCCCAATCCCATGCTGGCAGAACAGGCTGTCGTAAGAAGCGACAGAAGCCAGCTAACTCAGTGGTAGGGCTTCGCGTAAGAATTATATTATCAATATTATTATTAAGTGATAATTTGAGAATATTATGGAGTACTCTTAGGTATTCAGGTATCCTCACGTTTTCTGTTACTAAAGCAAGTGAATATTAGTTTGGAATACACTCATCATTTGAAAATGATGTGTGTGTGCAAAATTCGAACTGGAGTTTTCCGAACGGGAGACCAATGTTCAGACCACTAGGTTATCACTGCTCTATTTATATATAGATTATTAAAATGGCCACAGATAATATCCAAGTTTCTAAGCTCGACGTTGTGAATAATGTTACTATGCGCTGTACCGCGCGCAGACCCTATAAACAATTTCGCGAAATAAATCCAAGTGTTATGGGGAGTGCTCGGATTGGACGTTGGCTTTCTGTTATAAATAGTTAATTGTATTTTTAAACGACCGTACACTCACACCCTCTCACTATAATTCCCTGTGCTCCAGATAACAGGAATATTCACAAGGTATATAAGAATTTTAATGAATTAGACATCATGGAATCAACTTTTTGTATTAATATTCGTTATTATTGTATTAATACGACATAAATACGACATTATGAACAACCAAGACATGAGGCACAAACAAAAATTTATCACAAATACCTTTTTCGCATGGGAAAATCCTCATATACCTCGCGAGGGCGAAATACATATTATGCCGGTTTTGAACCGGCTTATACAACCAAGAGTTTTCTATTAGGCGCCACTGATTCGCAACAGAACTCGTATTCTTCCGCCTCGTTCTCGATCCAGTTTAAAACACCTTCACAACCTGTCAAGGTTGAGATAAAGTTAAAATCACCCATCCTATTCTTTAATCATTCGGGAATCTGCTACAAATATCTGACCCAACCGTATATCAAAAGCAGAACATCTCGGTTGTCAAATAAGGACGTTATCAACTAGATATAGGCCATAAGTTATTGGAAGGGTATGCCAGGCTAGACACTTTACGTTTGCTAGCATCAATAAAACAAATAAAAACGCGGGCCAATACATATAAAGCGTATTAGGGTGGGATCCTCTCAGGCAGATAGCATCGACAACGCCGGCGATGCGACGCGAGCGCATTATACACCGCACCGAGACAACGGACTGTTCACCGCCGTTTAGAATACATATGGGATTTCCAATGAGAAGTTCAATAATGCCAGTCTGTACTGTCAGTTAATGATCGGGCAAAATAAATTAACGTGTGATTTTAAACCTGCATCGTTGATTAAGCCATTAAGGCTAGACCGCATCACGGCGGTGCTGCGCCGCATCGTACGGAGTTGTGGTTTAACGCGTCGGTATTTCGAATGACACGTTAAACTGTTGGTCTTAGCTGTTATCGTTGGACAGCAATTCTTCAGATCAGCAATAGCTTCGGAAGGCGTGAGAACTTCGGTGGCGTCGGCCATTCACCTGGTTGTATGACCAAGGATATGGCCAAATTGATCGCCAGACTTCACACACCTTTCAGGACATATGGACAACAACAACAACAACATCTAATTAAATATGTGCGCGGGATTCTAACCAGAACCCTCCCCAAACCGAGGTTCAAACTGCTAGCTCATAGCTAACCGTTTGCTACTGTTGAACAGAAAACGTTGGCATTGCACATTTTTTTATTTCGATCAAAAGGAATATAAGTACATTTTTTTATGTTAATTACCGACAAACGAGCAGACGAGCCACCTGATGGTAAGTGGTCACCGTCGCCCATGGACATCAGCAAGACCAAATGTATCACTGATGCGTTGTCGGCCAGGAAATGAGAAGAAAGTAAGAAAAAGAGTACCTACTGGCTCTCAAGCCCCGAGCCGGAACACAAATATTACATAGAATGTGGTGTCAGAGATATTTAAATCAATTTCCTTCTCACGCTACGTCGGTCATCAACAAGTTTATATACTTAGTGTTAATATGATAATTACTTTATTTATTGATACAATTGAGTACTCAGTGGGAATATTACTTACGTAAGATACGTCCGTCTAATGCAAATAAAACTACAATATCATTCAGCGTAACTGGCCAAAGTTTAATAACTTTGCGTAACAATATTGTAAAAGCGTTTAACTAATTGATTTATCAAATTTTTCGTCGAGTTTTTATCCAACGAAAACTATGGAATTAAACCTCGCAATCAACACGTTTTCAATTTACTGACACGCGATATTTAAACCAGATTGCATTAAATTCCCATTTGAAATAAAACGCTACAAACTACGATGAAACCTGACGCAATGATTACGTCAATAAAACATTTTTGATAGAATTTCTCCCCGGCCACCGCGGATAAAACACACATAAATCGTGAGCACGCAGCACAGTTAAAATATAACCATGGTCTATGCAACTGGATCGAAACGTCGCTAAGAAACACAAAATCGTGAGTACCCGTCACGGTTACAATATCCCCGATAATATCAGTTTAAAAACCATATTATTTGATCAACGCAAACGCGTTTTCACACAGTCTAACAGCGTTAGTAATGTCGAAGGGACACCATCGACTTACTTGTTAATGCTAAACTTTTAAATACATTGGGCGATATTTTATTTGTAATTAATAGCACATCATAATAAAAAACCATGGCGTTGATAATAATACTAACAACTACTACCCATGGCGTACGTACGCCGTGACCGCTTAAATTCAATAATTTATTACAGACAGCGGCAAGCGGGGGCGTTTCCAATAACCTCACATTTACTTGTCTCCAATAACTTGAAACTGTGATATGAATTAGTGATTCTAACATAAATGAGTAATCTAGTAGAGTAATGAGTTCGATCAATACTAGAGACATTGGAAAACATTTTTTTAATATCATATTTATACGATTGACGCTACATAACCACCTCCTGTATAGGTATCTACGCCTTAGTTGCAACCTGCAGACTGAAATATTCGTGGTTTGACCTCCAGTAAAATAATTAATGTGGCTGATACATGTTTCATCATGTTAGGTTTTATTAGACATTATATTAGAGAAAAAAAGTATAGTCAAAACATATGTTTTATGTATTTTTTATGTATGGAAATATGTATATGTATGTACGTTGGATTAAGCTCCACGGCTTATAGACCCGGATATTTTAACAAGTCCTAACATTCTGGCTTGCACCAGACACACCTATCCGTACTGGAGAACAATGGTTCGGTATGTTCTAAACTGGTTGCAGATAAGAACAGGATGCTAAAAACCAAAATGTAACTAAAAACAATTATATCACCATCAACAACAAAATACGTTTCCGTAAACGTACATAAATTCAATCAGCTCCGTACATTCGGATACGATGTTGTATTTTCTAATAATCTATTCTTTTCAATAATTTTACAGGAAATAATATTCAATCAACACTGATTATATCCCCTATATCACTTATTAATCGTCTATAAACAAACATCGGATTGAGCAATCAAATCAAAGATATTTCATCGCGAGTGTCATTAGAAAAATAAACACAATAATTTCCCAATATGTACTTAAACGTTCTTATTAAAGCACTGGAGAATTTTAAAACACTTTGAATTCACTTTTCTCACAGATACCTGTGAACGATTAGCGATATAGTATTAAGTTATTTCTGTAACTACATTCGAAAACATTAATATTATCCCTTAATTAGTAATCGTGATAATGTTTTTCTTATAAATATTCTAATAACTTATTTTTTGTGTCAATAGCCTACAAATGAACAAACGTGTCACTGCATCATCGGTATCCCTAACATGGCCCTGCTAAATGGCCTTGCTAGACGAGATGGAAGGCGTATCCCTCCGACTGACTTCGATACTGGAAGCGAAACGCGTAGAAATTGTTTCACTATTGTTTCTAAAACACCATCGGGGACTAAAATGGGTGATGGAAAACTCATCAAGCTTTAACGGGAAGACTCAAACGCCATACCTCGTCCTTGTTCAACACTTTGCACCGTTTATAGAAGAAGTTGGTTTGGACCCAAGGATATGTGAAGCCGCGTACAACCTCAACTAAGTTGTTTCTAAAAATACAAGCAATTAAACATACAAACATTTACGATTGTATAGATCTCACGCTGCAATCAAAAGAGTCCTTGGTCTACGAAACTCGAAAATTACCATACGCTTGTGAGGAGCCCCCCCGCAGCCCATTCCAAATAAACTATGCGTTACTCGCTTATTATGCAACAATTACCTAACACCGTTAATGAGGAAGAGATTACGAGATAGATCACCGATACCGAGACAAAGATCTTTGGGTACGAGTATTATTTATCACATATTTATGATATTCGAATATTGAATATTACGACTTTTAGGAAATTTGGTATGTAGATTAAGATTTAAAGCGTACTCACTAATATAACGAACAATATATTCGCTTTCAAATATTTAATCATTTACATCTTGTAGGTGTTAGAGAACATGAGGAAATATGTAATGATCGATTTATTTAATTTAAGTGTCGATATGAAGAGATTGAAATAAATGCTTTGTTTGAATTTCTTCAAAATACATTCGTTTGAAACGATCTCTGTCCAAGATTTTTTCATATAGGTGCCGTGCTTCCGGAGATTACTTTCCATTTATGCACAAAGTCACAAAATTTGCTCTCTTTATAATATAAACTAGCGGCCTGCCCCGACGTCGCTCGGGATTAACAATTAATAATTACACTCGATATTATAGCCAATAGCTAACTAACATTATAAAGAGAGAGTGCGAATTGTGTGAGTTAGTGTATATGCGGGAAGTAATCTCTGGAAACACTGCATTTATATAAAAAAACCTATCACCATTTAAAAGGTACATTATTCCGGATGGCCATAGGATATATACCAATTGAATATATGTATATAATAATTAACCGTTGGAGCCGAATGAACCTGAGACGGGCCGATGGTATCAAAATAAAGCTTTGAACGTATGCTCCACGATTTATTTAGTGCTAAAATTTAAAAAAAGCCGTCCATTTGCCCATTCACTATTTCCAAATCAATAAAAAGCTTACTTGTTCAAGAATTGAAGAGGTAAATAAAATGGTAAGCTTTACGACTTTTTTTTATTATCAAACAACTGTTATGTAAATAACACTTCTGAATCTTAATCGACCATAACAAATTTTGAGTAGGTGATAAACAGATTTTACTATCGATAAAACATGCTTGGGGACGTGACGGAGACGTGACAACGACGAAGCGGGACGGATTAAACGTTGTGCAAAACATGCGCAGGCGCACACTGCGTACTTTTGATAGAGTATACGTTTATACAATACTATCGGTTCACAAATGACAGATGCTTAATTCTTAGAATATTATTAATTATTGTTTACTATTAACAATAATGAAATCCAGGTATTTACTTAATGAATTATCTTAAAAACGCACGAGGGTTTCTCTTTAATTCTGAATTCGACATCTCAGTACTAAAAATATAGGGGTGGTATTTAAATTCCGGCCATGTCTATAGTACGATAGATATTACTTCAATCAATCAACTCGGTAATTTCATTGGTAAAGCTTTGCTTGCGAAGCCAAAGGTTTGATTCTTGAGCATACAACCACGTGACAGGTAAAAAACTCGCGGCTGTTTGATCCATCTTAATTGTGACGCAAAACTAATTACTTTCGCTAAAAAAAAACTAGTAATAAAGGCCATATTTATACATATAATCACGTTTCCATTTCGGTCATGGCCTCAGTAGCTCCACATCGTAATGGAACCAAGGCAACTATAACAAACCTTTCCACTTGCGACGCATTAAATTCTAAAGTAGAGATATGAGTGTGTCAGCCTTCATAGCGTTTATCTTTGACTCCAAAGAGAAGCCTTCGTCTTATACACGGTCGCTTAAACGATATTAAATTGCGTAAAAATTTACGATCAACACGCCTGACACTTATAACAAACTAAAATATATTGATTCCCTAAAATGAGCTCAGTCCGTGACCGATGAAGGCACAGACGGTTTAACTTACCCTCGACAACCTTCATCGATGGCTATTTTGCACAATAACAGTAATGTTAACATACCATTAACGACAGATGCGCTGTCCGTGTGAAATTTGATAGTTGACTGTCGAGTTGTTGAGTTCAGTGTTCGGGGATTTGATGAATGATAATGCCTAAGCTGTTTGACAATGCATAAGCTTGATATGTTTGATTTGGCACGAATTATTATAGTGAGTTTAGGGTATTTAGACAAAGTTTCAATTATAGAAGGGCTCTTTGTAAATAACGACAGATTACGTAATAAACCCTCAGGTCATCGTGTGACTTTGTTGTATGCCCCTCCTTTTATGTGACGTGGTGTATCGATCAATGTAAAATGTAAAAATTATTAAGTTAAAATAATATTTGTAATATCATCCGTTTATTTATATTTAATCCCGTATGCAAGGAGACTGTTACTATTAGTTTTATTGTTTTGATTAAAGTTTACAGTTTTAATGCATAATTTTTATTCACATAAGGCAATAATTCGTCTTCTGCCAATCAAACGATGTTACACTATATCGACCAGCTATGCTGAGTGGTGGCGTTCTACTGTTGCTAAAGTTTTGTCAACATATCAAACTAATAGCTATATGTATATTGTATGGTTTATAATTATTTACAAATTAAACTATACGAGTTTCACTATTTATTCGTTAATACGTATTTATGGAAAAAAAATATGTCGTACCTACTCGTAAATTAGTAACCAAAAAATAACTGAATCATAAATTGTAAGAAGAACTCAGTACCCAGTACACATCACGAGCTCTACATACCGTCTGCATTTCACCAATTAAAACCATTAAGCGCCGAACATGTTCGAACTTGTTATACTCATAATTAATTTCATTGTTCGTAATTCGTGTGAAAAACCATCGCACGCATATGGCGTCGGCGAGGCGATCGCGACGAAATCGTACCTCACATAGTGACAACCGACTTGTATCTTCGAATCGATAACGCTGAAATATAATCGATCGTTTCTTATAACTACCTTGAGGTATTTATCATGGTATTTTCTTTTTATCTTGTAGTTGATGTTGCTGTTTTATTTACTGTTTTTGTCGAAACTCTGCTGTTTAATTCATTGGATGGATGATGGATGGATGAACTGCCTGTGTAAAATTCTACGCACTCCCGAAGGCATGCTAAACCTTTATTTCTAATGGTCAAAATTTTATCGCACTATTTATGATTATAACTTTTATTGAATAGTCACGCGATTTTCAACAAAAGACGTCTGCTATTGTATCATATATGTAGCAGTCATGATAATACAATATCTCATAATCGAATCCTTCGTTAAATAAAATATTTGATGGCGATAATAAATAATAACAACAACCATAATTTAACAATGCATAATCTTTCAGTCCCATCTCTACACCCCACGTGAAACCATGGTTGGGGTCGTTCACCTTGCCTGAAACAGTCAACCTTGACCGCCAGCCGCTCCGGTTATCCGCCTTGTACACACAGAACAATTATTGTACTGCTAATGAGATTATTACGAGTTATTTACGCACAATAGGTACCTAATACAGGCATCTATATTTCTTTCTGAAGACCCTGCCCTGTCTACCCAGAGGGGAGTCCCGGGTTCGATTCCCGACTAGGGTAGATATTGATGTGATAGATTTGTAACTTTTTCTTTGTGTATGTCCATGCCATCCCAGTGCGGGGATGAGTGAGTGCAGTTTTATAATTTTTATTTTTTTATAGTTTTGAAAATCGTTTCGATATTACATTTAAAACGCATCTGTCAAGTATATTTTCGCTATTGGACGATTTTAATAACTTACGAGAAAAAAAAATTATGTAAAAAAATTTTTGTAACGAACTTAAAAGTAAAGAATTTTTCTTCTTCTTTTTTCTCATTTTCACTTCAAGTATCTAGTTCATCGGGAAGTAAGTTCAAAATCAATTACAAAATTCCATCCAGACAGACTTACAAAAAAACTAGTTATTAAAAAAAAAAACATTATAAAAGGGAAACGATCTAACTCTTTATAAAAGTAACGTGTTCATATCACATTTCCTTCTTGGTTGGCAATACGTCGGTGACTGGACTAGGACCCAAGATACTTCACTAGACATGCACAGACCTCACCACCTAAGGTATAAGTGGGAAGTAAACTCAGAGTAATCTAATATTCGTTATAAATACTTTATTTCGTCACTCGCCGTGACAAATCCTAAAAACCGCGTTAAATTACAGTCATCAACTTGCTATGCTATTAATAAAAATACAACGAATAAATACAGCAGAACTATTAGATATGTTCATTAGATAAGTGTTTTATGCAAAACATAAAGTATGGTAAATGTGAAGTTATGGAGTCAGGAGTGATTACATGAGTAATAAACAAACCCAGCTTACTGGCTACCTACTGGAGAATCACCGCCAATACCAGCGGTATGACCAAACCGGCGCCAGCCAAGAATGAAACATTTAACCCGGTTTCTAACTCCTTTGTTATATTATCCGGATATTTCTAACATTATAATGTTAAAATGGTTTTATATGACGACTCTGTATCTCGGCGGGTGATCCTCTGTGCTGCCTGAGCGTGACCACTCATTCGATTCCCGGCCGAGTGAAGTTTGATAGACTAAAAAACGTTTGTTCTTAGTCGTAAAATTTATGATGTTTCCATATGCATGGTCAATAGTGCAGTCTAGGGAATCCTTCACAAGAAAAGCCTTTTTACCCTTTTACATAACTAAATTTTTATTTTACTTCTATAATATTTTGAATATAAGTAACCTGCCGCTTCGATAACACGATCCCGAGCACAAACAGTAACCACACTCGAAGTAAGTGTAACTTATTTTTATCAAGCGTTTTAAACTTACGTATGTTTACTCAACCTTTCTCGTGAACCACAGTACGTTATAATAAAGACCGGAAGAAAATCCGTACAGGAATTTATAAGATTATCGCGTTCGAACAGACGCAATATTTTAACATAATTAGACGTATATCGTAATAATTATTATAACTTAAATAGAATGTTGTGCAAGGTAACATCGTTTACGGAGGTGTTGCTCAGTTGGAATATTGATTACATTCTGACTAACCTGGCCTGTATGCAGAAGGTTTAATGTAGTTGGCGTCGTGAGCGCTGTAGGAGTGGCTGTGGGCACATCCCTTACCTACCACCGTTTAATTAATTGGAATCAATAGGTCGAACACCTTTTTATGTTGCTCGATTCCAGTCTTAGTTGTTCATGTGTATAGATAATCTAATTTGAGCGTCTGTGCACCTCTTTGCGGATCTAGATTCGAATTGTGTTTAGTTTTATACTGATATATCTCTATTTCTCGGCTGAAACGCAGGTGTAAAAGCTGATAACCTAACCAATGCTAAAAGGTCACCGTCACATTCTTACACCCTACTAGGATTAACGGGACTTTTTTATGCTGAACCCAAAGACCCAAAACTCAAGAAGAAAACATCTGTCAAATAAATGTCTGCCCCAATTTGATCCGGGGCCGAATTTCTGAGTTAATTGCTACTAATTAATAATTACTAAAATTTACAGGTACTCGTATGTAGCCCAGTCGTTGATGATTATCTACGCCGAACGATGGATCACGGGTTCGATTCACATCCGCAGACATTAACACAGATTAATGTTTGTTCTCGTTACGTGGATGTTTGTTATATATCTCGTATGTCAAGTAGCTGTATACTAAATATCCTAAAATATGCGCGTTAATATATATTTTTAATGTTAAGATCACAGAATACTGATTGTCAATTGTTACTGGTTACTTCCATAAAAAGCTCTACTGAAAATAAAACATCTTATCGAACCCACTTAGCGCCAAAAATCGAAACTGCATCGGAGATGAACGTACACAAAAAACGACCCACATCGTTCATCGCCGATCAAAACAAAAACATTATTGTTACTGTCGCCCGTGGGCCAGTCGCACATACTCGCCGAAGTGTTTCGTACCATTTGTTTGCGATCACTTCTTTTCTATGTCAGTAGATAAAGGAGGTGGTAGACCACCCGATGATACACGGTCATCAATGGTGACGGACGTCCGTAACACCGAAGGCATTGCCGACTCGTGAGCCGTTTAACTACCTCTCCGATTTTACATCGGAAATATGTTTCACGGTTGTTCCTAAACTAGGAATATTAATGCAATACGATTTAAAAACGCAACTTAATAAACTGCTGTCGTCTGTATAAATGTTTTGTGTCCCACTGAAAAAAAAAATTACATAACGTTTAAAATGTTTCTTTACACTATCTAATCCCTTTTACTAGACATTTACTCTAATGATGTTATCCGATCCGACTATTGGATAGTAATATTACACATAAGTACACTTTACAACCAGGATAGCATCACCACTTACCATAATCATGGGATTATATTCAATTCTTCACAATCTCAGCTAAAATACGCAAGGTCCCAACTTGGTATTGAATCTGAAACCTTACAATCGGCGGAATCGCCACCAAAAATGCATGAAAACATTGAAAACATACAAATGAAAACTTTTAGCATAGTTTTAAAAACCCTACAATCTAAGCTCCATGTCGTTGTCAGCGATAAAGCCACCTTATTTATCTCGTCTCTATCAACGTGACCATTACATATGAGCTACTGATTTTTTGATGTACAATAAAGATTTGTATTGTAGCATTTCGTGGTTAGTGTGCATGAGACACGGCGTGTTAGTGATTCGCGAACATGTCGGCACAGGCTGGAGGGCCCACGTGCCGCGGTTCCCACGGGCCGCGGGGGCCCCGACCTCCACTAGGTTGACTTTTTTATCGGTAGCCTGTTTGGACGGCGAGCTTTTGAGTGTCATTCGCAAAAGGTCACGTGTAATGGCTAGAGCCGCATACCCACCAATGATCTCATGATTAGATGAACTAACTTATTCATATAAATATGCACTAAAGACTTTCTTTAGGCAAAAAGTTCGTCCTTTGTACATTTATGCGAAAAGGAACAAATAAATAAATAAATGAACATGAAATATATTTTTGTATCAGTTTGGTAATAGCAACAGTGCATATTATTCATTTACTATTTATTTATTGATTGAGATGACAAACAAAAAAAAAGAAAGAATGATTTATTGCTTTTCTTTTGTAACTTAATTTTGGTTTCTAGCTATCACACTAGGATTCCCTGTATTGTGATTAAGTAGATTCAATACCACTCCTTATAAATATAACAACAAAAAATAATTATGTTAAGACTAAAAATTAACAAAATTTACAAAAGCGTGTATGTGTGTATGTGCGTGCGTCCGTGTGCTCGCATATGTTTCTGTGTGTAAGTTTGTGTACTTACACAATATAAAATTTTATGATTTCAAAATATTGTTAATTTTCCTTGTTAATGTAGCGCTCAGCGGGCAAGATAAAAAACTCGGCGATAAAAAGATAAAAAATTGCCAAAAACCCAAATGTTATGAACTTGAAGAGTCTCTTTTTAGGGTATAGAAGATGGCGCATAATTGGTTTCTTATAAATTTGGTGATAATCTGATGGTGGGTTCCGCAAAAAAAAGAGTGAAACATGAGATGGATGAGAGTAATTGAGCCGTATTTAAAGTGTGCCGTAGCCCAGTTGGTAGTAACCCTGACTGCCGAGCGTGGGGTCCCGGGTTCGATTCCCGGCCGGGGCAGATATTTATGTAACAGATAAATGTTTGTTCTCGGGTCATGGGTGTTTGTGATGTGATAATTGTCTATTTCCATGCCACCCGCAACACAGGGAATCCTAGTGCGGGGGTGTGAGTGTGTAAATGTTTATTTATTAGCTCTGGTAACATTATCACTGCAAAACCACTCCATGTTTGACCATTTCAGGGACTGATTATGTGTCTTGGAAACCAAAAATGCAACTCCTCAATGGATTCCAATAATCCAACAGTGTTTTAAGTTGTTTGCTTTTAGTACCGGTTACATAGCAAACCCATCATTAAAGTGTTTGCATCTAGGAGTCATCATTCCATAGTGTTGAACTGATGACGAAAGCAACAGCACCCTTCACAAACTAAGACTTAGGGGACAACAATGAGATTAGTCGGCAGAAACTTGTACAGACTTGCCGCTTATAATCAAGTGAGCGTTTGCTCATTCGGTTACATAATAATAGTTTGAAATTCCGACCTTATATTACGTAAGAATACTTACACTAAACATGGAAAATTATCCAATTCCGTATCTACCATCTATTTGACTTGGCATCGGTCTGATCATTTGCCGGCTATCTGTGTATAAATAAGCCAAAACAGTACAGTATAATTTTCTCCTTTTTTGTCAAGCAATTTCCTTTTTCTGTTTCATAGACAAGTTGTTGTGTCATCAATTATGGTCGAATTTCATAGACAAGAGACCATAGACGAACACTACTTGACTTAAATAACAATATTTTAGTTCCCACGTGAAAAAACTCTAATAAAGCTACGAGTAACTCGTTGGCAAATTAAATTCAACGCTCGTTTGCAATCCCCGAATAGGTAATGAATGAAAATGTCTCGTTAACAAAAGTGCGGCTGTGATTATTGCGATATACCTATCGTTGATAATATGTCTATCAAGTTTTATATTAATATCTAGATGCTGGACACTTGCCTTTGAACACTCACTTTTAAGCAATACATTATTTGGTGACGTGGTATCCGAATTAACACTATCGCTCAGTGAAGCGTCTCAAGTTTGATCGTATATTGAAACATTTGCTACTTTCGTTTCAGATTCAATTATTTTAGGTTCAGATTCAATTATTAGGTACCATTTCTGTGTCTCACATAATAGTCATAATATTTAATAATTAAATTAAATTAAATAAATAGATAATTAAATAAAATAGATAATCATTATAAACTATTAACGTAGGTATATTATTATAATTTATGAAATAAATGTCGTCTTTTAGATTTATGCCAAGAAAATTCAACTCAAGAACTTAACACACTCTATAACAATTAACAATATATCAAGAATTATAAATTAATCTCATAATAATATACAACGTTCAAATTTAAATTCGAAAAAGTCTGCATTAATTATCATATTCTGATCTTTGGTCGTGGTTGTTTGGATGAGTGCCACTTTCGTGACAGGGAATCCTGATATTAATTGGTAAGAATATATGAGCGTTTATTTGTTCAAGTATATCGTCAATTCATATCTGTGACCCCATAGATATCTAAGAAACTTGAATCAGGACTGCTGCAATTAAGTTATATAATGCTGAAGTTATTTGTTATATGTTGCTTCTTCTGACGGTACAACTCACTTGTAACCCAAAACAAGAGTTGCATAAACCATTTGCTTCCAAGAAAAAGCTACCTTACACGGGTTCTAGCTATGTGTGTGTACTCATGTAAAAATTATATTTACAGTTCAAACATTTACAGTGAAATTAAAATATTACAATAAAATATACACGTTAATTTAGTTACAGATTGGAATTCGCTCATGAAACGACAAATCATATATCAGACCAGCGTTTACACGGAACCGTTGGCGATATGTTCGTAAATGAGGCCACCCTATCCAGCTCGCAAATCGATCAGCATTCGTATAAATATCGAACACGGCTAATAAATTTTGCTAGGACACTCGCAACATTTAACTGGTGTTGCCAGCTTCGAGCGGTAGAAAGGAGGACATGTAAATAGTAATATTTACGTCTAAATGAGATGGAGCGGAAAAATATATGAATTATATGTAGGTATATCATATTCCTCGAGTCTCTGAATTTCACTATGAGCAAGTGTTGTCAGGTTATATTTATGGACTTTTTCCGAGCGTGAATATTCGCAACCCCAAATTGGACTACTATCCTATTCAAAGCTTTATTACAACACACAATTTTCCCATTAGTAGGTTCGATTCTCCTCTCACAATGGTTGAGAATAACCCCATAACGAAACCTCCAACTCGTTGGGTGACTGAAAATGTTTGGATTTTTCACACCTTCATGAACATTATGTAAAAATCGTGAAATAGTTCAAGTTAAATAAATTAGTGACGCATTTACTTGCGAGGTGATTATGCTTATTATCTCATATTGTTCGAATTTAAATATAATATCTACAATCACAAGAATTGTCATCTTACGTATAATATTTTTAGATCATAAATCGTTACGGTTTAGCGATTTCAGCGATTCACTGGTAACAATCCAATTTTATGTAATAACTTTTCAATATATTCCTTCATAATCTATATTACATGAATTAATGATTATGCCAATACTAATAACTAAATGAGTTCCCCAAAGTACGTAATAATATTTAAACCAGTGCACTATCACTCATATCAAACACATGATCTAGGAATGGTTAAGTCCGATACTTACCGCGACCCACAATTATTGGATAGCAATGTTGTTGTTAATTTGTTTGGTTGTTAATTTCGACGAAATTTTAACATTACGACCTTAATTCTTGCCAGAGATTTATTTAAAATGAAAATATTTGACACTACCGGAATATTCGGTTGTTCATACCCGACGGAATTAAATCGAGGGCGGACAGGAATATTCATGCCGAGAGCAATAAACCATGCGGTAAGAGATCAAAATGATCCTATAAATAAATATTAAAGGGATTCGCTCACTGAAATCCTTACCCATCTCTATTTAATACGGAGAAGTCGAGAATAATCGTAACTCCATAGTACTCTCAACGTATCAAACGTATCAACATCAACGTATCAAACGGTGTTACATAAAATCCTTTTATATGCAACGATGTGTTATTAACCTAATTTTCAATAGCGTAAGGGTGCTAGGTTAGGAAATTAATTTAATAGCATTGCCGGCGACATGCTGTGGGTATATTTTAAAGCCAGTAGCGCCACCTAGGAGCGAATAGATGAACTATTGATATTCACTCAGTGGTACAGTAACTGAAAAAATATTTATAAGATTTACAGTAATTACTTTTACATATACATTTTTTACAGATAGTGCAGCTTAAAACTTTGACACAAAAACTTCTTTATCTAAAAACTAACATAATGTTTGTGTTGCTTTTCTACCAAAATTACATTAACTGTGTGGTTTCAGAAAATAATAGACTATTTAACTAATGATAAACTTTGAAGTTCATCTTCGACAAAGTACGATCTTAAACAGGCCCCATCAATAAACTGACTGATCTAATTAGGTATTTGAAAGGATGCTTCAACAATCTAAACAATTTGAATCCGTAAACAAGTAAGAATCAAGCACACCAAACAGATACTAAAAAATATGCTAAACATTATCAGGATAGCCATTATACGAAAAAATATATATTTTGCTTACAACTTTTTATTATATGGTCTGGCTGAGATTATCTTATGTCTGGGCTTGGTTTAATTATGCCGAACACTCCTGATGAGCTCACTTATCCCATAAATAGCGCAGGATCGACAAGCGTGCACCGAAATAACTTGTTCGTATTCGTAAACGACCCACTGTTGTTGTGATTTCATTTTCATTTCATTCAGGACTGATCAAGCTAAAACAAAAACCAATTCAATTTGTATATTTTTCACTATTCACTTTATTATGATAAATACCTAGTGAATAATTTTTATTTCTAATCTAAAATAGTAACAAGTTTAAATTAAAAATATATTTGTATTTTATACCTGTATTGCGCTCAAATCTACTTGTATTTTATGTTGTGCTCCACGTTTAAATTGCGCGCCAGCTTATTTAAGGCGCCATTGGTTGGCGTTTCACAAACTGAACGCAAAGTTAATATTTAACCGTCTGCTCAACCAAACGTTGTTTGTCAAACCAAACCAATTGTTTTTAATACGACAGGCAACCAAACGGTTTTCTAACATTTCTTATTCATGTCATGAATTTCTGTTAATATTTTAACAATAAATTTTTTGCTATGTAACGTGATATCAATTAATATGTATAAAAATGTGGACTTACCTACCACAGAATAGATACAAATACATATGCTATATTAATTATTTTACTCAGTACATTGACAGTTGATTTATTGATTTTTCAGAGACAGAATATAAATGACGATTAGAGCAAGGAAAATAAAGCGGACACTATATTCGTAGGTCAAGATGGGATAGAAAAGCTAAGTACATCTGAAATTACATGCTGAGACCTAGAGACGAGTCCAAGAGATCCCAAAGCCTCTCCTTAAGCCAATTTTAATGAAAATCACTCATAGCCAATGTGTTCTTCTAAAACGGCCAGTGGATTTTTTGAATTAATTCAAATATTAATACGGACAAGTATTTTTACTCTAAGACTGTATTAATACGCATATCATAGGCCATGCATTACCGAGAACAGCGAGTCACCGCAATAACTGCCATGTCATGGATACACTAAAAATTGCTCAAAGATTGACAAATCATGCAAGAATGCGTCTTGCGACTCTACTTTCGCAATACTATCCCCATGTCAACTTTCCAAGATCATTTTTATAATCCATGTACCGACGTAAATTTAAGGTATGCTCCAAGTTCGTTTACAAGCAAATGCCTGTTTCCATTGTCACTTTGCAGTACACTACCCTGTAGCCTAGTTAGTGTTTTCCATTATATTTTGAATTTTTTGTTATTCACTAAGAACTATAAACTAATATATATCAGTAATATATATGATTAACAAATTCAATTGCGGTAAAAAACAAGTTTAAAATACAAAGTGTATCAAAAACAAAATGTGTCACCAACTGACATAGAATTTGAAACCTAAGTTATGATACAACTGGTGATTTTTACAGTTGCCCAAAATTTATTGAACAATCAAAGTGATTATTTCCAATAAATCGGACGAAACATAAATACAATATCTACTCAATATTGCAGATCAACGTAGTTGCTAAATCACAAACTGTAGGCGCACTATGACTAAATATAGTACTGACTGAATATACTACTAATAAATATACTATATATACGATGATGATGACTTAGTATATAATACAGATGTTGCACTACTGCTGAGGACTGACATGGAGCTCAATACATCTCAGCATCTCAGTAGCATCTCACCTCACCCATGAATAAGCTCAGATGAAACTGTTCTTATTTCCACGGGTTATTTTATATACTTTGCCAAAGTCATCATCGATACGTTGCCGACTAAGATGGAACCGGATGAACTGATCAATACTGACTCTGGGTGGTTGTTAATCAAGTGGGTATAAAACCTCACCATCACATACGACTACCGTCGGAATAAAACTGGGCGGTGCAGAGACCAACGACCTTCAGGCCATTCGACCAGTCGACCATTCACCATAGCCCCGAAGTTGTTCAGCAGGGTGCACCAAGAGCTGAGTGGTTGGCTTGGCTTCGAGACGACTGGAGCCTGTTGCATCTCAATAATGCTATACAATTATTAATTATTTAAAAACTAAACCTATACGACAAGTATAGGTCGTATTCTAACATTTGTCATTTAATTTTTTTTTGTAAATTACATTAATTTTTTTATATTTTTATCTACTTATTTTACATTATATTGACTCTGTGTCAAGTTTAATAGTATTTCCGTGTGGACCTGTAAGCTATTAATTATTACGACTGGCGTCATAATGGCGCGAATAAACGTGACACAAAAATGAAGTCATCATTACCAGTCCAGTGTATTTACAATAAAAATCAATATGTATCAGTAATGCAATAAGTATAATGGAAACGCGGTGAAAATGTGCATTAGTATTCTGCAGCGGGCGGTGCGGTCGCACGACTAGTGAGTCGGATTTACTGTTATGGCGGCATCTGCGGAACATCTCGCGACCTGGCCCGCGCAAAAATGCAACATTTCCTAATTCCACCTCGTACACAACTTCCCCGGCAGTATCTTTAGTTGTCGCAAGAAATATGTTCACATTCAATACACTCACACTCCAATGTTAAGAATCAATGCGTTGCGGGTGGCATGGACAAATAAGCCAACATAAAAATTATGGCTCGAAAACAACCATTCATCTATCCAAATCGAGGATCGAACCTGGTAACTTTCAGCGGGTAAGTGAGCTGGAAAGTCGCAATGGCATAAACATGGTGTTTCGGTTGTAGAGTATAAGAACAACGATAATGAATCAGTTTAGACGTTTCTTTTTCTCTGGTAACACATCCAATAATACTTTAGTCACATACGTATGGGCAGCTGTGACTGTGATGACTTCTACCCAAACAGACCGGTTCGTCGGACTGGCCTGGACGATATTATTTTAATTTAATTAGTCATTAAAACATTCAGTTATTAAATATCATTAGTTGAGCCGAACAACACGATGTTAAAAGTTATAAGGGTTCCGCATATCCGCACATTTCGGCCTTGACTGCCTGTCCGTTTCTCGCGCACTATTTTGGACGAATTGGACTGAAAGCTATAATTTGCATATCTACTTAGATGACTTAATCTCATCCTTATATAGTAAATAAAGAAATCGTGATTTTAAAATTTGCCTTTTAATTTAACGCTTGGAATAATCCATACTCATACATATAAATTTTTTATTCATAATAATAAAGTTTTTGTCCACAGTACATACTTATGCATATATTATATTTAAAACAATAGCGAGAAATTTAAATTTGTACTAATACTTTTGTCTTAACTTAACCAACGCCAGTAATAATAAACAGATCCTCTCACGAACGTTAACGAAATATAATTTCAACCTCAAAATATCTGGTTTGTGCATGATTAGTTTGTATTGTTGTTAATTTAAAACAGAAATAACTTGTACTGAGATATATACTAATGATATTAAATGTCAAAAATAGTGATATATAAGTACCTACTTAGTCCGAAGCTATATGATATGATACAAAAATGCGTATAAGTAGTTTAAAACGCTTCCCGTTGTGAAATATGTGTGAGAAGATTTAAGTGGTATCCATCGAAATATCCGTGCAAGGTTCGCGTGTCCAAATCAAGTATTATCTATTCGACGTTCTTACTGCAGTACCCAACGGTAAATAATTACAGAGCTACGATTATATTCATGCAACATATCGGATTGTAGAAAACGAGAAACGTCCACAATCATGTCAAGGAAATCTGATTTACGTGGACATTATGATTGCATTTTCATGAGACGGTGATTTCCTTCGCACAATGCGTTACGTCATCGCCACACTAACATGACACAACTAATCCAATGCAGAGCCTGAGCCTTATTACAATGAGGAAAGCTAAGACCATACTCCGATGTGGCCAATTGTGAATTGATAAACTCTATAAGCTTTTGAAAGAATTATTAAGAACTCTCAGATATACAGTTCTTTTAAACGAATAGAAATAACTTCTAACGCTATGTATTCTAAGAAAATAAATAGAAGATTCACTCGCAAACCACTTGTGCGGTAGCCTGATGTATGAACCGCTAAACTGTCAGTGTTACATAAAACAAACGTACAAGATGCGACTCGTATGTACGAGTATTACATGTATGCTATTAGCAATACCACAGAGTAAGAATTTACGGTGGTCCATCGACTACGAATGGGCCATCAAATACGACTTTTATGTGAATGAAAAGCGGAGTCCGTTTGGACCGCAATATTTCAGCAAAGTTACGACATGACACAAAATAATAATATAACAAAATAAATAATTAAATAATGCTTCTTTCCAAACGCTGTAGAGATCTGGAAAAGGTTCACCCCCACACGCTCTGAACGCTGAGCAATCATAATGCATCCGGTGTCCAAACAGCATGAAAAAGTTCGTTGAACTGTGCTAGTAGACACAATGTTTTATGATTTATCTGACAGGTTTTTTGTTCCAGCGACAAAGAAAATATTTACTGATTTAATTCCTTCTTATGAAACTAACTCGTTTAGTTGAAATAGGTACCTAGTTACATTGTTCATGAATTATTTATTTTCCTCTTATAACCTTATTATTAATTCAACAAGGTAATGGTTAATTATATCAACCCTGTGAAACTGGTTACTATAAATGTCGGTGCAGAAAATCGCTAAACCGACAACTTAACTTTTGGCACAGGCTGACTAGCCTCTTGCATGGTGATACGGTATTTTATCTGTGGGTTAGGAGTCATTCCCTAATGAAATAAGCAGTAATATGTTTTGTATGCAGTTCCAAAGTTGGAAAACTAACTGAAGGGGGTTCGTTGCTTCTTCTATTATCGATAATACCTTCTGGCGACTACCACTAGCTGGCTGGTTTTTGGTTACCATTTTGGACATTCAATATAAAAAATAAGTTTTAAAACATTCATGACAATGAATAATTTATAACAAACAATTCATTCAAGGACTTTGGACTCTCCCAACAATTAAACATACTTAAGGCACTCACCCACACGTATTTAACAACTGTTTGGCTCTTTTGAATATAAAAAAAATCTATGTAAAATATAAGTTGTTTCGTTAGTTGAATAGTTTGTTCCTGGTAGTAGTTAGTTCATTGAGGTCAGGGCCGAGAGATATTTTTTCTGTATTAAATACGTCAAAAGAGGTCACTACACTATAATCTCTAATTTACCGACCACTTGTGAAAATGTAAGCCAAGTTCAGTTACATTTAGCCTTCAGTACAGTTCGTGTGCCACGCAAGTCGCCAGTGAACTGCAATCACAGGTGTGATCGCCCTTGACTGTGATTGTACAATGGTTTGGTGACAGCTACTGATTGGAAAATAAAAAGCTTTCATATTTTTTAAATAAATGCTTCCATAACCACATTCGTGAGTAATGTCCGCCATCATCGTATCGGCGGTGAGAACAGAAACGAAAAGATCACCAGCAAACGAGTGTCGCAAATGAAGTCAAGCTATTTAAATCTTCTTCTAGGCGTCAAAAAGATCTTGATTTTCGATTAAGATTCTGGATTTCTTGATTCTTGATCAGATGATGCCTGTTACCCGAAAAGGCCTATTACTTAACTTACTTACTACACTTAAACAGAAGGCGATAAACGGGTACTAGCACTCAAGTAGAACAATGCAATTAGAGGACATCGCGGTAACAATTCGTTTATATGAGACGAGACGAAGACTTTCTATAGTCGCAGAGTTTATTTTTTTCATACAATAAGTTAATGCTTGCCTGACCAGGTCATTTATGTGCAGCAGGAATAAATTAGGAGAGAGAACGGACCCCTGAGGAACTCCGGCGTTTGTAGCCACCGACTGCGCACAACTATCGACAACAACTCACAGAAACCGTTCGCTCAGATAATTGTTGTTTGTTGTTTTATTGAATAATCCCGTATAACGCATGATCATCCTGGACTCGGTTTTACTCTCAGAATATTTCAGACAGAGTCTACCATGCCAAAAGCGGAAAGGTAGACTTAATTATTGTCTAGTGTGGTAAACTTGACACACCCAGCTTGTAAAGTCCTATTTCAGATTCAACATGTAACTTTTCCAAAACGAACAGGATTTGAACCTAATTCCAACGAGTGGAAAACCGACAAAATACTAATTACTGAAATGCTCGAGGTAGATGTTATTACTCCTTGGGCTTTTTTATGGCTTCTATTGTTTTCGGCCGACCCCTTCGAGAACCTTCCTAAGACTGTTAACTGACTACTTCATTCTTTACAAATGAATTTTTCCTTGAATGCAACGGATGTCTAAAATTATGTGCCGTAATACATACTGTTTACGGATTATAGCAAAATAGATTAATCTATATAATAATACAATTTTAAGTGATCGCTTTCTGTACATGTAGGATATATGAGAAAAACTATTATTGGGGCTATTATAAACAATAGTTATTAGAATTTATGTCTCCTTGTCTGTGCATTTGTGTACGCTAACCTCATAAACGGCAAAACCGATTTCATTATGGTTTTCACTAATGTATTGCAATAAGCAATAACATTTAAGATTCGTTTTATTTCAATTTGTCCGCAAAAAAAAAAGTTGTAAATAATAATAAAAGTTAAAAGTTATAAATAATATGTCTAAATCATAGAACGAGAAAAACCCCGTCCGATATAACCACTCCCTTAAGCGCCAGGCGTAATTTTTCTGAAGCGAAGCGAGGACGGATTGCTATTACATATTGAATATATTAATGACAAGGACGCCTGTAAATAATAGTGTCGAAACCAGTTCAGCGTAGGTTTAAACTTTTATAATTACCATGTGTTGTTTAAAAGATGTGCTGAGGAGTTTCTTTCGTCGTTTCTTTTTCCCAATGTGAAAGCACATTTTCGAAACGGGAGTAGAAGTAAAAGGTGACGTGCATAAATGTATTTACAGTAATACCTATATGATTAAGTAATTTTGAATTTGAATTTGAATTGGTAAAATAATCATAAACGTTTATTTTCATTTATAAGCAAAAGTTCAAACCCCTATTATAACAGATGATAAGTATATTGTTAAATATCTTTTTGAATGAAATTCTGCTAACAATGATGTCGCCAAATTGAGCGTGAACGGCCCCGCTCGATTGAGTCATTCGTGACAGCCAGACGATCAGAGTATGGGAACCGGTAAGGCTTCATCTACAGCAACAGAAAACTGTTATCTTTCGTACCTGAACTGAACTCAAAACGTGTCACCTAAACATTTCTCTAATACCGACATTCGTCATAACGTAGAAGACCGTACTGCACAGTTCGAATTGTAACATTCAGTTACCTGAAAATGTTCTCGGCAATAACTAACAATCAAAGCAACCAAGAATTATTAGACAGAGCTGGTGAATGAAGACGAGAACGCAAGATGCATTGAACAACCTTATTATATAAGGTAATCCATTTCAGTATGTTCCATACTAAAACCAATTTTATAGAGAAATATAGATTTATTTGAGTTATCTGAAACGTCCACGGTCTGTAATGGCCACTTAAAACTAAAAAACGAACATGAATTTAGGGCTATGGACAATATAAGTTTATTACAGACTACCGGAGGTTTAACGCGTACAAATATTGATAAATTTAATAATAAAATAATATTTTTAAGCAAAATCAAAAGGTTAGTATTATGGCCTATATATCTTTGTGAGTTAGATTACAAATCCAAAATAAAGTTTAAAATTGGGTATGGAAATTAAAAATTGTAAAATTAATGGTACGTTCATATTAGATCCCAGAGCCTCTGTGTACGACTACGTGTAGTGCTCTTGTAAATATTCACCCTACCTGCCGATAAAGAGGTAACAAACCTGTATGAAATTCCAAATAACCTACCCAATAATGACTTAACAAACAATTATGAACTCAGAAATCTAATTTATAACAGTTACAAAAATATTGGACATGAATTTGGCATAGCTATAAGTAGTTGTAAGTACTTTCTGTACTCGCGAGTAGGAAAAAAAACGTCCTTGGGAGTTTCTTGCCGCTTCTATTTCTGGGGCCATTCCCAGTAGGCACTTAGCTGAAGCGATGCATCGCTAATAAAATTCGCTAATTCCATCGCGATGGCGCCGTTTGATTTTCGAAGTGTGTATAAAAATCAACTTCGAGTAAATATTTTCATTCCATTCATTAATTCATTCATCCAAATCACTACCACAATCACACACAATCTCTTACCACAATATCCATTCAGCACGAGTGCAAAAATGTAATTAAGAGACGTCCTTGTTACGGTTTCATTATAATAAAAAAAAATATCACCAACCTGACTATTACTTTAGGACTCCTACAAAGGACATCATACGCGTGATATCGCGTGAGAAAGCAGTTACACGGTCGATTGCGCGGACGATATAGCGATCCGCCCACCGTAAAGCCTTTTGTAGAGTATGATGGGCCATGTACGTGCTACATGATTGTTTAGTCGTCTATGACGAATGTAAGTTTTGAATTAAATGCATCACTTGCTGGCACCATTTTCCACTTGTTCGTATCTCTGAGAAAAGATTTGGACGGTCCACTGGCATACTGATGTTAAGTTTTAACATTTTGATGTGAACTCAGAATGTGAAAGTGTCAGACTAATAAAATTACGTTCACACTCTCACGCCCACGCAGTAGGAATCCCTGTGAGGCAGACGGTATAAACTTATGCAAGTATGACATCACAAACACTCATGACCGGAGAACAAACATTTTTCTGTCACATAAATGTCTGCCCTGGCCGGGAATCAAACCCGGGAACCCTCATTCGACAAGCAGGATAGATCACTACCAGCTATGCTACACGGTCGTCGATTTATAATATGTCAATCACTGCCGGCCGCTTCGCTACACATGATTCTGTCATTTGAGAAAAATATACGTAAACCATAATTATTTAAATTATAAAAGAAAAATTCAATTATTAAGTAAATCGATTGAAACTGTTTTGTAACATCGTAATGTAATGCAATGTCTGTATGTGATGTAAACTCTTTTTTCTTTGTATTTTTTTGGTTATATAATTATTAAAAAAATTCCATCAATAAAATAAATATAAAAATTTAAAGCAGAGAAACAATAAAAATTTAACAAAAAGGCCTCCTTTAAAATCGGTTAAACTAATCCGAAGATTACTATGGACAAACACAAAGACAGACGGACAAATCTTTTAAATATAATTGTTTAGGTCCCGATACCGCATAATTAACTCTATGTACCTACATGACACAACGCGGTTATTTTGCTCACACACACTTTAATTTTATTTGTATGTATACTAGATAAAACTGTTCTCTTACTTTGCAACTGAAACATATTTAAAGACTTGTTTTGTTTTCGAAAAAGAGATAGTCAGACAGAAACAGCCCAACACAATGACCTGGCGCGATTGACAGCTGACACAGACGGAATGGATTAATTTTCAAAAATACCCCTTGCACCCTGAAAATCGTATTTTATTTCGATTATTAGGGTTATAATTTACTGAGTTTATCAAGCATATTTCCCGTGAAAAATAAATCGATAAAAGATGATAAGTTAATCGATTTCACACGACGCGCAATGAGCGAGAAACGACAAACGCTCAATGGTACTGATGTAATTGAACCAGTGTTGGTAAATTAGAGGTTTTGTGTCCAACAATACACTACTCACTTTCTATAGGACAATGGTCCGGCCACTTTGTTATGTATTTATTGTTCAAGAGCTGTATTCGTGGTTAATGATCTGGTTAACAAGGAACAGTAACCGCTAGTTATGTACCACTGAGTATGTATTTTGCTAAGATATCGTGGGTACTTAAATAATTAACAAAGCCGTAACCCAGTAGTTTATAAATCAGTCTGTCTCATAGGTACGAATCTCATAGGTATTTCGAATTTTTCAAACGGATGCATATTAAAAATTTCAACTCAAATTCAAAATCATTTAGTTATTAAGGTATTCTATAAATACACTTATGCACGTCAATTTGTTGCTTCTACTTCATTAAACTACTACTTCTTCTTTCATCGAACACACCAGCATAACTAAGAGTTCCGTTCAATATTTTCAAAGGTATGCCAATCAACACCTGGTCTGCGTGATAGACTATGGTCTTTTGCGTCATGCTGTGGGAGAGTTTGTATAGGTTATAATGATCATTAAATATTGGCAGGATACAGTACAATCACTTTGGATTTCGGGTTTCATTCTTCTATCAGCTCAGGCTAACCTTCTCCCCTTATGCATTATAAGCATTGGTCACCAAAGCAGGAAGGTTAGTGCCCGGTCTATTATCAGTTCTGTAGAGGATCACTATATAATAACCACGGTAATCGTGCAATAGGTAAGTCACTTCATCTGTCAACAACAACAGAAAAATGTCTTATGTCGCTATAATGAAGTCTCAACTAGCAGGTTCGCATCGGTGACGCTTCTGATGGTAAGGATATCCACGAATAACATTTATTAGTAATAGTACATAATTTTATAATACTCTCGGCTATATAGAAGGCAGTAAAAGCCAATGCTAAATCGACCACGCAGACTAGTGGGAAGTGACCCTGGATACCGAGCAAAGTCTCTCTCGATTCCCGACTGGGGCAGTCTATGTATGTACATATAACAAACAGTATTTGTTTTCGGGTTTGTAAGGTCTTATTTGGGAACATACATACCACCTGCAAAGCAGGCAGTTTTATTTATAATTTTTTTTACTTACTAATTTCATACTAACAAAAAATCGACTTAATTTGAAGAAGGTGAATTATCTTGGTTTCATCTCCTATTTTTCACACTTAAGGGTGGTATTTGTTGTTCAAATTGAAGTGACACCAACGGTAAAAAAATACAAACGAATTGAGCACCTCTTCCTTTTTTGAAGTCGCTTAAAAATAGCATAGATTATAGCATTTCTGTCAAATTCATATTTTTAACTGTTTTTGAAACCCGCGATGAAACCAAACACAGTTACGATAATAATAAATCATTACAACGTATGTGTTTCAACGTATTTCTTTTTGGTATTTTGACATTCTCCACAAAAATGTAAGTGTTATGAAAACGAATTCCAAATATACCAACTTCTTTGATGTAATCTGATAGTTGCAGTTCATTGCATATGAATTTTTGCCGATGTAATTCGTCGGTGGATTGTGAATACCATTTATGCAACCATACGCAACTGATCTACTAACAGCAGAGATTCACTAATACTTTGAGAATATTCCGTCTCTCAAAGTAAATGCCGTTTATAGTTTACTATAACGTATGCAATAACGTCGGCACTCAAGTCTCTTATTCTTTTGTTTATGTTGTTATTGTCACCCGTCATAATAATATGCATAAGTGCATGACGCGTCCCAATCGATTCTAATGGGGTACACGGGAGTTCTCGAACCAATTTGTTAAACGTTGGATGTGGCAGAGGATTAAGCCTGCATATAGTGGTCATTGGGCTCCTTATCATCCAATTATCTATACTAGTATATGGTGATAAAGTTCTTTATAAAATTGCCTCCCTTGCAACCTTCTAGATTCGATGGTAAAATGTTTAAACAGGCTTCATTTCCACTGCCAAGATCGAGTACCAAGTGAGTTTTCTGCTTTCTTGATTGGCATAGAAGTTGGTACCAACCGTTGTGTTACGGATCAATTAGTATCCCATGCCTCGTATGCCCAATTGCTAATTACTATATGACATAAAAAAAAATAAAAAATATTGCAGGCACAATGTATACGACATTCCTTCCTACAATGTAATGGTAGACGAAACCTTGTATATTCTAACAAAAAGTCATTGCGAATCCACAAAGGGCATGATTAACATAGATTATGCATTGTACGAGTCCGTCAGTCAAGGATGGTCTCACGTAATAACGCTTTTGAGTGTTGTACAAAACCGATTCTAAAACAATAAGTCAAGGTTCAAATTAGCATGTATCAAGCAGGATTACAGCACTTCTTGCCTAACTAAATGTAAGTACATTGCGGTTCTGTTTGGCTGAATCCAAAAAGTCATTGCGATTACCTTCTTCTACACATTGTTGTCTATAATTCAGATTTGTGGGGGTGAGCGTCCAGTATTATAAATGTATCTAGGAATATTTTTCGTTTCCTGTAGGTTCAATAAGAGTAAACGGAATATATGTTATATTCCGCGTATCTTCATAGTTTTTGGCTAAGTTTTATCGGAAAAAAGGGAAACGGGTTAAAAATTTTCCTTTAAAATATATCTTATATATTTATTTCCCTTTAAACGAGCTATGCTCGTTTATATAACGCACTACATGTTTCATATAATTTTCTAGTTGAATCTCTAAAAGTTGTACTCCAAAATCAAATGAGTTTATCGACAGTAGGTATACGATTGATCCTATAAACTTGCCTAATTTTCTTATACGGAACCCTAAAAACGAGAGGTTGTTAATTCTAAATAAACATAGGTGAAGCAATAAAAAATTTAATTTGACTTAACTTTTCAGAATCTCAAGCACACAGGTTGGACACATTATCCTCAAGCCATAAAAAGTGTTATTTTGTTCAGTACATATACGTGACATTTTCGTCACTACGTCAAATGACGTAAATGACACAAAATTGTGTCGTGACAAAATCCACACAAATGTAACCATTAGCATTATGTACATACGTCTTAATCTGCTGTGTGTTAAATAAAGTTGCTGGGAATAACAACTTTTCTTGTT
This sequence comes from Megathymus violae, assembly GCA_003671415.1. NCBI lineage: Eukaryota > Metazoa > Arthropoda > Insecta > Lepidoptera > Hesperiidae > Megathymus > Megathymus violae. The sequence goes on along the minus strand of PDGT01000014.1, from coordinate 3,911,808 downwards.
TACGTCTGACGTCATAAGCTTCTTTAAAAATATTAAAGGTCAATCTTTCGTACTGGACGTTGCATTAAAAACCAATTTCAGTTAAACGAATGTAGTGATCTTATTTTAAATGCTGTAAACAAAACCTTTAGTTTACTAGTGACCTTGCCTGTCGTACAACTTTTTGATATTACTCAAAAATATATTATGTATATAAACCCCGGAAACACATTCTCTAAATTATATTGAACTACTTAAAACATATCAAAATCAATAAAATACAGATACACTATATTACTGAACCAAAATAACATTTAAACATAAAGTTGCATAAGAATTATATTACTTACGAAATAGACAAACATACTTTAAAAAGAAGTAATAGCAGCAACAGACTAAAATAAGGACTCTATTTATAATATTTATAGATGAGTAGATAATGAGAACCTAATGATCTCGTAGATGAAACTAGTTTTTTATGCCGCGTGTAGTATACCTACTCAAAAGTGTGTGGTTTTAATCTCAACACAAATCTCTTGACATCCATCTATTAAATATTGTCACTTGGTTTAGAAATAATTAATAATCACAAATAAACATAAGTAAAGGAACCTGCACACACACGCGTCCGGTTACATGACGGTTTGTGTGAGGGGGTGACAACTACCCAGGCAAGTAAATTATTACAGTTGCCGTATTGTAAATACAAACCCAGCATGAAGTGATCTCCCTGGATATAAATACGAAAAATGTATCTATTTTATTAACCGGTATTGGCAATTTAAAAACTTAATTTAGCCACTCGTTATTAATGTATATGCGTTGAAGCATAAAAATAATTAAGTAAAAGTACTTGATTTTCAACTTAAGACCTAAGTTGTTGAAGGTTACCTAAGTTGCATGTGTGTATGTCATGTGTGTGAGAATTTGTGAGTGTGTTAGTCAAATTAATTTTATATATGAAGCCCTTTACATGATTAAATCTCGCTTATCGAAGCACACTTTGCGGCCTTGAGGTGTTTAATTGCAACTTAAAATTAAGCCGCGGCTCTCGACAGAAGAAATAGTCGCTCAGAAATCTCGCCGATGTAACACCGTTCTCGCGATACGTGTTACAAACGATTTTTAAAACATACATTTTTAAGCATTCAATTCTAAGTAATTACTGGACAAACATCTCTTACAAAGGCATTTCGTGAAAATTTAATTCTAAAAATTAATTTATACAAACAAAATGAAGTATGTGTTTTTGTTCTTCACGTTTTGTGTGTGTTTCCACAGCACTTTGCAGTTGGTGCCGTTACGTAAGTTGTGTTTATTTAATTAAATATCTTCTTATTTTAATCTAATTTGTTTTTTAAACTAAGTTAAGACCAAATAAATAATCAGCAATGTAATTGCATAAAAAAAATCATTGTAAGTAGTAATTTTTGGTAACTATTTGAATTAAAACAAAAAACAATTAATATCATCTTAACGTCATCAATAAATAATTACATTTTAAACGAGTCTAAATGTTTTGTTAATTACATGGAATATTTCTATTACAACCAATTATATATTCTCTCAAGACTTTTTTCGCGATATAATAAACGTTATTAGTAGGTAAGGTAGGTACTTTTTGGACAATAATTTCATATATAATAGAGAGTTACACTGTGTCTATTTTATTAATGCGGATTTGTGTCTAATCTCTCGTGTCAAATCTCTAACTTTGGTATCGGTGCATATGACGAAGATTGCAAAAACTTTTAGTTAAAAATTAAAATAACAATATCGTTTAGGGTGCCCAATAAACGTTTAAGATGTTTTAGCCAACGCAATACTTTTATTAACAACATTATCTTATGCGGTCAAAAGATATTTTATTGAAGAAAATTAATACATATAGATTCTATGCGTTTATTTAGTTTCTCTTTCGCGTAACACATCGGTAAAAAGAAGGTATTCATATGGCAAGTCGGCCGAGGCGCGCATATCACAACACTAGTTTTGCCTTGAGGACCGGTGCTGTTACAAAATTCGTATCGTGTAAACATAACGTGCAATGCGAAATGTTATATGCATCTACTGTTGATTGATAAATTCGCAAACTGATTAGCAGTGCGCCCTATGTTGGCGGACTATGGACGCTTGTTGGTTTGAAGCGTTCAGAAGCGCTCTGGTAGGGCACGGGATTCTCCTCCACAGCGTAGCTTACCTATTGCAGAGCGGACTGTGGGGAGTTAGCGGGTAAAGAGTCGGAAGTTCACATACCTCCCAAGGCCAGCGATTAACGGCTGCTATCTAACGATTATAATCGGGAAATTCGTTAACATGCAGTCCGAAGCACGGAAACAATCAATTATGCCACTAGCAGACACCAGGACAGGAGCTAACGATTGCAACTGAAGGTGTTAATTTGATGTGTTACGATCGTCGCAAACCATCTATGAGTGTTTCGTCTGTGACCATCGTAAGCTACAGGATTATTTGAGATCGTGCATCTGTTGTGAAGTAAGAATGCCTCACTTTTAAAATGCTGTCAGGATATGCAAATTTTCCAGCACTTAGCAATCTTTGTGTGCTACAATTTTGTCCAATTCCAAGATAATGATAAGGTCACATTTTTATCATTTGGCTACACACAGATAATTGGTAATTCATAAAAAAGCTATTTGTTTAGTTGTCGCGATTTAAAATGAATATCCTAAAAAATATTTAGCCACTCCGCTTACAAGTTTTCTGGATCTAGACATACGATTTGTAAATATGTCTGGCTAAAAGATAAAATATAGTCCTGGAAGTGAGAATTAAGCCAGTTTTAGATTTAGTACAAAAAAAAATAACATAATAATTTGGAACAATTATCATTAAATCAATAATAGAAAATGCAAGCAAAAAGGAACAATTCAAAATAAAAAAAAACCCAGATAGAAATAATATTATTTTATTTCGTATTTCATGTATTGTATTTTTAAATAAAAAACAAAGTGGTTCGAAATAGGCCTACGGAACTGTACACCTACGCTTGTAAAAGCATTCGGGAATAATAGATACCGTAACGAGCCTGGCTCAGGCCAGCCGAACAAGGATTCCGCCAGCTCTTAGACTACTTATAATTTAATGAGCTACATAAACAGCTTATAATCATCACGTGACTGACGTTGACACACTCAGAATGCGTAGTAATAAGTGCGTACCATAAAACCATACACCAGAAAACAATAACCAGTTGCGAATTACCAACGTTCACACGTGTCTACATTATGGAACATTATAAAAACTATGAGACATTCAAGTTTATACCTTATACAGGAAACAGGTCATAACTAGTTTAATATATGTAATTCTAATACAAAAATAATTTCATCAATTTATATGTAGCCTTCGAACACAACTTGGTCTCCAATCTAACAGATCAAATCACAGCTGATGCCATCGTCTGTACAATTTAGGTATGATCACTGTGATCAGTTTAAACGTTTGTTGTGATAAGATTTACGACAATTATAACCATTTACGTTTAAACCGTTTATTATGGCAATAACAGTACAAATTCAGGAAATATATATGTCTACCCGAGTCATACAATGTAACTTTATAGCTTGAGTCTGAATTCCTGAATAATATTAACAAACTACTTTTTCAAACAGCGGACTTTATCCATCCATGTGGTGAGTTGACTGATGAATGTTTTACCAAGGCAACCCTGGATGCGATACCCGGGGTTGTGAAAGGCATCCCAGAAGCAGGAATCCCTTCTTTAGACCCCCTGCACCTGGACAGGAACATCAGTATGGACCTTCCGGGGAATGTGAAAATGACGTTCCACAACGGAAAGCTGATTGGATTGAGCACCTGTATTCCTGATAAAGTATCGTAAGTTTTTATTTAATGAAACTTAATTATTTGACACGAAAAAACATTGAAAATTACAGTTGAAATATAACTACATATTGTAACAATATGAGAATTAAAATAAAAATAAAATCAACTTACAACTTTAATACCAAATTATATCTAATGTTAACAATTATAAATAAGTATGCAACATTTTAAATAGGTAATTATGGTTGATAATTTGGAGAATTTGGAGCGAAGTAACAATCGAATTAAATTTCCATTCAATTACCTTATTATACTATACCTTATTATTATATATATTTATTGCCGACTGTTCAGTAACGATCCAGAGGTCCACCGGCGATGGTCACCACACCATCAAGTGGAGCATCTGTTCGTTTGCCGACTATTAATGAAAAAGCAACTGCATAAAATTAGAATAGTTTAGAATTTAACGTTCAACTTTCACTCAAATCAATCGTATGCGAGGTGTTTAACTCGTTGGAATATACTAAGAAATATTCTAGAAAACCGGTTTCTTGTTGTGTAATCTAATGTTATAAGACGGATTAGGTAATTCTAGGTTAAGCTTTTATACGATTGCATATATTATTGTAATTTGGTGTAAATGTTCAGAAACATGAGAATGAGTAGACTTCATTTTTTTATTGCAACTCGGCCCTGTCTGGGTTATCGCGGGTTAGTGATGATAATGAAATTTCTCTGACGATTATTTTTTCCCATTTACTCAACAATTATTGTCATACGAGGAGTTCGATTAAATTATACAATAAGTTATAGGATTATAATAATTATACAATTCCTCAAGAATCAAGCTGTTAGATAAAATCTCTTGAAATAGTTTAAATATTGCTTACTTAAGCTAAGTCAACTAGTATCTCTAAATCATGTAGTTATAGTATATAATATATACCTAATATTAGGAGATAAATTGTAGAAAAATAATTCGCTTCACGATTCCGTAAAATTCCATAGCAATCAACTATACAAATAATCATACAGTCATTCTTATATGTGAGTTGTGGGCACACACTATTTGCTTATTTGAGGACAAATACTAGTTGGGCGTATTGTCCCAATGTGTTTGTATTTTGTGATCATAGATCATTTTTATTCAAAGAGTCCATCGCGGTTACAAAAAATTTCATATTGGTCAGATGCATCGCAATCTTCAAATGAGTAAAAGTGACCATAGATCATAAAATTACTATGTATATTTATATTATTTTATTTACTATGTTGTATTATATTGAAATGACAGATCATAGCAGTTCTATATTAGAATCCGATCGATGACGCTACGGTCAAATTACTAACAACATCTTCTGGAATAGACTTCTAGGCATTTTCACTCAATAAACAGATAAAAAGTGTAGATAAAATGCAGTGACAATAAATGGACTTAAATAATTTGATTTAACATAATTTAAAAAGCCAACAGAATCTAATGCTTTAAGCAACACAATAATACATACATATATGTGTAACATAATATGACGCTAGCAAATTTAAACAAAGCGTAAGGGTCAGCGGCTAAAGCGTGTATTTGCGAAATAGCTTAAGACACATCCTGCGTGACATAACTGCCTAGTGTCCATGTTATTACTTGGTAATTATTAATTATACAGTAGATTGAAGTCCGCTTACCTCGGTCGTTTCTTAATCTATACTAATATTATAAAGAAGAATGCTTTGTATTTTTGTATGTTTGTAACGAATAAACTGAAAAACTAATGAACCGATATTGAAAATTCTTTCACCATTAGAACGCTACATTATCCCCGAGTAACATAGACTTTATTCATTACAAGAAAAAATTAGGGATCCTTGCGAAAACTTCAGTAACGGGAACTAAGGTGTAACAAAATTTGCTTAAAAATGTCTTTCATCGCGTACGCTGCAGAAACTATTGATAAAATACACCCGTGCGAAGCCGGGACGGGCCGCTAGTGATGTATACCTTGATTTCCTTCTTTAGAAATTCTAGCCTACTCAATGAGTAATGACAGTAACCAATGGTAGAGATATAGTTTAAAACCAGCAAACAGCCTTCGCTTCGCTTTAAAAAAACTACGAAGCTTAGAAATAGCACCTGCATGGTTTCAGATTAATTTACAATTCTTTTATTAATGAACGCATTGCAATAAAACGAGCAAACTTTAAATATTAAGTGATACTTACTGCAATACATTAGTGAAAACTACAACGAAATCGATTAAGACGTTTCTGAGATTAGCGCGCACAAACGCACAGACAAAAATTCAATCAATATTTTTTTCGGTTCTCATGCGTTTATAAAGGCGTATAAT
>PDGT01000014.1:3877201-3905539 GCA_003671415.1 Megathymus violae | reverse complement strand
TTTCCTACAGATAATGACTAGGGTAAACTATACAAAATATACAGTATTCAATTCCCGTAGTTTTATCTTATACGCTGTATACCGTTTCTAATACTTATAACATTTTGAAATAAGATATAATATGTTCTCCTAAGAAACACAGAGCAGACATTTGTATCAACTAATTTTATGTTTTATATAAATTTTGTGATTTGATAATATTACAATAATGCAAACAATGTACAACCCAAATAGGAATTTTTAAAACATGTAAAAACATAATTCCAACTTCCGTATAGAAAACCGCTGAGACATGAACCGATCTCTTTAAATTAGGAAACTGTCTCTTTGAGTCAGCACATTGTCATTGAAATATTTGAAGGAACTATATAATAATATAAATAGAAATCTGGCAATTTTAAAGCAAAATGACGTTCGCAGGTCCCGTCGGGATACGCGCACATTCGTATTTGAGTTGCACTGCAACTTCACCATCAAGGGTCACTACAGCATCATTGGCAGGATTCTGCTCTTCAACCTCAACACAGACGGAGCTGCCAAAATAAAAATCTGTAAGCGCTACGAGCCTGTTTGAAATATCATTACTTACTAAAATGTACGCTTTTATTTCCGATATTTCACATTGAGCAACCAACACCACAATTACACGGTAAAATGTTCACGAAAATTTTCACTTTGTATTAAGTAACATAGTTTTTGTGTTATTCAATGTTTTTTCCATGTATTTCAATGTATGTTTTGTTTTGTTTAACTACTTAACAAGGAGTAAAATAATTTTTTTTAAACATTAGATTTATATGTTACAATACACAACCATTTACAAAATCCAGCATATATCTTATTCAAACCTTACTTGAACTGGTATTAGAGCTGTTAATACTTAAAAGAAGTATATTTTAAATTAGATAATTTGTTGCATAGGGAACCAGAAAATCCATCTTGAAGTGAAAGAGAAAGTCGTAAAGAACGACAAGGGCGAGGGACATTACAAGATCAACTCCTATAAGTACAAAGCTGATTATGGCTCTGATTTAAAGCTCAACTTAACCAATCTCTTCAGAGGGAGCAAAGAAATCAGTAAGTTATATGCACCTAAACATGTCGCTTTAAATTATGAATATTATAAATATCTTGTGCAATTTTCACCTTATTCATTAGTCGAGTAATGATAGAGAATATTATTATGATATATGCTTCGTATTAGCTTATAGTTTAAAAGTATTTGTTATTTTTCTAATAAATTCCTTAATTTTTTTACGTTTATGTTTTCATATCATTAACATCATTCAGACTACTGATATTTTGATGTACTTCTATAGCCGAAACAAAATATCAGTGGCCACAATAAATGTAATAATAATTCAGTCCAGATTCCAGATCGCAATTAAGTAAGCCAGCAGCTATAGTACAGAAACTGAAATAAATAATAACTTTGGCTATACATTCGTTGATTTGTAGTTAACCTTACATTACGTTTAACATCTGCATTAATCTTGTCTATAACGTATCTTCATTTTTCAGGCGACAACATCCTGGACGTATTAAATTCAAACTCGCAGCTGGTGGCGCAGGAGTTCGGCGGACCGATCCTGGACTACGCCATCGGGTACGCCATGAACGTCACCCAGCGTTTCTTCGACACCTACACCTACGACCAGATCAGCCTCGTGCCCCTCACCGATGAATTCTTCGAAGACAACTAGTCTTCATCTAGTTATATAAAAATATATGAATAACTACAGTTAAAAACAATGTATACTAGAAAAATAACAGTAACTTTTAAAAAGGTCCTAACGTCAACTTAGTGTGACCATTAAAGCATTTATCCATTGTCCAGCGGACCTTAAGAATGTGAGAATATATATAATTGATTTAGAATTTATTCAATCGGTACAATGATACATTTTTAAATAACTATTATCACTCAAAGTGTTTGAAAATCAAATTAAAAGATTCAATAACCGCCCTGTACAATCCAATCATGTAAATATATCTAAATACTAAATGTGACAGTATTTGTAATGTGTTAACACTCTTTATAAACTGGGGTTTTATTAAAATAATGATTATATATGAGTTTGACTTTCTTTGATGTTTATCTATGTATATATATACATATGTGTGTGAGTGAGTGAATTTGTGTGTGTGTGTGTGTGTGTACACAAAATATTAACTGTGGACATTTTAAATTTCGGACAAATGTTCTTCTATTAATCAAACATTAAGAATTTTTAGAAATGACACTACTAAATAACTCGGTTATTATCACACACGTAGCAGTGACTAATAATGAAATTACTTCTTAAAAACAATCTCTCCACCACTGGAGACCAACTAACGGCCGTCTTGGTAACCTATAAGATACATGTAACACATATTACAAGAAAAATACGTGTATCAATCACGAGACATGGAATGAAGTATAGAGTACCACAACCACTTTTAGATCCTACATCCGCTTTTGGCAAACGGTCGACATTTTTACTATATTTAATACAACAATGCATATAACCATAATAGGTAATCAAACAACTTTAGGATCTCAACTTTCAACTTCTATCTGGTCTTTGCATATAATTTCGACAACCGTCCGTTCAAAAGAGATGATCAAATGCAATTCAATTTCCTGATATCCTGAATAAATTATAAAATGGACATCCGGATTTACTCAACACCAAATCGATATTTGACCTCAGGTGGACCGGACCGTACATCCATTTTTGTTTCACCCACACCAATCAATAAAATCCTCCACGACTTTAAATAAAACTAACCTGTAACTTGACCAAACCATTTAATAACAAGAATATAATCTTTTAGTTGATGTTGGACGGTCTCGAAATTACGTAAATTTTAATATACCTTATACGAGTACTCTCGCTTTAAAACTGTGCGTCTGTCGAAGTCTATTGTACATCTGACCCCAATATTCGTTCCTTGCAATCATCGTATACATGTCCATGTAATAAGCGGTCCGCGAGACTGTCCCTCTCTTTACGGCAACGACTGTAATACACCGTGATTAGATGTCCACCCACGCGCTTGTAACGGTGACCTTTTATCAGGGAAGACAAATTAGGACATTGTTTAATAATAGATTACTCTTTACACTTGAAATACAAAAATAAGTAAAAACAGCATAATAGTACTACTTATAATTACGAGTGTAATGAACAAAAGGTGATATTTAGAGAATTTTTTTATTCAGTCATCGAATGAGTACATGGACTACATACCGATAAGTAGTCCCCTCCATCCAACGGGGTCAGTAATTAGAGGAGTCACAAACACAAATATATGTGTATAAACATTTTTCCAAATAACTTTTATACTTATATTTTACGTCGACTTAACATGTATGCAACATGGATTGAAATAAATAAGGTTTTTTGAAGTGAAAAGTTTTTAGCACCGTTGTGATTTGTAAGTCGATGAAACGAAAAAGCCACAGTAAATGGAGATAAACCTATATATCTATAGGCTGCGAGGGAATGAAATAGAATAAATTATACAGTGTTTCACATTACTCGATCTCTTCTTTGTGCGATGCTTCGTAACCTCCCCACTCTTGTCCATTAAGCGTATACGTATGCTCGTGTACGCCTGTATTTCGCCGAGTTGAACTTTTTTTTAACATGGAAAAATAATGTTAATGCATGACAACAATCCCACCTGATGGAAAGTGTTGATGAAGTCTAAGATGTTGAACGCACTAACTTATAAAAGCCGTTGTAAGAAGGCGGCGTCTTGAACTGGGAAAGAAGGCGTCGTATACTGAATATAGTATCTATACTGCACTGTTTAATACCTACACTAGTCCTAGCGTTCTACGTGTGCATGTTTATGTGTTAGTACGTGTTTGTGCACCTGCTTATTGCAAAGCCTTGGCCGAAGGTGTCATTGCCAGTGTGGTTTACTATTCACGTGTATTATTAATGTGAATATATCTTTATCATTTTAATAAAAGAAATTTTCGAGCATGCCAAAAACTAGTCTCGATTATAGCTCGTGAATAGCGGTAGAAAAAAAAATTAAATAAACCCTACAATATCCTACTCCTGGTACTCTGCATTCATCTCATTCTGTCGAATAACCTCCATGTAGTTTTCTGAAAGTTTCATTCCTCCGTGTGTAAACTGCATATACAACTGTTAATTTTTAATTTTATTAAGTAAATGCTTGACTTGTAGACCCACCTGATGGTTATTGAAGATGTAGTTATGCATGATAAATCGCACTAACTGTTAAAAGTCTACAATTTAGTCGTCCTTAGACATATTCGTGTGATTCGACACTAGAATACAAAATGCATATCCCTGTTTAAAATGCAAGTGTGTGGTCCCTACTCATCGCTTTCACTATGCGAATTCAGATTATGAAAGTAAGGGAACTACGCCTGCGCACGCGCATTCGCTGACAAATTCAGATCGATTTGTGCTTGTTACTTATTGATTAAATAAATAAGATTATGGTTATAGCGTTGTACATGGAACTATATTTAATATATTGTGAGATTAATTTAAATTTTTGATAAAATTGTATATGTAAAAAAGTTTGTACGAAAAAATATTAGTTACTTACAACACGTTTGGTCGAAAGAATACTACAAAGAGTCAACGATTAGTCGATCCCATGGTTATAATCAGTAATTAATTCGAAATGTAAATTCAAATTCAAATTCCAAAGCATTTAATCATGTAGGTATTCTGTAAATACACTGATGCACGTCATTTTTTGCTCCTACTACCGTTTCGAAAAGGTGCTTTAATATTCAGGAGACGAAACGGCGAAAGAAACTCCTCAGAACATCTTTTAAACAACACGTAATAATCACAAAAAATTTAACCTGTGCGGAACTGGATTCGATACTATTATTTCCAGGCGGCCTTGTCATTAATATATTAATCTATACTAAAATATCCTTTGGCTATAAGCTGTATTTTAATGCGTCGCTTAAAAGTTCCAATGGGCAACTCACGTATCTACTTTGGAACTCTATTGTAAGAACGGACTCCAAGCCCCATAAAAGAACGCTAAACCTTTAAGGAGCTCCAACCACCCTACAGGATTGACTTAATCCTTACTGTTCGTGGTGGATTCTGCTGAACAAAGTAAGATACTGTAACGCCTCAGACTATGTTATGGTGAAGGTGGAAGTCGCTGAGCTCTGTACCATCTAGTTTGATCCCGACGGTAATGGTGGTGGTGGTGGTGTAGTGATGGGGTTGGGGTGGTGCTAGAATCCTCCCAGAATAAACGTGCGTAGTGTCGGAGATCCAGCTATGAAAGCGAATTCCTTCTTGGTTGGTAACGTGTCGATGAAGCCTTCGGTATTATGGACGCCTACATAAGACGTTGACCATTGACCACTTTTCATTTACCATCATGTGGTCCGGTATTGGCGATTGACATAAAAAATTAATTATGTATATAGTATAACTTTAAAATATATCTATACTACTATATATAAAAATCTGTAGTCCCTGTCTGTCTGTACATTTAATGTTTTTGTAAAATTTTATGATAAATATTCGTTTTATAACTCACTGATATCAATTTGACTATTTTGAAAATGTTTGTCTGTCTATCTGTTTGTATATTAGTCTGAAATAACTCAAAAACGACTTGACCGATCTCAATGAAAATTGGTATGTAGTGAGAACACGTGATTGCGCAGATGATAAGCTATATAAAATATCAATAAACCTCATGATGTCTAATCAAGGAAAAATATACAATTTTTTTTAATATACATATATTTATAATTAATTGCTAAACCGAAACGAAGCCAGAGAGGGCTGCTAGTATATATCCGTGCTTCATGTTACCCTTGTGTATCCCCAAAGTACGTTACTATGAAAAACAAATAATGAACAAAGCCATCGCGTAACACGTTCACATCCTCAGGAAAAGCCGAGCGCTACAGTGGTCCACTAATAGATTGCAACCAAGTACAGTAATATTTTTATTCAAAGTTAACAAACGAAACTTCTTAAGGAAAAGTATCTTAGTGAATATTTCAAACAAAAATTTAACCATTTATGTCGAGAAAAAAGAGAATAATTGCACAATATAGCCAAAGCCGGTTATCAATAACTGCATCAATTTCACGAAGTTTTGAAACTAATCGCACAATTTTCGAGCAATGTCACTCGTGTTTCGTACCAATGGTATTTGGAAAGTAATCCTTACTTGTCAACAGTTTGGGGACTAGACACGCGAATAGGGAGTCTATTATGTTTGGTTTTTCTTGGGATAGTCTGTATATTTAAACAACTTCGCGTGAAATTGGGTTTGACATCTTTACCGGCAAAAACGATTTACTATTTTGATTCTATTGTCAATTAATTTTTCAAAGTTGGTTGATGAACTATTATCATCTCATTGTGATATATTTTTAATGGGGCCCCCTCTTAAAATATAATATTTACGCACTATATGATACAATATTATACAAAATCTTAAGAAAGTAATATTAACTGATATGATAATAATGGTACTGAGGATTAATAGGCATTAAAAAAAGCTAAGATGAAATTAATATGAGATTATAATTTAAGAAAATCATGTTACAGTGATGGTTTTATCTCGACTGGGGATCCCAATGGTCAGCAAACATACAACATTCACTTACCCAACAGCTAAATTCTCTTAGCTTTTTTCACATTACCCCGAACACGGCAAAAACCAATTAAGATATCCAGGATTGTCCAAATAAAATATTGTCACCGGAACCCCATAAACAAAACGAGATATTGTCTGAAAACTTAGATTGTGAATTTATTTTATGACTCGAGCCGAACCCATAACTCCTAACAAGCAAATAAAGCATACAATGAACTTTGCTCAAACCCGAAACTCATGGATATGATATACTTCTTGGTACCGTGCCAAAAACTGAAAAACCTTGGCCTGTTGCGAATATTTGCAGTTTTTATTTGATATCGACCGTTTTTATTTCAATAACTGACAAACGAGTAGATGGGCAACCTGACGAGAAGAACAATCGCCATCTGCAATCACCGTCAACGATTTATTACTGGACCGGCAGGTACCTTACGTCATTGCCTAGTAAGTTTTGCCAGCAGCATGCACCACAAGTTTTGAACTCAAGGATGGAGGCTCTACTTAGATATGTGCATATCTAGATAGGGTGTCTGTACCACCTAACTTAATGCGAAAAATACTTGTGCATAATGGCAGTCTTCTCTAGCTAATTACTACCCTCATTTTAAAACCATCTGAATCATTTAATTTTTAGAAATCCATTTACATAGCGAAACGATGGCGCTTTACTATGATGGTAACGATAATAAAATAAGCGAGAATATTGAAATAAACTGTATTTCGGTTTTAAATAAATTTTAAGTTTCATACTCTAGCACAAGACGCAGCATCGAGTTCGGAAGCAGCTTGAAGTACGGAGAGGCGTACTACATTATGACAACCATAGACACAGACAAATACAGTTCATTACACGGATTAAAATGATCTATGCTCAGTGCTGTCACTTTATATTCAAAATGATTTGAATATTGACATAAAACACCATGTGCTCTATAAGACGCTTTCATGTACCAAATCTCTCTTCTCAACCAGTATTGCAACGAAAATGGTTGTTAAAATTCTTTAAATATGCTAACTGTAAATGACGTCACACACTTCTAACTATAAATACATATAACATTTGATATTTACTTACACTGGGTTACCAGTTGTGGTCGCATTTTATTGGCATTAAGCATCTCTTGCATGTCTTCGTGATAGCGTGATCATTCAAAGCCATAATGTCAGTATTCAAAATGTTTTGGTGCAAATTGAATGTGTGATATATTCGGCAATCGCGATGATTTGTGTACACAAGCGCTTTTGAAGCTCTTTTGCCGTAACAACACCAGAAAATCGAAATTTACCAACGTCTTAAAATATTCTTATGTCGCAAGTTGCTAACTAGTACATATAGTGTATGTTGATTGTATACACAACATTGCAAGATCACTTCTGTGTACCTACCTGTCTTAAGATATAAACTTTTTTAAGAGATTACCTATTTTCGTTTATTTATTAGTCATAAAACCCAATAAGCTCCTGACTACTCCTCCTTTCCTTAATTCAGCACCCGCAGCTGGTAAGAGTAGTTTTTATATTATAAACACGTCTTTGGTGCGATCTTGCAATAATTAATATACGTAACATTTATAAGTCGGAAGGTAAGTATTGGAGGAGCTGTTGGATTCAGTAGACACAGGACCGGTCGGAGTGTCCCTAATTAGGTAATTAGGGGGGCATGTGTTCAGCAGTGAACTTTAAAAGGCTTATAATAAGGTTTTATTATAGTTAACATTTAAAAGATCTATAAATATGATATTATAATAATTATTAGTTTGACAACGTATGTATCTTTCTTGAAACATATTTATTAAAATGCAAATATTAATGTATTTCATTTTATCAATCCGCACGGGTAGTATAATGGAGTATAATTTCTTCCTCAAGGATGAGACTCGTGACCTACAAGCATAATAATACACAAAACATAAAAGAATTGCAGAAAAACCTAGGAGTAATCAGGTTTATATATTAGCTATTAGCCCGCGCGCGCCAAGCGCTAACGTGCTTAAATTTATAGTCTCCACAGCACCAATGTTGGAACCAAATGAGAAATCAATAATGGCCGAACTCGTTAAAGGATATCAATGTCCATGAAATAACACTATTCAATATTTAAATAGTCATACTACTGGTACCCTGCACGGTAGCTTATTTGGTCGTAACCTGACTGCCGAACGAGAGATCTCGGATGCAAATCTCGTTCGGGGCAAACGGTTATGAGAGATGAATAAATATATAGTTGGATACGAACTATATGTTTATTGTACACCGATATTTTCAGCTAGTTGCGTGAATGAGTAGTTATGAGTAGACTGATCAAAATCTATATAAATGGATCGAAATATCGGTGTAAAATATACAGTTAAGTATCGAAAGAGCCCGTTTCATATTATAAGATGTTCAAGCCACCATCTTTTATTTCATACAACGTTGTCTAATTGTATTTGTGGACGCTTCCAGCGACATAACGTCACTATGTGATTGTTTATTTACCATAATATGCAAACAAACACACAAATAATTTACTTCAGTCCCAACGAAGAAATATATGGTTTATACGCATATCCAGTATCGTAATACCAAAGACATGTTTTTTTTTATTCAATACAAAAGTCACCGTTACTTTTACCCTCACCGGAAGTACTCATTAATCAGCACACTCGCGCCCTCTATTCACTAACATATCAACACAGAGTTTCCCCCCACATAATAAGGTTTAAAATAGTTACTAAAGCTCACATGAAACCCTAACTGACTTGGAAAACTTCCCTTTTTGTTGTTATAAATTATGTAAATCCGTTGCACGATCACAGATAAACATTATATTGATAATGTACCGATTTCAAAAAATATTTAGGGATTGTACATCCGGAATAATATTATGTTTGTGGGTTAACACAAAAGAAGATTCCATGCGTGATATAATTTGAGATACTATTGGCAATCAACATTTACTATTTTTGTTTTATTATTATTATATATAGTTATCTGTTCAAAATCTTCCTTGTTGAGTTTATTTTCACTACCTACGAATCCAGCCCTATTCTAATACAATTCTGCTTAATACACATACCGTTTATGATAATAAACGTATGTATATCATGGATACTAAACATTTTAAATGTGTTAGGTACTCACGATCGCCATAATCGCGACGATACTGTCTAAGAACCATGTAACTATGTCGCAATATCGGTAATAAAATATAAAAACATCATACGGTTTAAACATAATCTTTACGTTATAGTGTAAATAAAGACTTAAGTTCCTGTCTTATATACCATCTCTAACATAATATAATCTCTCCGGGGGCAAGTTGAAGGCTTTACTTACCAACCGACAAAAGACAACGTAGTTTCTTAAAGTTCCACTGTTCATTCGATGTTAATTATACATCTACTTGCAAATCAAAACAGGCCAAAGTTGAAAGTCTTCTGAATCAATTGCTGAAGCCATATAGACACGTTTTCATCAACAATAAGAATTAGAAAAAATATTAAGCTGCGAGGGTAGACACAATGGCAGATTAAAAGTTCAAAAACGTTAGCGCAGTGACTATTACGACGGAATACCTAATGATATTGATCTTTACAACTTTGTGATTGTAAGAAATATGTTGCAAATATGTCCTCGGTCGTGATGTGTGACGGCATTTAGCATGAAACGATTATGGCTGGTAAATAAATATCTATATATGAATGCATTAAGATAAAACGCTGTACTCCTTTTTTCATCTAATTGTCAAACACTCTTTTCTTATTTTGTTTGATGGCTATAGCCAACCTTTAGTTATATGAATAAAAATTATTTGGAAAAAGCTGTTTTTTAACTAAATATGAATAGGCAAATTCAAATTCAAAATCTTTTAATCATGTAGGTGTTCTGGAAATACACTTATGGACGTCATTTTTGCTTCGACTGCCGTTTCGAAAAGGTGTTTTAACATTGAGGAGAAGAAACGGTGAAAGAAACTCGTCAGCACATCTTTTAAACAACGCATAGCTATTAAAGTAAGTAAGTTTAAACCTGCGCGGAACTGGTTGGGAATGTTCATCTATAGTATAATATTCTTTACCTATAAATTGTCTTTCAGCGCGTCGCTTAACCAAAACAAAGGCAAACAGTTTAATACCTTTTTCTCCTCTGATTGTCATGTTTTTTTTCCGTTTTCGATTGGTAGCTCAAACATGTTTAAGTTTTATAATGACGTCACTAAATGTTATTTAATGACTTGATTGTTTGTAGTCGTATTTCAATCCTACTATTCTTTTTTAATATTAGCAATAGATACATTTATGACAATAGATAATTAATGTGTCGTAATTTTTTTGTAATTTTCGTTGTTAGCTGGCAAACGAACAAAACGGTTACCTAATCGTACATCCAACCTCTAACACCGTGACCTGAGATCGCTAAGGCATTGAGAAACAGAACTTATTGGCTCGGAGGAAACGTAAATTTCAAAAACATTCACATCTAAAAATATTTTAAGGCCAAACATAACGATAAGTCGCCATTCCCAGTTCACCTTCCTCAAAAACGTTTCCGTGTGACGTGTCAAAAAACGTTCATAAGTAATTTCAGTCATAACAAAATCGTCACGTAAATGAAAGACACGTTTTCGTTGGGTTATTCCTGTACGGCGGGGGACACCGGGGTGCAATCGGATACGTTGGTTTTTTGTAACCAGCGGTAACCTTATAATTCGAGATGTAAAAAACGAGGGCGGAGGATACACTTATCTTTCGCGCGAACGATATGTTATCGCTTACGAAAGTGTGCTTCTCAAAGCTCTCATTTCGCTAGACTTTGTAGTAAAAGCTTATGCATATTACATACAAAGTTTCACACAAATGCAGTTCATTTATGGTATTATTATTCGTATTATTTGTAAATCGAATAAAGTCAATTTCATAAAAACAATGTTATAGATAAATCCAAAATTAAATTACTAATCTGTAATTTGAAAAAACGAATCATAGCTTTTAGTAATATTTGATATTTTTTTCTATTTAATTTAATATTTAAATAGGCAAATTTAGTTAAACCTATATTTACATCATAATATTGTCAGTGATTAAAGTTAAAGACACAAAAAAAGAGGTCAAAGAAATGCGAACTTTGAGAAACGTGTAAAACCATAAGCTCTACTGACAATATCGTTCGCTTGTAAAGACATCCGTCATTCCTCACCCTGCGATTTACGTACCCTTGTGTTTTTACCGCGCTACTCATAACCCCCATCTAACATAGATCTGTGAAACGGAACTGTTTAAAGTTTTTTCAAAGAAAACACGATAGCTTGGGTGTCTGTCGAGTTGTTCGCTAAAATCGGGGGTGTAATATGTTATTTCCGATAAAGTTTTTAGTTATTTTGAGATTTTTAGTGAAATTGTTGTCTTGTACGTTGTCTCGGAACTGTCTGTAATAATTATTACTGAAAGTTTTATGGCTACAAAATTATTGATTGAATTAAAAGTAAAGAACGGGCCCAGGCTGCATTATAATTTCCACGATCACTAATAATAATCAATCTAGATTACTAAGTACATACATTTTGAGATGTTTTTATGTCAGTAGCGGATAAATGGGCACACGGGCCACCTCATAGTGTCATAATGTTCATAGTCACTATTGTATTTGAATTGTTAATAGTCGACAAACGAGCAGACGAGCCACCTGATGGGAAGTGGTCACCGTTGCCCATGGACATCAGCAAGATCAAGGGTATCACTGATGCGTTGTCGGCCAGGAAATGAGAACAAGGTAAGAAAGAAAATACTGAAAGTACTTTACAGAATATGTAAAAATACTTCATAACTGATTCTAAAAGGGGGGTGGAAGCTAGGCAGGCAGGTAAAACATCACTGTGCACTTGGACTGATGCCATTAAGGTGGACGTACAGAGTCTTCTTACTTCGTTGACCTAGAGGTTCACTTGAACTTATAATGAAGGATGAACTGAGACCCCAGAAATCTTGCTGTGTATGAATCTTTCAGCGACAATAACTAAGAATATCACATTGGCGTCTGGTTTACTGAATGTATATTAAAAACTACGGGGTGACCGGGGGGTTGTAAACGTACATCCCGGAAATACATCATTTATATTATACACATTAACAGTAGTCATCAACATTTAACACATTCCTTCACATTCTATATTTAAATAGTAATCACCTAATTATCTGGTAACATAGAAGGAGAATGCGCTCAAAAACGCTAATCCTACAAATCGCAACCTACAGATTGATGAACCGAGGCGTGTCAGGGGCGGAGTGATGATATATGGGCACAAAAACACCCGTTTGCATCTGTCATCGAGTGATGGATGCTTTAAGCTGCCGAGGTGGAAAATTGTATCGTTTAATTTATTTTAAATACTGTAGGTATTTCAGCTATTTATAAATACTAGAAATAGGAATAGTGCAGTATTTAATCATACAATTCAGCAACATGATAGTTTAAGATCAAAAATATTGAATTTTAATTTGATGAATAATAAAATGAATTCATGATTAAAAGCCATACCTATTATGTATACACAAGCATAACAAACCAAAGATATAAATGAATAAGAGGTAGGTGCATTTTAATGCAGTTTTGGGAAAATGTTGCTTGACTACGTAACTAAGATACCAATATATATTCATTTCATAATCATTGTAAACGAACCAGGAAACTAGAAATATTTCCTCGATCTTCACAGGTAACATTAGTACATTGCAATGTCAAGGAAATCAAGGATCAAGGAGTTCAAATGTCAATAAACGTTAAATATAGAATAATTGCACATTGAAGCTACGATAATGATGTCGTAATCGGGCGTCAATACATAATGAATGAAGTAAATAACAATTTTTAACGACCTTTGAACTAATTACTTTGTACTTTCTATACTACTCAAATAAACTTGCTTTTTCTAAAAAAATGTAGCAATTATTCAAAGTAATTTATTTGGTTTAAATGAACACTTTACTTCGACTTTATATCACTTAGTGCAAAGAGTAAACAGTGATGACTTAGTGCTTAGAGCTTCTGCATGAGAGACCTGGGTTTGAATTTTATAGCTCTAGAGATTAATCATCAATGCTTCGGTAAAGAAAAAAATTGTGAGAAGATTGGTCAGAATATAAGACCAAAATTGAGGTACCATTAATCTCTCTTACTGAGAGATAACGCATCAAAACAGTAATGTTGTCAGTTTTTTCTGGTTTCACTAAATCATTTAAATATATATCTATCAAAGTTGCTTCGCCTATCCTAGAGAGTATTAGTTGAACCAGTCTTCAGCAACTTACTAAAGTTATATACAAGATGATATGTTATAAGATAACGCATAAAATAACAAGGGTTGGTGTTTATATCATGCATAAAACGTATTTCCAATTCACATGTTCCTATCTGATACCGTGAAGGCATATTTATCACCTATTACAATACTCATTACTTAAACACTAGTAACCTCCTTGGAACCTTGAACTTCCTGTGCGAGGTGTTGCCAATGCAACGAACGACGAGTTAGCATTCGAAGAAATGATCAGAGACGATTAATGTCCGTGATTTGTATGTCGTTGGCGTCGCAGCTGTTAATGACCGCTGTCTGCTCGGGACGTGACGGAGTTGCGATTGTGAGTATAGTGTGGAGAGAATTATTGTAAAACAGGAGCATCTATTGCATCTAAAAGTATTATCCGTCTAGAATTATCACCAATTACGGCTTGCTGACTATTAACGCGTTGTACTTCATGTGGGCTAAAACCTGACCCATTTATGTTTAAATATTATTACCCTTGAATAAATCAATTGTTATATAATACAAAAGTAGCAATGAAACTAAAACTGGTGTTTATATAAGGTGACTTTCTAAATAATATATCAATTACATAACTATTTAATAGTATCTTAATAAACTATTAGTTAAGAAATATAATAAATTCAATGTTTTATGTCCTAGACGTCCCCCACTTCCTCTAAAACCAAAGTAATTTATACAGTCAGTTTGAGTGCTAAAAAGCACTAAATCACCTTTTTTGATAACACTCATTACATTGAATCTGATTCACGTTCGAGTACATTGGCGTGATATTTGTGGCGTGTGATCAATTAAGTCCTTGACTTTTGGTGTCGGGAATATTTATTCGGTAAGTTGAATAATAAATAAAATAAAGCTTCGATTACGGTATCGTGAGCGGGACCGGTTCATATCGCAGAATCATTATAATTATTGAACAAAATCAACAATTGAGTGGAAAAATTGTACTGGGATGGAAATTTTAAATTGTTGTTCACTTGTGTCAATTTCCTTATATGTTCTCCTCGAATTTGCTTGAAAAAATAACCTTGAATCACCTTTCCTTGTTACGGTAGACGACAAATGAGCAGACTGGCGACGTGTAGGTAAGTATTCACCGCCGCCCGTGCCTATACATACATACATAACACAAAGCGCGTCAACGAAGCGTTGCCAGCCAAAAGGAAGAGACGCCAAGACTCTTTGACATATAAGGGATTCCATCTATTCCTTTAGCTCAAATCAACCACTTCTGTTTACGAAGCGAACTTGGTACGGTGGTAGCTTCCATTACCTGCATAGTTAGTCTAAGAAACCCTCATTTTAACATCAGCAGTGAAATTGTATTAACTTATTATTTATTATTAAGTATACTTAATACGTATTTCATGGCCAGCTCCGCATTGGTATACATTTGATATTATAGCAGGCGAATGTCAGCGGTGGCCTGTTTCCATGCGAATTCAAGATTATTTGTTTTTCGGCAATTGTCTTTTAATAGCAACTAAAGTGAACCATTTAAATTCAACTAATAACAACGCACGGCCTAGAAGAGTCAAAGGAATGTGTGTGTAAATGATTTATAAATATAATTATTGCTGTTCTGCTCTCGTTACCAAAAGTGTAATACATCAATATTGACTATACAAGTACTAGATTTTCTGCTTAGGCCGTTTTTCTGGTTACCTCGTTATTACGTATCTGGTTTTTTTCAAACATAACTACAATACGTAGGTACAGACAAAAGAAAAATGAAGATGTTTAATAGCGTTTTCTCAAAAGTAACTCGAACCTAGTTATTGCACTCAGTGTAAGGCCGCTTGCGTTGTGGTGAAATGAAATTACATATTCAAACATAGGGTCGGTTTATCTGTTCTATTGACATAACAACGGTGAATTCTCCGAGAAACTGTTCGACTTAGTGCCCATCATCGCACCACTCGGCGAAAAAGTTCCGTCCAAATCGACTGGATTCGTGGCAATCCTCCACAGTAAGACTCTCACGATCTTCTTTGACGCGGACATACAAATTGTGGATCGAGCTTCCTTCTGACGCATTGCGGGAGCGCTATGACTTCAAATCTTCAAAAATCAATAAAGTCTTCTTCAAAAAAAGTGTAAAAAGAACTCTCCTCCAGGGCCGGCGTTACAATAGTAGCTCCTTCGGTGTCGCCTATGACCATAGGCGATGGTGACCACTTACCATCAGGTGACCCGTCTAACATCTGAGCTACAGGCTATAAAAATACATAATTGTCTATGAGCTAACATTTGCTTTATATCGCATAAAACAGCCTCTATCCGTCCGTCTGTTTGACCATACCATCATCATTACAACACATAATCGTTCCAATGCTGAGCTCGGATCTGCCCTCACAATTACAGAGGATAAGGCCATAGTCCGCCACGCTGACCCAGAGCGGATCCCCATGTTGACAGAAGCCTACCTGCTCGGTGATAGGACTCCGCGTGAGGATTATGCTACCAATATTATTATCGATTCATTAATATTGTTACCTTTCCGTGAAGCCTGCCTGGCTAACTACTAAGGTGGTAGTGACTACTCGAGGCAGCCCCCGACCCACCCTTCGTGTTCCGGCTGGAGGTTTGAGAGCCAATTTCTTACTTTCTTCATATTTCTAGGCCGACAACGCATCAGTGGTACATTTCATGATACTAATGTTCATGGCCGACCACGACCATTTACCATCAATTATCTTTTTTTACATAAAAAAGGTGTGCTCAGATCGCTTTGCTTTACCAAAGGAGCGGATAATTAATCTGTAATACGAACAGAATTTGATGAATATGATGATGAATTTAGAGGTTCGATTGCGATCACAAGATTGAATCTCGAGTCTGACGTGCGGGACACCGACTTTAAGACCTCGTGGCCACCACTTTTGAACACGATAATATCAAACGAAACAATTTTTCTAAAATAAAGCAAGAGTGAGTTGCTAGTTAAAAATATAATTGTAAAATAAAGCCGTATCCACAAGTAGGTGGCGCGGTGAGAACGCCGTCGTAACGGGGTCATCTCAGCGCAGCTCATTCGTATGCGCACCCGCGCGCGCTTCACTGAAATATCATAGGTTTAATGACATAATACAGTACACCAGAGGGCGGTCGTCACGGCGGCCCATTGTACACGCGTTGATTATGGTCGCCGTTAATGATATTACGGGTAACAGAGACCTTTAAGAGATTCTCGTTTACATATGCAACGGTCCCTCTTATGGGATTGGGAATGCTATAGATATAAAGTAGGACGGATGTCGCTCGTTCAACAAATAGTATGAGAACTTATGAAAATAGTATGAACGTTTCGTACTTATGATGACGTCACGCAAAGCGTGTACTTAAACAGAACCCTTGATGAGTTTTTATAATGAAATATAGCATTATAGGCATTATTTATATGCTTTACCGTCACGACTTGACACTGACACTGTCAAGTTAATAGTGACGCTGGGAGTATGTATTTATAGGTAATGCCTCGGAAATTATTGTTGAGCCTTCCAAAATGCTTTGCCGGCACTTTTCAAATGCTTGTTCAGCTTCTGTTGTTATTGGCGACGAGTCTTTCTTTATGGTATCGTGTAGGTATTTACTGAACTCATATTGATTTGCAGCTTGTTGTGGTGGACAGTCGCTGTAGAAGTATATCAACCCGTGGCTCTCGAACAGTATATGGTTTCCGACAGTTGACTTTTGCTTTTATACGTTTTTTATTAGGCTATAGGGATAAAAGTAGATACAATTAAGTAGGAATGGTAATTGTATTTTCGTTTACAACGTGAATGTTTTGACATCAAAGCCACCCCTTTAGACTATACCTGCAACCGAGAGCCCATACGAGTATTAACCATGACAACACTTTTTTCCATCCTAAGTGATTTTCTCACAGCTTAATTTTCAACATAACCTTCATATCTTTTATGCGAGTTAAGGCAACATTTCACCATGGTTTCTAACTCGGAACTAGCCACAAGTTACATGGTATATACTAGTCTTATACTCTTTTTGTATACACTAAGAACCAGGAATGTTACGGAGCTCCGTAACCGTAACCGAAACTATCGGATATCCGAAATAAACGTATATACGAAACCTTAACCGAATCCGATAAAAAGATTCGAATAATTTCGGATAGGGACTGAGTCTAAACTAAACGCGCATGTTATCGCCAGCCGAGACGATACACTTATTTTTTTATTATTTTACTTTTAAGATTTTTTCCATGATTATAATACTAAATAATATCTAGACAGAAAGTCATACTGTTTCCTTGTAAATATATTGTATATTTTTAAAGGTCTTAAATCATTTAATATCCGTAAGGGAAATTAAACTAACCGAATTACAGTACCCAATTAAAGTAACCGAAACTGGTAAATTATTATTCATATATCCGTATCAATATAAAGATTCGTAATTTCATATCCATAGCATCCCTACTAAAAACCAAATCTCTTCTCGCCTTGGACAACTTAATCCGCAAGTTAATAATAATTTCTTCGTGTGTAAAAACAGCATTAGTATCAGTTTTAAGAAATCGAATCTCCGGCGAGGGTACACTGACAAATTCTGTACCTACTGCATATCGACCAGTTACTTTAAATTAGTAGATATTTGAATCTCATTGTTTAGACGCAGTGTAAAAAATTAAATCCTATACTGTGGTTCGTGTGCGGTACATGTAAATGGAAGTCCGCCACAGGTGTCGCACACACCACATGTAAGGTCTGCTGGTCGAGATGCCGATTAGGTTTTCGAATTCTGCGATACTCTGTTTGATTCAAATCAATTGGATATATATATATTTAATTAATATATTCAGTTCTTTTTTAACCTTCTCTGGACATAGACAAAGAATATGTTTATATGTTATAAGCCAGGCAGGATTTTATCTACACAAACCTGCATAGATATGTAAGTCTGATGTTACAGGGTATAAATACTCGTAAATCAATTCAAAATCTATTAAACATGTCCTTCGGTCCCATCGCCTAGCGATCGTAAACCCTGCCAATTCCCAGACTGCGTTACGTCATCCATCAATTCCATTCAATAGATTACAGATCAGCGTTTACTTCAAACTCATGAGTAATGTATGAAACCCCTAGTTAAATTACAACAGTTAGCGCTCACACGGAAATGATGGTTGGAGAACGGCGCCGGCCACACGTTACACGAATAGCAACATGGAGGCTTCGCGGGAACATCGAGCCGTACGTTACATATTTTATTTACTTCATGTAGCAACAACCTATATATTATATAAATTACGATAGTTTATAATCTCTTATAATGCAATCGGATACTTTAACTAATCGGTATGCTATGAATGTTCTACGATGGTTAGGAGATTCCTTGCTGATGCTATCAATCATAACCCTTAGGAGACTTGTTTGAATTTTCAGGAGTAAGAGTTTCTGACCGACTTCGATCACGAGAGAAATCTAATTACTAGGCGTACCTACTTACTGCAATAAAAAAATTTCATAAAATATTTTTATTTTATTTTCTTATTTATTTCATAACAGAATCACGCACACATTTTGGTAGGTTACTATTTAAGTAAAGTAACAATAGGTCACAAAATGCAGACGAGTAATTTAATGATGAATGGGTGGAAGCAAGACACTCGCTTATTACATTTTTCATCACATTTTTATGTATATTTTTACGAATAAATTTATTTTTCTTCTCTTTCAAGCGTTTGCTTATATAGATTACGAGTTTGAAATCGTTTCACAAAAGAAATCATATTTTGTAACTAGTCATTGTAAATAATTTGTAAATTAATATTTTGCTGAGGTTCCACTCATTTTTGTACCGAACATCATAAGATCATATCTCGGTATAACGTTACAATAATGCAAACCGTTAGACCAAATCAAATATCGTACGATTATAATATACTACCCTCGCGTGTGCGTGTTATTACGAGTACATTAACGTCGTTTGAATACTAAAGTCAGGCGTATGGAACAAAAAAAAAACAAAATAGTCAAATAAAGAACTCTCTCTGTCTTTGGCTGAACGTACCTACGCCAACGCCATATTAGGAGAAAAAAAAACTCTCTCTACATGTCCATTCCCGCATTTACAGTAAAGTCGAGATCCGTCTAGTTTCAGGAATCCACACATTACAAAATTCACCTAAAAACTTTTCAACTTATCAAGCTATAATTTTACGATATCGCTCTTAATTATCCAAGAAATATAAATCCAACTTCAATAACAAATAATTGAATTAGAATCACATTTTAAAATATATATATATATATTATTTTCAAAGCGATCTAAAATTCGAAAGTACAAAGATATCGTAAACCAATATATTTTTGTGCCTGTAGCAGTCGAGACATTAGGTCCTTGGGGCCCCGAGGCCAAAATATTTTTGAAATAATTGTCGGCGCGTTTGATCGAGGCAACTGGAGACTCCAGAGCCGGCAGCTTCCTGGCTCAACGAATAAGTCTCGCTATACAGCGAGGAATTGCTGTCAATATTCTGGGAACCCTGCCTCGATCAGACGCGCTTGATGAAATATTTAATTTCCATTATAATATCTCACTTATCTGAATATGAATATTGTAAGATTATATATATACATGTCCAAGGGTTGCAGTTGCAAGAAGTAGGACAGCAAGGACTTTAGTAACAACTCTCTTATCCACTGAAAAGTATCAGACATAAAATATCGGGCACCACGCAAGTACGAATGTCGCGTCATTGGTATTCTCTGCAGGGGAATTAATCGTACCGGTGTACATAACTTTAAATGTCACCTGGCTGATTTTCAAATACACGTTTACTCAGAAACATTTAAAAATCGGTCGTAGTAACGTAAAGATTAGTTTATTACTTTATAAAATTTCTTTAGTAGTTTTCGGATTGTATGTAATATCATCATATCTTCACTCGAATGGCAGTCTACTAATGGAAATATTCTCGTAATTAGGCAGCCTAGACGTCGAGCAAGGCCCGACACGGTCGGCTACTGATGTGCTTCCTACTGGTAAATTTACGTTGCGTTAGAAAAACTCGTAAATTTATGTATCGAGAGGTTGAGGATACAGTGATGCGCTAAAAATGTCTCGCCATATTAAAGTTAAAAAGGAACTAATCGATTCATATATTTAAGGGAGAATTAAAATAAAATTCAACATCTAAATAGATAACAGGATTCAATGTATTTTACCAATGAATTAAGCGGAAATATTCAAATGGTTTATCTGAGTTACATTACAGTTTTAAATATATAACAATAATAAAACAACATACCTTAATAATTAAAAAATTTATTCAATATCTTTTATTTTAATGTAATAATTTTTCTCGGACGTGAAACCTGTTAATCTCTTCAACAGTTATGTGCAGTGCGCATAACATACTTAATAACATAAATTATATTTTGTCACAAAACACAATAGCATATGAGGCAGTTTATGTGTATGCCGGATTCAAACTCGGGTCCCCCGCCCGCAAAACCGACCGGAACATAATGAATGACATTTAAGGACATAATGAGTAAGAATCGACCTTAAACTCAATACATCAAAATTAAAATAAATGATCAATTTCAATTTATTTAAATGTTCATTATATACAATATCCGATTTTTACAAAACACAAGTGATCAAAGTTAATAACTTAGTTTAAATAAACGAACTATTCCACTTCATACTTTAATGTAAATAAAACCATATTTTGTACATTGTCCCGACATCCATTGTAATGTGCACATATTCCGGTACACTGGATACACACACACACACACAATATTTGGAAACTACAATAATTGCACTAGAGGTGGGTTCCATAGTTGACAGCGATTTTACTAAGGCTCTGTCGTTACCTGTAATAGAAAAAAAAACAATTTAGACGAGTGGTGTAAAATACCTCTAAATGTTTATTTCAAACCGAAAGTATTCCTGGAACTACTCATCGACAATACGGAGCCCTATCCTCCATGATTTAGATTTGAAATTGACCGACATTTTTTTATAATACCTACACATGTGTAGCAAGTCTCGCCGCTAGGGCGGCGGCGCGAGCGGCACGGCGAGCGGCTCGCGCGCGCGTCTCGGCCGTCGGACGGGCGTTCGCAGCGCGGTCCTCAACCGCGGCCGGCCGGGCCCGCGCCGCACGCCCCGCTCCGACGCCACCGGGGCAGTTTCCAGCGGTGCGTCCGACTCCAGCAGCGCTGCACCTGCGATAATAACACCATTCGTCTCGTTGTGGTCTTTGGATGTGTGTAAGGAAATGAATGACCGTTCGAAGTGACACAGTACAGTATCTGACTTCACATAAAAGTGACACAATGATAAACAATTATCATATCATATTATAAAATCAATATCAAAAAATTATTAAATAATTTAAGCTTATTTAACAACGGAGATCATGGACTCAGTTTTTGTCAAACATATTTTTACCAAGTATGAGCTTGTTACATCCGTCTCGACGATTACCTTCTGCTTATTAACGACGACGCGTGAAAATAAAATAATTTTTCATAAAATTTTATTTACATAAATAATTATTTACATAAACTAAGCCCCTAGTTTCAATACACACCGGCGGCGCGTGCGCTCGCGGCCTGCGCGGCGCTAGGTGGCGGCGGCGGCTCGCCGCGGTGTCGAGAGCCCCGCGGCCGGCCGCGTCTCGCGCCCCGAACGCCGCGCACCCCCCTCGACACTCCGGCCCCGCTCCATGACGTACGCATCGGAGGAGAATACGCTGAAACGAAAAATATATATATTTTTTTATAACATTTTTTTATAACATTTAATACAATATTTGTAGGATTGACATGCAGAGTAAAAATTGAGACGTACAAATTTTTAAAAAGCAAATTTTACCCCAAACAACCTTTCCTCTTAAACAACTAAATATGTTGAAACGACGTTAAACGACGAATTCATTTAGTAACAACATGAATACTAAATGGCGGCACAACGAGCATCACGTTTAATTCTGACAAGGTATAAACAAAAGTGATTTTCGAACGGTTTCTGTTCAAACTTCAATAAATTTCAATATATCGTTAAATAAATTCAAACGTATAACGGGCCGTGTACTGACGCAGCGGCGCGGTGTCGCCGGCGAGCCCGTCGCTCTCGTCGTCCACCTGCAGCGGACTGCCCGGCTCCGACGCGCTGTCGCGGCCGCGCTTCGGCTCCACCGCCGCCGGTTGCTGAACACAACAATATTTCGTCTAGTGAATAAAAGTATTGTTACATTCTACGTATAGTAAATTGTAATAAAGTATTTCTGGTCATCTATATCTTGCGAGTAAGTAAGCCCCATGGGTCGGTGACAGTTCGTTGGCCTCGATGGAAACTGCTTACTCGCCGTTGCTTGTCTATCCGCCAACATTTATTTTAACATTTCAATATACCTATAATGTGCCTTCAAATGTATGGAAATGGTCGTGTAATTTACCCACTAGGTGTAATTTACCCACACAATATTTTAACGCGATAGAAGTTGCTAAACTGGATTGATTAGTTAATTGGACCGACACACGCCGCCATTAGATGACAATCAAGAGCTACAGGTGTTCTGTTCTGTTTGTTTCTTTAATTTTATTTTCTTTATTCAAGCAAATATATAAAAAATTAAACTCGTTACTGACGTCGGTGACCAGTAAAACAATCATTAATAAAAAATAATTATATAATCATACCGGTGGCAATATTCCCATTTTCCTTTTGCGTTCTCTTTCTTCCATAATCTTCTTCTCTTCAGACTTTTGTCGATCTGCAAACAGCAACAATAATTACATTTAAATCTCTATCATAGTATTTTTGTCCACCGTTAAAACAATCGTTAGCATCTTAAGTACAAAACGTCCAGTCCCAATATCAAATTGAAATAAAACTAAAAAAGTGTATGTACATTACCCGCAGTTAAAGTACTACTGCTCAAACATGACAGATATCATGATAATAATAAAAAATATATGATCATAGTAAAAATTTTGCTCGGTAATTATTAGTGGTCATTGTATATATTTTTTTTATTAATTATAACAGTTATGTAAATTTTTCTCCTGTTAATTATTCTTAATAACAAACAATATCATACGTATTTATGAATTTATTTCGTTATTAAATAATAATTATTGTTATGCGTCAAAAAACTTACACTTTAATTCAATCTCCTCATCATCCAGCAACAGCGACACGACCTCCTTGGGCTTCAACGTGTCGGGCTTAAAGTTTCCACCGCTTATGACCATCCTTTGTATCTGCAGAAGTAAACGCAATTATATAATACACAACGCATTTTATGCAGCATATAGTCTCCTACAACATTATAAAATAAGATTAGCGAACGAACGAAACAAAAATAAAATAGAAGTCAGTCTCGTTGGCCGTGTCGTACGTAGCGTTCTTTGGCTGAGGGAAATCTCGCGCTTGCCTAGCCTATTTTTATGTTATGAGCTTATATGCACAAAATGAGAAAACCTCGATAGCGTGATTCAGGACTTCACTATATTTGTAGCGCCATCTCTTATCGTATGCGGAAAGTTACTACTATACTATACATGTTGATTACTATACTGTACAAGTTGACATGTCCTCGAGCTGATTAAGTAATTACAATCTAGATCCATTAACAAAGTACACAGTGATTTGCAACACGTATTATTCTGTGTATTTATTGTTTTTTTGTTAGAACGGCAGAGTCATCTTACACTATCACCAAAGATATTCTTACAATTTATATTACATTTACAATAATGTTGTGAAATGTTATATACAGAGTGGGAGAATTTTGTGAGTTTGTGTGCTTGCGGAGGGTAATCTCTGGAACGACGGCACCTATTAAAAAACTTTTACTATTTGAAAGGTATATTCCGGACGGACTTAAGCTATGTATCCATGTATATACTATGAATATATGATTACATTATGTTAATCTAAACGAAGTATTACTATTAAGTGGCGAACCAGTTAATAAAAAAAATACAATTATGTCGTCAAACTAAAACTAATAATGTCATGGTTGTTAAAAAAAACACCCAATATTATTTAAATGTGTGCATTAAAAAAACAAATACAAAAGTAGGGAACTAATTTCAATATATTGTATAATAGCGTTAATTGTCACCTCACTCTTCTCCCGCGCGCGTTGCATGATCCTCTCCTCGATTGTGCCCTTGCATATCAGCCGGTAGACCGTCACCTGCTTGGTCTGCCCCAGACGGTGCGCGCGGTCCATGGCCTGCTGGTCCACCGTCGGGTTCCAATCCGAATCGTAGAATATCACCTGGAGACGACGATACATAACTTTGCTTTGAAACTGATATCCATAATATATACCTATATACATATACACTGCATCTGTTATTTTCTAACTGTCAACAAGTTTCGTGTTTTGATTGTGGTAATGTTAGTGTGTTGGGAAATGTAAGACACATTAATAAAATAAAATTAAAAGAAGGTAAGATGCGCCATCAGTACCAAAATAGCAAGATGGAAGATGTATTAAAGTATTGTGTATTTATGTTGACTGAATATATTGTATAGGTTTGATCGTTATGCCTAAACGATTATGGTTACTTAAAAAAACTCGTGTGCGTTTATTTAAGAGCTAAACGATATATGTTAAAAAAAAACACTCCTTATTGTTATAATAAAAAAATTAACATAAGTCTTTGATACGTTTAGTTCAAATTGTTTTCAAAATTGTCCGCACAGACAATGGCCAAATAAAATGTATTTCCATGCAACCACGACCCACGAATGAGAGCTCGAGTCGTTCTCGTGTGTATGCGAGTGAAAAAGGTTTTCACAATTGATACAATACCCATTTTCTCAATCTACGTCTACTTAGTCACTTAGTACGTGAAACTTTGTCGTTACGTCATCTTCACAAGTATTTCATCTCGCCATTACAAAAAAAAAGTGATTAACACTAAAATGATACACGTTAAGCCGAGCACAAATATATATTAATGACAATGTTTTTATAATGAAATATTTAATGATTTCATTTATAAATGATACACATTAAGTTCCTTTTCAGATTGAATGCGGTTCCATTCAGGAGATCGTCCTCTCGAAGGAACCACCTCTTTCAGATTTATAATTGTATGACGATCGTGTATAATTAAACATAAAACGTTCACACATCGACACCCCCCCACACTAGAATTTTCTGTGCTGCGGCCGGCATGGACGAACACAAATAACACATCGCGAACATCCATAAAAGCGAAAACAAACGTTTATCTGTCACATAAAGGTGACCGGGATCGAACCCAGGACCGCTCGTTCGACAGCCAAAATCACTACCGACTGGACTACGGGGCCACGAATAACAGACTAAACGACGTTCGTCTCCGGTTGTGCGTATGGTATACGACGTGTACTCACGGTGTCGGCGGCCGTTAGATTGATGCCCAGCCCGCCGGCGCGCGTCGACAGCAGGAACACGAAGATGTCCGTGCGGGCCTGGGAACGGGTGAGGGCGCTATTAATGATACCTGCGCGACGGTGACGGACTTAGCTCGCCGGTGAGTGATATCTATGAAGAGAATGTCCAAGTAACTACTGCTGTAGACGATAAACTATATAATACCACTCGACGCTACTATTGCGGTACTACGCGCCGACCGGCCGACAGCGACCGACCGCGCCCGAATGGGTGTCAGGGGTTGTTGGGGTTGGGGGTGTAGTCGCCGCCGTCTCGCACGTGCCGTCACACGCGACATAAATAGAATCTCGCTTCATTTTTAAAAAGGCAACTCTAAATTATGAGCACCAATTGATTGATCTATGACAGCAAATATTATTCTAATTACAAAGAACGGTGGCTACCAGCAGGATTTACCTGAAAATCAGCGACCATGTCCCGCCGTGCCGATATCTTGCTGGAGCCGTCTAACCGCATGTATTTGTGTTTGCGATGCCACATGTACTCCTGGCGAGACACGTGTGAATTACGGTTATGATTTTTATAATAACGATGTAATTTTGCAGTGGATTCTTATACAAGGAATATGAGAAACCTATCATATGAGCAACCCCACTCTCGTGGGTGACTGATCACTTACAATACAGTTATTTATTTTTTACACATTGATTTAATAGATGCAAAATTTATTTTACTTTTGTCGATCTATAATCTTATAAAACAAGGTATTACATTTCTCTCGGAGTGAAGATATATTTATTACTACGTTTTTAAACTTTTACTATTCACGAAAAAAAAAAATAACAAAAAACGACAATGTGATGGAGAATGTTTTGAATTTTCATATGAGATTCAATCAAGTCAAAACCCTTGCTCGGTATCCATATCTGTTGCCTAGCACCAAGTATTTGTTGTCACACAAAACTAGTCCGTTGCCTAGTAACACCTGATACCTTAAATTTTGCTTACATTCCTGGGACATGAAAATAAAATTTATATACCATATTTCATAATTTTTGGAGCATCAATTGAGTGACAATGAGAAAATCATAATAATCAATCACTATAACATAACATCGGCATACCTCGAGCAGGTCAATCATTTTGGTCATCTGGCTGTATATGAGCACCCTGTGGCCGCGCTCCTTCAGTCTCCTCAGCAGTGAGTCTAACACAGTCAGCTTACCGGCGTCGCTCACTAGCTGGTTCTTGTCTGTAATAATAACAACGACATAGAAATTATCTACCAAGCGGTGTCCGTTATTGCTTTAATTTATTACAATTAGTTTCGAAACGGTGTATCGGGACGGGCTGTAAATGAGACGAGAAAACGGAAAAAGACGACTGACGTATTTTATATGAAATAATAAGTATAATTACTTTACTATTACTAAATTATAGTTATCGGCACCCGTTATGATAGCTAACTTACATTTTAATTATTGTTCGTAATTGTACACCGAGTCTACAGTTAATTTTGAAAATATAAAAACAAAAATTTTGCTCATAAACATTCATGTATTGAGATAAGATACTTACCGGGTACCTGTAAGAAGGCCCAACCGCGCGGAGGGCGCGCAGCCGCCCCCAGCCGCGCCAGGGTGTCCGCCCCCGCGGCGCACTCCCCGTGCGCGTGCCGAACCGCGTGCCATGCGAAACTGCGCGAGCACGCAAACGCCGCGCGGGTGTTGGCACACACCTGCCGACACATACGTGTTATTGGACATTGGCAGACAACCTTAGTCGGCATATTAATTTTATAAAGAAATAGCGATAATCTTAAAATAATAATCATCACCGGCAACACCAAATCCGCATCACTGTCGACAGCAAAATACACGATACCATACACGTTTCTAGGAACCGGCACCGAGATAAAATGGTCCATGGAGCAGGTCACGACCCTCGGCCGTGAAGATTACGAAGCAAGGAGGAGGATGCGATGTATATAACCATATATTAAGGAAAAAACGATTAAACCCCCCCCCCCCCC
>PDGT01000014.1:3863670-3877193 GCA_003671415.1 Megathymus violae | reverse complement strand
CAAACACACTCACGACTAACTACGAGCACGTGTACGGCCCCAAACCGAAACTAATGAATGTTCAATACCGCGAACGCGCACTCCAGCGACATCCAACACGGGCTCGGCGTGAACCACGACGGGCCACTCACCCTGGGTTGGGCGTTGTAGAGCAGCGCGGGCAGCGGCGTGGGCACGTCGCGGGAGACACGCGCCGGCCGCTCCGTGTGCGGGAACGGCGCCGGCTCCGGCTCCGGCTCCGACGCCACCGCCACCGCCACCGCCACCGTGCCTCCCTCCTCAGTCTTGATCTCCGTTAGCATCTCCGGCTGTCGAAACAATTTGTTGAATGTATACAGAGTGGTATGCAGCGTCTGTCGAGACCGCGATAAGTTTAATCCATCCGGGAGCCGGAGCCGGACCCCCCCTCGAATCCTCGATATTAGTCGGTTAAAGTTATTGAAAGGCCATATAACTAATTATGTTAGAAATTCCAACTAATATTATAAACACAAAACTTTGCCTGTTGATGAGTCAGTGTGTCAAGTCCAAATTAAGAAATATGTGTTTTAAATACAAAAGTTGTGCCCGAACATTGTTATTCATAGTATATATTACTGTTATCGTTAGATAGCAGGCGATAAATCACGTCGTACACTTTCGAGCGACATAACTTCCGATTGTTGAGTAACCACCACCCACAATCCCACTAATCCCTATTGAAGCAGCAATGTAATACCTTCAAATCTAGAGCCTTAAGAAGGGAAAGAAACCCATGTTTTATAGCAGGCCAGCAAACAGTTGAACACATTTTATCCAATTATTTTCTTTACTTTACATGGTACAGATAATAATCATTATACCAAACGCTATGAATCAGAATAAAGTCATTGTATATCGTTACCTCCTCCTTAGCTCGCATGTTTCTGTAGCGCATCGCTCTGTGCTCTATGGTCTCTGGCATGTAGTTGATTACATGCTCTGCGTGGGCGAAGAAAGGTCCTCCTAGTAACAATATATACATTACTGGAACATTATTATTACAAAATTATTAGCTAAGAATTTTTTATTACCATTGTAAAGGCTATGGCACCACTTGCTTGTGTACCTTACTGGTTAGCAATGAACACTAGTAATGTCGAAGGACGAACGAAGAGCAACACTTATCCCTAGACGGCCTGTCACCTTGTTTACCAGGTATTATATATAGGTAGGTATTATATTATGTTAATATAAGGAGTATTGACGCAAATGCATAAATTTAATTTAATGTAAATTTATTTTATAAATGTAATTTTAGTGTAATTTTATTTAATCAATGTAATTTTTATGTACTTTTATTTTATAAATGTAATCTTTCACTTACATACCTATTGACACTATTATATGGCCAAAATTCCATTTCTATACACCTAAACACAAATTAGATGTACTGATCGTTTTTAAACGTACAATCCTATACACTTTAATTCAAGCTAGTTTAATGCTATTCTACATACCTTCAATCCACAGAGGGTCCGTGAAAAGAAAGTCTCTCCACAGCAAACTGTCCCATTTCCTCCTCTGTATGACGTCACCATCGGGACATATCAACAGCATGTCCTTGCTATTCACTCTGTCGTAGTACTCTGGCGGTATGTCCGTCTCGCTCACGCCCCCCTCCTCCTTGATCTCGCTAGCTTTCATCTTGTGCCGCCACCAGTAATGCCTGTGGCGCAACTTCTCGTATTTTTCTATACAATGCTCTATGTGTTGTATTCTGAAATTGATTATCGGGCATTCAATAAGTGTTCGTACCATGTGATTGTTTTAAAGCGAACATGGTTAAATCTCTGTTACTTAACAGAACCTCCATACTAACGTTTATATACACAATAGATAGTTTATATACGCAAGAACAAATTCGCGGGAAAATAATCCTACATATTTAACCACAACAGAGCCTTCGAATATCATCTAACGACAACCTAACATCAACGAATTCCGCACAATGCGCGCTTTCAGATTTTCACAAGTTTGGCCTCTATCAATAATAACGTGGCCTACCATGAAACAATTTTCATAACGTGTTTGATATACAGATTCAACTCTGCTACAGTTTTTTTTATTGTTATCGATTTACACAAATTTAAAACATCCTATGAATTATCTGTTCCTTTCTTACGACGCACGTCGAAAAACTAAAAAATTTCAACCCAATTGAACAATTTATTATTATTAATAAATCTTTAATTAAGTTAAAAAAATACCAGTAATACAGCGCTAAAAGGCATTTTCTTATATAGGAGAGAATAAAATCACATTGTGGCTACATATAGAAATTGTTCATATTACATAGTAATCATAGAAACATACATATATTATGATGATATATACTCCACAGTTAAACTATATTTTTTTATCAATAATGTAAGGAAATAAAAAATACTACAACCTCACTGGTTTTCATCTCTGACCTTTTCCACCATGTCTGATCTCTCCCTCCAATCAACCATGAAGTGCTCTTAAATATGTTTCGTTTGCATTGAGAACAGTAACCAGGGAATTCCCCGCTGCCTTGTTGGCTAACAACGCGTCGGTGACGTGTTTGACATCGCGGATTACGGCATACGAATAGACAGACGGCAGAGAGAGACCTTGACATTGGGTGAGCCGGAATTCGTCGGCGGTTGTTTGTTTGTCGCCTAATTACATATTCGCGTCAAGAGTGATGACAAAATAAACAATACTTACGCACACAACCAGCCGCACAACATCACCCGGTGCAGTTCCATCGGCGACAGGTCCATGAAACGTGTGAATGAGAAAAAACCGTTTACACTTCGCTCATTTTCACTGCACTCACTTCCACTGTCACTTAAATTTCTGTGAACGCACGAAGGGGTCGATATGGACAATTTATTGTATAACAGATGCCTTTTGGACGGTATACATCGGACTAGGATACACTCCTCCGCTATTAACTTTGGTAAATGGTAGTCTTCTGCGAACATCGCGAATGGAGACCTCACGTCTCGCCTTTCAAACAGTTCTGGATGGTTGCAAACCTGGAACAGAAGCTTCGTTGAAAGAACGACAGGCATAAAGTACAATATAGAAATGTGTTGACCAAATACTTACACCATAAGAAACCTATTCATTGGCGAGCCTAAGTGTGCTTGTTAATCTAAAATATAATTTAAATCACGCATCATAAAATTCAAAATTGCATGTCGCGTGATGTAGCAACAAACTCACCATAAAATTTCCAATGATGACCTCCAAGCACTTCTGACCTAACATTAATGTTTAATGTTGAGATTTATATTTTGAGTGAATTCAAGAAAAATGTGCTGATACCTTTCTAAACTGCATTACTAAGTTCATAAGATTAGACGTGAAGTTCTTGTCCACATTGTGCCCAGACTCTGCACCTACTGAGTAATGTAACAATTCTTCTATCTTTATTTTCTTCTTCAAAGCTGTAATATTAATAATTGTTTTAAGAATGTTAATCAATTCTTGCGCCCCTATTATAAAATTCTTCTTGTTCTTTGCAAACGACATTTCGAAACAAAACTTGGCTAGTTCACACCTAATATTAATTACATGCACATAAAATTTATCTCTAAGTTTAATGACACTGTAAGTCAATTACTTCACTTAAAGCAAATAAATTAAGCACATAATGAATGAAAGAAGTTTTAAATACAACAGTTATAAATATATTCTCTGAAAAACTAGTACATATATAAATAAATAATTTATATTTATGCAAAATATTATTAATATTTATTTATTTAATAGCCTGTATTGCTTCAGTTTTGTTGAAACATTATTTTCATGTATAAACTAAGGTCTCCATGATCACTTTGTATGTGCTAAAGATTTGTTGTACACAACACAATGGACATTATTTAACAACTTACCTATGTACAGTAATTTTTGTCTTATCGTTAAAGGGCAGTGCACTTCAATCTCTATTTTGTCTGACAGTTCATTTTCCACATCCTTCTTTATTCGCCTCAGCATGAACGGCTTCAGAATCATATGTAATCTTGACAGATGTTCTACAAGCATAATAATAATATGTAAACAGCTAAAAGGTGTCATTACAAAATCCTGAAATCCTACATGAGGCAGCAAATTTTAGGTGCAAAAGCCGATAAAACCTATTCCATTATATATGCCACCATACTGGTACAGGTTGCACTGAAATCAAGTGCCAAAAGTAAATGGGAGCTATAGTAATTTGTATTAAGGGAGTTGTTTAACATTCCATTTGACACAAGAAAACGCTCATACAATTCTGGCAGTACCTTTTTTAATTTATCACTGTGATCCATAACCACACCATATCTAAGCAAGGTCTTCGGTAAAGGAATTAAAAGTCTAAAACAAATGCCCAGAGCAAGTCTTGGTCATAATAATTTTCTAAATAAGACAATCTTGCTTAATTTGAAAATCAAGTTATATTTTAACTTTTACAACTTTTAACCAGTTACACAGTTTTATGTTAAAAACCGACAAACGAGCAGACGAGCCACCTGATGGTAAGTGGTCACCGTCGCCCGTGGACATCAACAAGACCAAAGGTATCACTGATGCGGAACCCTTCGCTTCGATAGGAACACTATCCACTGACATGGCCGTATTTGAAATACTCAAAAAAAAAAACAAACGAACAACTCACTCTCGTCGATCGTGCTCTTGTTCTCAGCGTGGCTCTCGATGTCCTTAGAGAACCACTCGTTGAACTCCTCGTGCGAGTCGAACAGTGTCGGCATGATGAAGTGCAGCAACGCCCACAGTTCCGCCATACTGT
Organism: Megathymus violae; assembly: GCA_003671415.1. Classification (NCBI taxonomy): domain Eukaryota; kingdom Metazoa; phylum Arthropoda; class Insecta; order Lepidoptera; family Hesperiidae; genus Megathymus; species Megathymus violae. Next base: position 3,872,410 of record PDGT01000014.1, on the reverse strand, counting down.
TCTGTATCGGGGTACCTGAACAATGGAAATTCACAACATTTTACATGCTCCAGCTACATGTTGCGATACGATTTATCTCGCAGTCTTTTGTCAGTTTCTGACAAAATATCACATCTGTGTTGTTATACGATATATCTGAGCCATACGTGTTGTCGCTGATCCAAACACAATGTATTTTCGTTAAGTGGGGAATAAACAGGGAGTCTGTTGTGAAACAAGTTGCTTCAAGAAAGCTTGTGTTCCAGTACGCAAGGTGTGGGGACCAAGGACGCTTATAAGTTTGCAACTTAATGTTCAAATGGAGTATTTGTTTCAAAAACCCTGACCACACCTATACCCTCATACTGGGATTCTTTATTTTATTAGTAGCATGGAAATATATATTTTGACATAATAAAATATATATCCATCACTTATTCATTAGGCACAGCCAGAAAACGATCTTGAGTTCGAATTCGATCAGGCTGCAAGGTCAGTTCCAACTAAGTTAAAGAAATGTCAAGCATTCTTTTTATGTGCCATTTTACCATATCACCCACTGTAATGTTAACATGTAAATGTGTAACCGTATGTTAATTCTACTGAGTTCTGGGTATGATGTTACGGTATATGTTGTAGAAGCAAAAAAGCACTCACCGGACAGCAAAAGCCTATTCCTGCAGCTAAAGCCCAACAACAATTTCCACCGCATGCTAGCCGAGCTCTTGATTGCCTGCGCCTCATCGAGGATCATGTACTGCCATGACACGCGGTTCAAGTATTTGAGATCAGAGACGACGATCTGGTACGAGGTGACCACCACGTGGAAAGCCGCCTGCCGCGTGTGCAGGTCCTTGCGTTCCCAGAACTGGCGCAAGATCTTGCGCTCGCTCGGGCTACCCCAGTACGGTACCTAAGGAAGACACTGAAATAATTTTTTTACGTATTTTTTTTTTATATTATATAATTATATTGCTTACAGGGAAAAGTATTATTTTCGAACCTACTTTAGTCATGTAGTATACAAAAACATAAAACACACGCACGAACGCACGCATGTACGCGCATAGCACGCACAAACATAAAGACAGTATGCAGTATGTGTATAAATAGAAGTTTATCTATGATTATCCTGTCGTCTAGTCAACAACGAACTTGACTGTGTCCGTGCATGCGTGCGTGTGTCCATAAATTTATAAAAATGTTGAACATTTATCTTCCTTCTTTTTGTCTGTTCCTGTGTCTATTATCAAAAATCTTTAATTTATGTCAATTATAACTGTATGTCATATTGATATTCTTAACTTAATGGAATAACAGTGCAGTATGACCAACTTCCCTCACTTACGGCTAGTTCTAATCTGCAATGAGTAACAATGGAAACTAACCACTTTGAAGTCAGGCACGAACCGTTGCATCTCCTGCTGCCAGTTATGCAGCGTGGAGGCGGGCGACACCACGAGGAACGGACCCCAGACGCCCAGCCGCTCGGCCACGTGGCACAGGAACGCGATGCACTGTACAGTCTTGCCCAGGCCCATCTCGTCCGCCAGAATGCCACTAATGCCCTGACGGTGAAAAAAATTGACGTTTGTCTGATCTATCAAATCTTTCGTTAAAATTAGTGGGTTCGAACTTTATCACGCTTTTATTGGAATACTTATACAGAAGCATAATTGCAAAATTTCCAATTTGTTCTATTGTGCCTTTTTTAATAAAAGTAAATACGTAAAATGCTCTTTATGACACTAAAACACAAACAAATGTGTAAAAGACTGTTAACCTAAGTATGTAAATTCTTACCTGGAAATGGTTGCACAATGCAATATTCAAAATTGTAAGTTTTATCAACACCAAATTTCCATGTGTCATGTTTTTAAGAAGTAAAATATGTAATCAGATATATGGCTAATCGTAAAGCTTGAGTTGCAACTTATTTGAAAAAGACATGCATTTGAAGATTTCACGCAAATATAATGTTTTCATAGCATAAATACTGACCTGATCGTAGAGATTGGCGAGCCAGTTCATGCCCTTCAGCTGGTAGCCTTTAAGGGTCCCTCTGAATATTGAGGGCTGGTCGTGATCCCCTCGCCGCTCGCTCGCGCGGGGCTCGCCCGCGTCCAACGCCTGCGTGCGCGCACGCTCCGCGCGGAACGCCTCACGCGCGTTACGCGATGCGCGAGCTTTCATAACTTCACTGTGAATCGTGCGCCAGTTTCATTGGAGTTGGAGACATTTTTCAAATTCTAGTGAATAGATCCTAAAGTTAAGTCACGTGAAAGTCTCGTTATGTATGCACGACAGGAGATTCAAAAAGGATGGTCAAAGTACAAAAATATAATTGGATTTAATATTAAATTAATCGCAAACAATATTTAATTTAGTTGAGTGTATTTAATTATAATAAAAATTATCTCAACTTTGTTTTCTTTTTTGGTATAAAATTAAATTTGTTATTCTTTTTCCGAGTGGTTACAAATAAAATTTATACATTATATATATTATATACATCACAACCCAAAAGCTTTTACATGTGTATTATTTAACATATAAACTACAGATATGATACAGACATACCGTTTGTTCAATGTATAGTATAAAAAAATTGATATGGAAAATGGACATAGTTCACACTTAACGCTAACTTGCGGATTGTTGCAAAGTAAATTAATACTAATTTAATAACAACGAATTTCCGCAAAGTAACGACTGATCCTATCAACTAAATCAAAACGTATTATTTAGAGGGCCACCTTTATAGTTCGTATTCTATATCAATCATTTGATTAGCATTCAACGAGGTATAACCACGTTACTCACCTATCATAATGGTCGATTGCCGCCAACCTCGGATCCCTGTCCTCATCCAGCTGTCTGAGGATCCTGTCTGCCCCACTATCCCCGTCGTCTGTTGCATTCAACTTCCTTTGCATGAAGTGTGCATACAACTCAGTCTGCGTGATAAGGAAGTTTAACTTCCTACGTTGACGTTTCGCTTCCATAAGTTCGACGTCCATCTGCAAATATAAAACATATTTTAATATTTATTGTGCTACATCTAATTCTGTAACTGTAACAACAGTAATGAATGACGAAAATAAACATTATCCAAAACCGTAAATTTATTCCGCTGACACGTTTAAAATACTTACGAAAGGACTACGAGATACAAAAGAAATTTGCAACTGGTTGGATCTTTGATATGTGCTGCATTCAATATCTACAAAAGGTACCAAATTACTAAAATTACTACTTCAATAAAGAAAGTGCTTTATTATAAATTGGTAAATATGTACATTTACACATAAGCTATGTACATGCATGTGTACAGCAGACCACAATATGAGTCATGCTCATATTTTGAACCAGTCTTGCATGGATTAGTTACCTCTCAATCTACAACCGTCAAGTTCTCCAAAATTGATTAGCATATGTTGTAATGGTATTAACTGCATATATATAAAATTCTACTGTACGTCTGTGTTTAGTGAATGGCCGGACAGATTTTGATGCAGTTTTGTGTGTGAATTTAAGTGGGTCTCTGGGTGGTTTATATGCACAATTAGATTCGGTAGTAGGTGACGCTGCGATCGGGGTCGGAATTTGCTTTTTTATTGCAGGACAATATCTACAGATTCCGCTAGTTCACTGTAACGATTTGGTCACTCCCTACCTTCCTCTGTTCTTCCGCTTCCCTCTCCATGCGGCGTCTCGTCTCCCTCTCCGCCCGGTCGTATCTCCTCCAGTAAGCTTGCATCTCGCGACTGAGCCGCTTACACCGCCACACTGTCTCTTTCATGTTCTTCTGGGACTATTGGACAGGAAATAACATTGAACAATTTATCATCTGTGTCAAAGGTGCCAGGATATAAGATCTAGCACAAAGATATAATAAAGATACCAATTGTGATTACACTCGCGGACAACTTCCGTCGTACTGTTCTAGTTAGTAGTTACCATACTTAAATGTGTTTGTCGTTTAAAAATATTTTATCTTAAACCGTGTTTAAATCATACATGATTAAATTAAAAAAGCAACATACTAACGTCACCTCGCAACTTAAGGGAAATTTAACATGTATCCATCCATAACCTCCAAGTGGTTTTGTTCTGTCACAAAATGGCATAAAATTGATGAATACAGAATTTAATTCTGTGTAAATATTTATGTATTGTTGTATGACCATTATTTTACACTCTCTTCTTAATCTATCTAGAATGTGGTTGTGTTGTGTTAGTGTGTACAATGACTCCTGCCTAGTCAATTTTGGTCGTGTGAAAACACAAGAAGATCATTGTTTATCATAGTCAATTTGTTAATTATTTACATTTCATTCAAACGTAAGCAATAACTTAATAATTTACCAGTCGAGAGCCTGCTTTGTTATTAGTTTTACGATCAACTGTCTGTTATTAATTCCAGATCATACTGGACGCGACAGTGTTCCCCTCGCAGCAAACCTCCATGACCTGTCTCCGTCGCACGCGCCTAGCTACCTGCCACCCATACACCTAGCAAAACCCTAGCCTCTGCAGTATCCACCTGCATGGCAACATGCCGCCAGTGCTTGCAGCAGAAGGTGGCTAGCCTCTTCCTCTGCAGCATGAGCTCGCGGTGCGCGGCTGCACGAGCTCGTTGCACCTTGCCCAGCTCCTTCTTCACCAGCAGCTGCCAGTGGCGTCGTCGACGAGCCGTTAACGCTTCTGGACTCTTCAGCAATGCCAGCTTCTTGCGACCTCTGAATATTCAAGTTATTAAATTGAATTTCATTTGATAATTAAAGTATTTTGGAGATACCTATCATTCACAAATCATTGGTGCCTTATCACATCTAACTATATGAGTGTGTCGATGTAAGCATGTATACCTGACACCGGCTTTATCTGTTGGAAACTCGTCGTCATGTTCCCCTTTCAAGTTACGAAGTTGCTCTTCCCAGTCAACGCCGTCGGGCTAAAATGTACAAAATATACTATTACATTTTAAGCCACATTCAATTAGTTATTTGTCATTATATCATTGTAATACAATGAACATTTTGTGCAACGCCATTTGCAATAACAGTATTTCGAGGAAACTATGGAGAAAGAAATTTTCAGTTAAAAATATATAGTTATACAAACCAACCACAAATATTAAAGTCTATCTCGAGCAATTTACTGTACATATTAAATAAACGTGTCCGAAAATAACTAATATAACACATACCACATCATTTCCCTCGACCCCTTTGCCATCCCTAACCCTGCCTCTTCTCGACTTCTGCAGTCCCCTCACCGAGCCTCTGTCTGATGGCCTGCCTCGGCGACCTCTGGCCGATGGCGGTGGTGGTACGGGCCTACTGATTCTTCGCTCTGGATAGCGATCGATGGTCGACAGTAAGCCAGCACCATAGTACATATATCGGGAATTCTAAAACAAAACATGAAATAGTCCTGTAAAAACAAATATCAATAATGTAAGTTTTCTTTTTATCAATAATATTTAGGCTTAATATAAAGAAGGTTTAATATTTAATCTTAAAAAGGCCAATTTTTAATGGACTACTCTTAATATGACCAATATTTATAAGATTTTTGCAAAGGTCACTCTTAGACGGCTAACAACAACACTAGATGAAAAACAACTATGGGAGGAGGCAGAATTTAGAATCGACGTGTTAACTTTTTGGCGTATTTATCTTTGCAGCATATAATAATAGAATTAAAATCCCCATCATGACATTCCTGACAAGCACTTCTTAATGACTTAATAATAATACTGATAATATAATCCATACACTAAGCCGTACCACCAAGCAAGCTCGCTTCTGTCACCTCTTACGACACCCTGTTCTGCCAGCATGGGATTGGGGGGACTATTCTAAGCCGCCCCAATACGGCTATACATTTCTGACAATAGCAAAGAAAATGTAAAACTAGATATGAAAATAAAAAGGGCATCGAACTAGGAGGTCCTGTCTCTCCCAAGCTGTTTACAGCAGTCTTAGAGGAGATCTTCCATCAACTCAAATGGGAATGTGAAAGGTCAACAGTGAAAAATTAACACATAGATATACGCTGATAGCTAGATAGTTTTACCATCAAAAAATAGTATATACAAATAGAACAGAGCCAGAAGACAGGTTTGGTGATGAACACTCTGAAAACGAAAATCATGACAAATGTGATATAAAGAATTAATAGGCAAAACAAAAAAAATATTGAATATGTCAATGAATAAGATTATTTCGGTCAATTAAAACTCACCCAACTTATGAATGATAAAATAAACAGAAAGACTCATCAGAAACGGTTGAAGGAGAAATTGAGGCATCATAAAAATAATGAAAAATAGACAAATAGACATTGGAATCAAAATTAAACTCTAGGACACATGTATATTACCAGTCCTTGCATATAGTCATGTTATGGAGCTCCGTTACCGAAACTATCGGATATAAAATATTCCCAAAACAGTAACCGAATCCGATAAAAAAGTTTCAAATAATTTCGGAAAGAGGCAGAATCTAAATAAAACTCGTTATGCCAAGTTTTCGCCGGCCGAACTGATACCCTAGCTGCGTCGCTCTCATATTCTAGTTTTTATTATTAAATATTAAAGGATACTGTTCTTTTTTTATTGTAATACCTAGAAATAAAGTCAAAAGTGTTACCTTGTAAATATATTATATTTCTTTTTTCCCATTTTTAATTCATGTAACCGTAACCGAAACCGTTAAAATATTATTCATATATCCGTATCCGTACCCCGATCCGAAATTTTATATCCATAACATACCTACTTGCATATGATTGCCAAACCTGCTCAACGTAAAAAAATTACGCTCAAAGTAAAAAATTAACGACTCGCCGGTATGCTGTGAACAGAAACATGATGAAAAAAAGATTATCTGAAATGATCAGAATAAAAAAAATAATTCCAAAACAATGGATGCTACTGTTACCACCAAGAAGTTGAAATATAAATAGGCAGGGCTCACAATATATACGAAAGAAAAATAGTGCAAATTGTAAATAGACTGGTTCATGGTCCATAAATATAGAAAACGCAGGCATTGACTTAAAAGATAGATGAATATTATTAAAGCCATTGCAAGAGGCTCATGGACCAGAACAGAAAATGGAGGGCATTGGACATGGCCTTTGCTAAACAACAGTCAAAAGTCTGCAACTTTGCAGTATAGGGAACATTGAAGTGAGCAATTCAAATATTACCATAAAATGTGACCAGAACTTATTTATTTCCGGGTATTATTATTGACTTTCTACGAAAGGCGTAGAAAAGTCTGGAAGGTCCGGAAATCGATATAAATAGCGGGCATGGTCGCCCACAGAGCATAGTTCTGATTCTGCTTTCTCAGCGGACGGACAAGCTCTGTCCGTTGTGATTCATTCTCGGAACGCCCCGACGACATTTCTCTGTTTCGGACGATATCGTCGATTCTCGTTCCGACCGCGACTTAATTATTGCCTTCAATTTATTGTTGGTAAGTAGTAGAACTACGCGATTTGACCAGTGCGCTTCGCAGTCCTCTCGGACCAAGAGAAACCGCCGACCCGATCCCATTGCACTTGGGTCTTTCCCAGGGTGAAGGTTAGTGGCTATCTTCTATTAGGGATAGTCACTGTTTTCCCTCTCCTCTCTCCGGTCCCTGCCATCGGCGGCTCCTGTAAGGTGAACCCGTCCAAGATGGGTTCATTTGCGTTAGGTGAGATCCTCAACGCTTTGTCCTCCTTTTTGAAAGCGCCTCTCGATGAGAAGGGATTCGTCTCCCATCTTCGGGCCCTCGCGCCCCAGACTAACTTGCCTGCGTCCCCTGACGCCTCCCCCGCTCATGATGTGGAGTTCTCAGACTCAAACTTCGAATCTTCCCGGATGAGGCCAATCGAATCTGATGGCTCGTCCCAAGAGGTGTCTGATGACGGCATCGTCACCCCGTCGCAGTCAGACGACCAGATATTCCAGCTGGTTGACCCTAAGCGCAATAAGCGCCATACGAAACGCGTCGCCTAGGCATCCCTGGAAGGTAAACCTTTCCCCGTCCCCATCCCTTCGGCCTCACAACCCGCCCCACTGCTCACCCGTCCCTCTCCAGTTCAAAGTCCCGCCACCAGTCTTTCTTCTGGATAAGTGGCAGCAAGTGACCCAGCTGTGCTCCGACAGCAAAATCTACTTCACCCACGCCAAGAACATCGACGTAGCCATCCGCGTTGAAGTTCCGACAACCCACGACTTCAGGACCCTAACTAGGCTCCTTACCCTCCACAAAATCCCCTTCCACACATATGCCCTTCCAGAGTAGCGTAAATTGCGCGCCATCCTACGCGGAGTACCCTTGGAGCTTCCAAACGAAGCCATCCAAGCCGACTTAGTCGCCCAAGGCCACCCTGTCGAGGCAGTACACAAGATGTACAACCGCACCGGCAGACAGTATCCATTAACTCTAGCCATTCTCCCGAACACTCCCGAGTCTAGGGAAATTTTCAAGGGAGAGATCACACTCTGTGGACTCTCCTACATTCGTGTAGAGCCCCTGAACAGACGCGGTTACCCCGGCCAGTGCCACCGCTGCCAGCTCTATGGCCACGCAGCGGCAAACAGTTCCGCCAATTCCAGGTGCGTTAGGTGCCTCCAACTCCACGGCACCAAAGAGTGCACCCGACTCGCACGTTGGACTTGGCGTCCCCTCCGGCATGCGTTTTTTGCGGTCAGGCAGGTTATCTGACCAACTACCGCGGCTGCCCTAGAACTCCC
>PDGT01000014.1:3843495-3863662 GCA_003671415.1 Megathymus violae | reverse complement strand
CCCCGCCCCTCCCCACCCAAGGCTGCCACTAGTTAGCCATGGAAAGGCGCTAAACCAAGACCACCACCGGTCACCGCTGCTAACTTCCCTCCCCTGAGGACCCTTAGTGCCCCACCGAGACCCGAACACTTCAACTCTTTGAAGCGCCTCGCCCATTCTACGACAGCCGAGCCCGCCCCCCGCCCTGCTCCGGTCACCCCGAGTGTCCGGAAGCAGGCAGAAACTCGCAACCAGAAGGCAAGTCCTCCCTGGCCGAGATTATGCAAACCGTATACCACGTCATCCAAAACGTCGATATCAACGAAATCTCTGTCCTGGCTCTTAAAAACCGGGCCGCCACCACACCTCAGCAGCGCCTCCTGGCGCTCACTGAGCAGTCACTTTCTAACTTCGTTATATAGGCCCTAGTACAGTACGCCTTCCCGTTGCACCAGTCGTATTAAATCCAAGGGCGTCTCGCTCATCTCATTCAATACTCGTCACCACACCAACATCCCCGAGTTTAAGGAATTCGTTCGCAATAGTGATATCGACTTATTGCTAGTTCAAGAAACCCCTTTAAATCCCACTTTCTTTAGGGGCATATCTATCCCCTCGTACGCTCTTATACGGAACGATAGAGCTGACGGTCGCTCCGGCGGCGGCACTGCCATTTACTGGTTTATTTAGAGGTCACTCCACTGTTCCCCTATGGAGACTCGTGCACTCACCAGTATGGAAGCCACAGTCTGTAATCTAGGCATGACAGGACATCAGTCTACAACCCATTCGTTCCTCTTTTGAACTACGACTTAGAAGCCCCTTCTCTCGCTCGGTGACTCCATCATATTATTTGGAGATTTCAACTCCAAACATACCGACTGGAAGTGCCTATCGACCAAAGTTATTGGCATCAGGCTTCATCAATTCATCAAGACACAGGACGTCGATGTATTCTATCCGCCCTCCCCTACTCACCATCCGGATCAAACGGATCACTCGCCAGACATTCTTGATTTCGGCCAAGTCAACGGAGTCGCTCTGAACTTAAGGGCAATCGAAACTCTCGACGACTTAGGCTCGGACCATCGTCCTGTCTCATTTAAACTTGCGCCGTATGCTACTGCCCCGTCCACTTCTTCTAAAACCTTCACTAACTGGGAAGGCTATAGAAAATCGCTCATCGCAGGCCTTGATGCCCCCAATTCACCTCTTGCTATCTGCTTCTAATACTTCGATAGCACTGAAAAGAAAGACCGCGGTCAACTCCCTGACTCATCTAGTTTAGTCATCTCTCCATGACAACGAGCGTGTAGTCGAGGTGCCAAACCGAAAACTAACACTCGACGTCAGGAATCTCATCAAATACAAAAATGCAGCCAGACAATATGTGCACCTTTCACTATTCGCTCACGAAATTGCCCTTTATTACCAGGATCAGATGTTGAACTCAGTCCTCACCAGACTCCAACACTCAGTCTATGAGCTAGGAAAATGTTCTCAAAATGGCGCACCGAGGTTAATCCGGAGAAGAGCTCCGCGGTCCGCTTCCACCACATGATCAGTGGCCTCGGAGATCCCCATGTCCGTTTGTTAGGCACCCCTGTCCCCTGGAAGCCCACAGCCAAATACTTGAGTGTGACACTAGACTCCAGGCTCACCTTCAGGCACAACGTCCGAAAGGTGACAAGTTCCGCCCGCTTTTACATGGGCCACCTCAACAGCATGTTGGGGAGGCACAATAAAATGTCCCTCACAAACAAGCGAACGCTCTATACGACCGTTGATATCATACACCGCCCCTGTCTTCGCCCACGCGAAACTCAGTGTCCTTCACCCAATCCAAATAGTCCAAAACCTCTTCTGTAGCAAAGCAACCAACGTCTACTGGTGCGTTATGAACGCTGACCTACACAAAGATTTGGAACTCCCTACCATTCAAAAAGTCTTCAAAGGCTTCTGTAAGCTATTTTCAAGTCCTCATAGAAACACTCCAATCTTTTAATTAGGGATTACACAGTCCCTCCTCTAACCCATCATCAAATCCGAAGGCCGAGGAACACCCTCTTAGATCCCCCCAATTAGCTCCCATCTGACTTGGAATGCCGTTTGGTAGCCCATAGTCAGAAGCTTGTCTCAATTATTGGTGGCATCCTTAAGATGCCACATATTCTCCTCATCCGACAACACCTTCAGTGTTGACTTTTGAGTGGTCACTCCGTCGGGAGCGTAGCTAGCACCCTTCTTTACTAAAGAAGGGCCGCTTTCGATAAAGACTTAGGGGCCGCATGGCCAAAGCCATTTCAGGTTGGTGTTTAGTGGGTAGGCACTCAATGCTTAGCTTTGCTAGGTCACATGTGAATCGCACATAATCACTGTAGCCAGCTGCGCTGGTATGCATGAGCATTCGCCATCCTCCTCCCTTAAGAGGACAAAAAGCCCACAGAGCATTTGGTTTCTGAATACGAAAGCGACTGTGATTGTGGAAGTGAAATAAAGACTGTGGAACTATTGTGGCATTTCAGAAACCTGTGGATCCTGACACAACAATATTATCCAACTTTACTACAACATCTCCTTAAAATATATACTTTTAAAAAATCTATCTACGTTCATTTCATATTAAATGAATATATCTTCCCAAATTATTCAAAATAAATCTCACCCCAGGATCCTTGTAGTAATCCTTTGCATATTTATTGTGAAACTTCCTTTCCTTCAATAATTGCTGTATCCTGTACTCTTTGGTTGCAGGAGAATCGTCATCACTACTGGTCTCTGATTCAGATGAGAGCAACACATCTCTGAGCCACTGCCTTTCTTCTCCAACTGAAGCTAGGTTGTACAGGCGGAGTCTATCACTTTGTCGCTCTAGAAAAAGACAAGTAAATGTTATTTATAATGTATAAAAAATTATGGCTTATATAATATATTAAACTTGATTAATATATTGACTTGTATATGGATTTATTTTATCATCAGATCATATCAAATCATACAGTTATATACTTCCATTTTGAATATATTATGTTGACATATATTTATTGATTCAGGTGTTCAACCAATTAAAATTATACCATTACAAATCCAATCACATGTAGCTAAAGTTTTCCACACCTCAAGCTTACAATTATTGAGGCAAAACAATGCATGCACATATAAAATAATAGTAAATAAATAAATTTATGATTCTAATACATGATACATTATAGGTTAATCAGAGATATGTTTCACCCGACCTATGCACTAATTCTGATACTTAGCAATTGAATGTATTTATGTGAATGTCAGTTTCAAATAAGATGTTCCTATTCTATCCTAGTCCATAGCAGTCACAATACAAATAAAAATTATAATCATGACTATAATGTTTAATAAACAACAACAGTTTTGATTCAATTTGATAAGACTAAATAAGATAACAATTCTACATATATATACAAGGTGTCCAAGGACGAAGTGACTGCCTGGCGCCTCTTGATTATTTGGACAAAATTGTCAACAAATACCATTAAAGTACAGGTCTTATGGAATTAGTTTTTTTTTTATTAGCTTTTTTATTTTTTTTGTAGAGAAACTTGACTTGCTGCACTATTTTCAAAATATTTTTTTCGTATTTACATTTATTTTCATTCTGTTTTTTTTTTTAATTTACCACTTAAATGTTCCACTAGCCTGGTTTTAAAAGTCTACTCTTCTTATTATCGAAAATGGGGTGCATATTTCAAGAGTTTGTAGTTCGGTAAATGACTGACATAACTACAAACATTTTTATGAGAATTTGTAGGTAATATCATGTAATTGAATAATAATTGATAAAATAATAATATTCATAGGGCATTTTTCCAACTATTTAACGAAATTAAATGAAAAAGGGTAATTTTTTTCAAAAAAAAATTCAGTTAATTTCTTTAAAAAAATGTATCCTTTTAATTTTGGGTAGATTTTATACCTAGAATAGATAAACTATGATAACAACTGGTAATATTGATTACTGGTAATACTGGTAGCATTTAAGAATATAACTAAAAGAAATGAGGTTTTACACCTTTATATAGTGCACTTTGAATTGAAAATGGTGCAAATACAATGGTGCAAAATAATTGTATTGATAGAAACGAAGCAACAACATTTATATTACATTACACTCACCTTGTCTCGTGGTGACAACCCCATGCATAATCTTATCACCTTTAGATATTTCATTGCCCATGAACTTGGTGTCTGAGTCATCATCACTCTCGGTACCACCATCAGAGTTAAGTATTCTTTCTACCTGGTCCACAAAAGGCCTTACATCTAGGGCGGCTTCCAACCGTTGAATGTGGATCGGTTTTGCCACTTCATGTCTTTTCAACACCGCCTTGCCTACCATAGACTTCTCGGTCATCTTACTATAACCTGAAAATGTAATATTCACTACTCCATCATCCCTAACGAATAATGTTTCACGAATATCGTGGTGCTTAAAAAGATTAACGCAGATGCAAAAAGAAATAAAACAGTAACGAATAAACGCGGTCTCAGCGATACTACCATACAGGAAATGAGAATATTTCGAGGAACAATACGTTCGAGATGAGCACTTGGCACAAAGTTGCACTTACACCAATTTCGTTACCCTTCGAGACGACCTCACGTTGGTTACTTAACGCAAAATTCCATAACATTCACAAAATGGCGAACGAGAATATTCGACAAATCACTGTCAATGTCGCCGCCCGAGCGGCTCGCACAGCTACTCATTTCGTNNNGAAAAAACTCGAACCCGCCATAATAATCAGAAAAGTTTGACAAGTTGAGATATATTCATTCTCACCAATCATCGTGATGTACAAGGTTTTATATTAAAAGCAACCAATCATAATTTTAGAATTCACTACCAAAACCAATGACAATGTAAGATAATTCAAACGTTAAAATTTGTAGTAGAAAACAATTCTGATAATGGAAAAAGGTGCGTTCAAACGAATGAAAATAAAAATAAAATGTGTTTATTCCATATAATATATTCTATATAAAATAGAATATCAAGTTAAATCACTATATACACCATGAAGAGAAAAGGGAGAGAAAACTTAAATATAATTTTCCGATAATTAGTTCGCAGGAGCAAAATTTTCGCTTATTACACTTGATTCTATGAAGCACGCATTTTTAGAGCCTATACATCCTTCATACATTTAAATATGTTATTAAACGCCATTTAAATATGTTAGAAAAAAAATAGTTATATAATGATATTATGGTGTAGTTTGCCAAAGTAGTATGTAGTTTTCTCCCTAGAATTTGCTAAAATCGTTAATACAGAATTTTCTAGAGGTCTTTTATTACTTTTTCGGTTACAAATTATATACATATGAATGCAATAATATTAAATTTATTCGAAGTTGATTTTTACAATAACTTTTCGAAGGTCAAACTACGCCATCGCTTCAACAAATTCCTACCGTGATTTCCTGGAAGAAGAAGCGGCAAGAAAATCCCAAGGAGTTTTTTCCTACTCACACTTACAGTACACACCAGTAGTATTAAGTCTAAAAGATACAATCAGTTTAGCCTTATTCCTAATATTAATATTTTGAATATTAATCTTCTTAAGAAAACTATCAGATAATTTTTTAACGTACATAATATTATCTAATATATATAATGTGATGCAACAGTTAATATATCGATTTCTTTAAAGATATGTCTAAAAGAGTCCCTAGGCCTGAGGTTGTAAATGGTGGGTACTGCTCTTTTCTGTAATTTAAAATACGACTCTATCTCAGCAGCTGAGCCCCACAACAACAGACCAGAAGACATCAAACTGTGAAAGTAGCTAAAATAAACTAATTTTGCTGTTTCTACATCCATTAAAAGCCTCACTTTCTTAACAGTGTAAACAGCAGAGCTAAGTTTCTCCGACAAGGTGACATATGAGGACTTTATTGTAATGGTGAGTTTATAGTCACTCCAAGAAATATGGTAAAATTTATTAGTTCAAGTACTTCCTAATTTATTACAATATGATTACATTTAGTAATGTGAATTTTAATACATTTAGTTTTTTAGCTTTTAACTTAAGGCAATACCATGTAAACTAGTGTAACACTTGTGAAATAGAATAATATAATATTAAGATCTGTTGATTCAAACGGTAATTTAGAGATACTTTTTTTTAATGACTATGGAAGATCCTGTTTTTTATTCCTCTTCTCCATTCCATTTTTGTTATAACTATAATCATAGGCAAAAATAAACTTTTATATTGCTATATTTAATATATATAAACTATAAAGATGTCATTGTAAAAAAATATAATATGTTAGCAACTTCGTCATTACTCATTGATAGACGTCACGATTATTTTACCAATACGGTTCATTTCATTGAACATATACTTTGTCTCTAAAATTAAAATTTTCATTAGTGTACATCCGGTTAATCAATTTTTAAATACTGAAGTAAGTCAAATTATGCTAAATTATAAAAACCAGTTTACCACAAACTTTGAATACTAAAGCACATTTAAGCGTCATGTACCAGAGAAAAAAGAGATATAACAACATCTTACATTAGGATTTTAGAAGAAAATCTTCTCAAAACCTCTCAATGTGAAATAGCAGCTGAGCAACCTTTTATAATCATTCATAATAGCATTAATACCAAAGAGATTTATAAAATACCGTTATAGCGGAACCATCATAACAAAATCTCTCCAGTGACGTAAAAGTAACGTTATCTAATATGATAAAATTATAGGTACATTTTGGATAATAAATTTTGTTTGCAATGTACCCTCTATATATTTGTAAGATATCTCTAATAAAAACAAATTACATCCGTATAGAATAGTTTGGATTGTATAATGCATACATATGATTTAAAATTCATCTTATTTACGCATGACAGGCTTAATTAGAACATTTAAATTGCATTTTTATAGCCATCAGCGTTAATTAATTAGGGTAATTGAGAAATATGAACAGTCTTATGTAATTACACGCCATGATAGCTCAAGTAACTGATATCAGAAATTAATTACAGATGGCGTAGCTAATACGGAATATGTTAAATAGAGGTGAACATCTCTTTAAAACATGTGCTTCACGTTGTTTTCAAGAGATAACATATTAGAGATTTAGATGAGACTTAATATTTATTGAACTTTATAATCCTCTGTACAGTGTCATTCCTTTATTGTTTAAACCAAATCCATATATAATTTTATACTCATACAATTGTATACGTTAGTGCTAGTGATTATCAAGTCTGCCATTTGTTCTTTCAATCTGCTAAGGCTATATAAATATTTACGATTTTGTTGAAATGTACTGATTTGAAGAAGTCACAAAATTAAAATTATGTTTTAAAGATGTATATTTTTGTTTCTGAGATATTTAATAATTTATTAATGTCAATAATTTATTACTATAAAGATGAAGATGCAATTATAATTGTGCTAAGTTAGAATCTATATTATAATTCACCAATTACTGTTCTTAAAAAGAATTTCAGTACAGTATAAGTATTATTAAGTCTATTTGAAATTCCCTTATTAAAACATCGATGACATCACCTCAGGACATCACTAAAGTCGCATTGAGCGTCATGTAGTATTGCCAACATAAGAAAGAGTAATAGATGCTCATTGATTAAATTCACTTTATTTTAGAATTCAAATTAAAGAAAAACATCTTATTACTCCATACTTTTAAATATGTATTATAGTATTTCGTTTCAAAACAAAACTAAACTCCTATATAACAGGCTCAGTAACGAACAATAAAGTATTCAATTGGACAGGCTAAAACATTCACATCCGCAACAAATTTTAGGCACAAGTTGAATCCAATATGGTGGTCGTTTGTTGTGCTTTCAAGTAAAGTGTGTTAAAACTTAGTGAATTGAAACAAAATATTGTAAAATTTTATAGGTAAAGTAGTTTAAATAATTGTCACAGTTTTAAACTCGTTCAGTGTTCCTTAGTATTTCAGTTTCATTTGACAGCGTTCTTACTCCTCACACAACTTACAAAGAAAGTAGTACTATACTACAGTTAATTCGTTGTTAAATGTTCAAATTTACCCATAATAAATAATAAAATAAAATACTCTGAGTATAGTTTTCAGTCAAATAAATATTTTAAATTCGAATAATCTACGAAATACAAGTTATTCGAAGGTGTCGAATAAGCGCGGGATATGTGGCTTGAGGCTAAGGTTTAGCGTCTACAGATAAAAATTGACGTGGTATAACCGCATTATTGTTTCGGATATATTGTTTTAAAATATAAGTGCTGATACTGAGTATCCATAGAATCTCAAGGTCTCATTTTACTATCGCGCCAACAAACTGGAATCTATAGTTTCATAACCTATAAAGTCGAGCCGGGTGCGGGAGTTATAACATTATTTTTTGTAACAATGTAATATTTTTTTATTATTTTAGATGTCAGCTTTCTTTGATTTGTGAAGCTCATCCAATTCAATTGGAAATATGGATGACAAAGAAGGTGCACCCGAGAACCCCAGTGAAACTGACCAGGGAGGTTCAGGAGACGACGACGTTAATATCGCTGAGGAACCTAAAACTGCAGAAGAACCATCATATCCCGATAAGTCACAAGAGCTTAAAGATGTTATTGAAAACCCTGAATTAACAGACACTGAAAGCAAACCAAGTGAAATAAGTGATGTGCAAAATCATGTGGAACGGGATTCTAGTAATATTGAGTGTGATAGTGTTACGGACAGTGAAATAAGTGATGTCAAAAAAGATGAGAAGTCTCTTGAGTTAGCTGACTTGGAAACTAGTACTACAGAAAAAGGTATTATTTTGTATGTTTTTTGTTAATATAAAAGTAGCAATCAGTAGTCTATCTGATGCTTGGCTTTTGGAGGTACATATCAGTGCATATAGAGCTAGAACTATAACATAAGTAGAATAGTGTAAAAAACCATTCCCAGACTTTGCAACTCCTGAAGATCAAGCAAACAATTAGTAAGAGTTCTTAATCCTTGTTATTGATAATCAATCTCAAATTAAATATCCTAAAATATTTGATTCCTACTGATTATTTTATGAAATATGTCATATCAGTAAATAAACACAAATATTTATATTTATGTGAATTAATTTGTATGTGATTTATCTTTGAGCATTGTTCATACTTGTACTGAGATTGTTGCATAATTTTCATAGTATTGATGTACCTAAATAAAAGAGAATAATCTTAATAAAGTCTCTTTGAATTTCCTAATTTAAATGATAAAATTACTTTACTTGAACTTTTTAGTTTATTTTATGTCTTTAATACATTGGTATTAATTAATATTAATTTCCTGCCCTACAACAAGTAAAATTGTCTAAAGATGGTTCTTTCAATATTGTTGCAGTTTTTTCTGTATTATTCTAAAATAAATATCAGTAAAGTAAATATATATATTTCAAAACACTAGCTGAGGTTGAGGATTTAGTACACACACCAGTGTCAGATTATTGCATGAATTACATCTCTGAAAATGTTTTTTTTTTTCAATGTAATGCAATGATTATTCTATGATAAGTTATTTATTGAATGAACTTTATTTCACTTCACACTATGTTTGAAAAGTGAAAAGAATTTTGTGCATTCTTTAAATATTTATTTCATAATGGTATGTGTAAATATAAACTGAATTATATTTTGATATTTATCAGTTTGCTAATTTTTTAATTCCATATGTGTAAAAAGAACCATGTTAATCTTTGTTACATGTGCAGGAATTAAAGTGCCAGTAAGTGCTTTGAACTACCAAAGGTCTCATCTCAACATATTCATGAGATATTGAATTTTTTTAACCATATTTTAATGCACCATGAAATGAAATAAATAGTGATAATCCAAGAGACATTGTTTTGTAATCTTAAATCCTTTATTTTCAGACATGACTGAATTAACTCCAAGTGATTTAGCTGATAAATTAAAAGAGGAATCTAGCCAAGATGAGGAATCGTTACAAAGCCAGGAAATTGATCCTGATAAAAAGGATCTGGAGAAAATGGAATTTGAGACTGCACCTAATATTTCCATGGAAGAACCGCAGGAAGATCATACGCAGGTTACAAAATTATGCACCTGAACTTTATCATAATTTAAATATCTAATAAGTGACAGTGAGTTTTAATGATATTATATGATAACAGGTACAATACTAATTACATATAGGTACAATATCCAGAGTGAATTTCCATGATTGCATGGGTGGTCCCATCTAAACATAGCTTTAACGGCTAGAATTGCTCACTAGATATTGAATGCCAACTTAAATAAACAGTATTATTGCATCAATAGATTTTTTATCAATATGTTGTCGAAATGTCAAGATTACTCTAGTATAGTTAGTTATAGAGAAGCTAATAACAATAAAATTCTGGAAATTTTAGGGAAATGAAAGAAAATTAACATTACTACGTAATTAATAATACCAATTCAACCATATAACATCACTATATATTTTTTGTGTCTTCCCTCACATTAAAATGTGGGATAAATATGAAATATGTAGACTATAGATATTATACATATCCAGTAGTAAACTAAACATGCAAATTAGTTTTTAACAATTTATGTATATCATGTCTAGGTGAATCATAATAATTCATCATATTGAAACATCCCACAAGATTGTCCCAAAAATAATAATAATGGCATATTATTTCAGGCATTAGATCCCTTTGATGCACTTTTGAAAGACCGTCCAGAAACATCAGAGTCAGTATCACAAACTGCTATTGCTTCTGTGATAAATGTAGACGAAGAAGATGATGATCATGTGGATGGTGGAGACAATGTCGATGGTGATATTGATCATCAAGATGATGACCATCCTACAGGTAAATAGGTCACAGAATATTGTTAGAATTATGCAATACAGCTGCTATATATATCAAACTATCAACTCTGGGCCTTCATACTAGTAGGTGATGGAAAGATGAATTTAGTGAAAAGATTCACATAATATACACCTCTCTATAGCATGGTGCTGCATCTGATTCGGCGCCTCGTTTGCTGTCTTACTGTTACCATTAAATAATAAGTGCTGCTAGTATGTGATAGTGTCAAGTAACCTGTTTATAGTGGCATATGGGTAAATAGATTTTTTTCTACAGAAGATGAAAGCAGTGTAGCAGAGATAGTCGATGAACCAGGTGCAGATGAAGAAGTTTGTCTGTTACCAGACACAGAAAGAGAAATATCTGAAGCGGACAAGGCAGAAGCGGAAAAAGTATTAGCTGAGAAGAGAAAACAGGCTGAAGGTATATCACCTGTCAATTATACTCAACCTTCGAACCTACAGATTCATACATTTGGTAATAAGCAAAGCATTATGGTAACATGTCAGATTTCAATGAAGTATACAAAGTATCTCCCATGGTAGATCTAAACCCAGCTCAGGTGTGTGTGTGTTGGCATCTACATCTATTTCAGACGGTTTATCGCGCAGTTATCTGAGAGACAACATTTTTGGTGGCTAAACAAACCAATGCTTGAGCGGCATAACTTGCCACAGACTCGACACAGGAAATTATTATTGTTAGGTGCCAAAGATCCTTTAGCCTTTCCTACCTCCTAACGCAACGCAGGCGTCTCTGTTTGAGAAGCGCGATTAAGCTAGATAGCTGCGCTATTTCTAAAATTGTCTCGTTTGTGACCCTATCCCACCAAGTTACACCTACTATTTTACGCAGGCAACGCATGAAAAAAGTATTCAAACGATGTTTTTTGTTTTGCACACGATGTCCAGGTTTACGCTCCGTACAAAAGTATACTTAAGATGGAAGCTTGAAAGACTATCATTTAAGTCTTCGTTGTTAAATACTTATTACACCATACCCTTGTACATAAGTTCCCGAACATGGTCATCGCTTTACCGATACGATACACAGCCGATACTAAATAACAAAATGTATCTACAACTTCTAACATCGCGCCATTAATTGAAATAAGCTGTGGTCGTAGGAGCACCTTGCACCAGCATTACTGTCTTTTTAGCATTTATAGACATGCCAAACATAGGAGAATTTATTCACCATAGACTGAAGGTCTTGTGGAGAATTAGACAGAAAGGCTGCGTCATCAGCGGAGAGAAGGCTGTCAACGAAATGATCCTATCGGTTTCCTTTAGATTTTAGTAACGAGGTGTTAAACAGCTTTCCGTCGGTCCTTGTGTATAGATGGATACCCTGTTGGTTGTCACCGAAAGCTGTACAGAGTATTAGCGAGAAATAATTCCGAACTGGGTCGGTGCTTTATATTTCATATGTAAAAGCATTTTATGTCGATCAATATATTGTGATATCTGTCATAAACATATCATTACAATCTGTCTCTGAGTTGGCTAGTAGAGACTGAAGTGCATCATAGTGTCTAAGTGTGGCAGTGGAGATTGGCAGCTTTCATACAACTCTGAATGCATAATTGAATAATCTCCGTAATCTAGATTTCCTAACACTACTTTCTTTCCCCCAAAAAATAGTAATCTGTAATAAACATATTAATTCACATGAAATTTGGATTGATACTAAATTATTATTTTTCGTATTTCTTACAACTATTCTGTGGTAAAACTTCAAAAGGATAAAAATAACAAATTTCTGTAAATATGTAACATTAATACAAACATTGCAATATAGGCACTAACATGCATATTTATTGAAAAATTATGAACATCAATAAATTATATTCAAATACATTTCAGAAGCTGCTTCTTCTGCTATGTTACCAAAGGAAGAGAGTGAACTGATAGATGTCAACAATACACCAAATACAGATGATCAAATTGAGAGTGAGTTAACAGAGCAAATGGAAATGGACACTACTGCTGAGGATATACATGAGAATGAGAATGGAGGTGGTGAGTAAATTGCTGATGTTATAATTTTTAAGTGAATTACTGCTAATGTGACAAAATATTAAAAATAAAATTAATGTGTTGTTTACTAGACAATCGCCCCCTTCCATTAAAGACAACTGAAATTTAATCAAAATTGTCCCATAGCCCATCTCTCTCAACATCCTTATTGTTAGTGATTTTAAATAGATTTCTAAACAAATATATTAAGAAATGTATGCTTCTAGGTACATTAGGGGCAAAAGGCAAGTATTCCAATATAACAGTAATGTCTATATCTAGTCACCAATTACAATTTTGACTGTCATCTCAAGTATAATCACCTTTTTGTAGTGTAGATTCATAGATGCTATATACTTAATTAATTGTCCATCTCCACAATTAAATTCAATTTAATAACTCATAATTTCAGCTCTAATGTTGGTAGACATAGATTTCATTGACCATCATTCATCATTTCCCTCATCCCAATTACTTGGGGTCGGCACAGTGTATCCTTTCCTTCCATACATCTCTATTTTCCGTCATCTCAGTGCACAGGTCCTAATCTTCATATTGTCTCTCACACAGTCTATCCACCTCTTCTCAAGTTTTCCCCTTCTCTTATATCCATCCACTTCCATTCTCAGCATTCTTCTCGTCACATGACATCCCTCCCTACGCATTACTTGCCCATACCATTTCATTGACCATAGATTTCATTGAACAATAATTAAAATAACAAATCTAAGGATGTTTTGTTTTTTTTCACAGATAAAGAAAATGAAGAGTCCACCGAAGCAGACCAGAATGTCCGGAATACAATTTTGGAAATCAGCCCAGTAGACGGTGTTTGTGTTAAGTGTCAAGAGGAGAAATTGTGCTCGTACCGCTTCACTAAAGACGAGGAGACCAAATATTTATGTGGTGATCTTTGCACAAGTAACTTTCTAGTTGAACATAGTGGACAATATGTTGTCAAACACAAGAATTATCTGATCGAAGAAATCGTACCGAGGAATTTAGTTTGCTCAGAGTGTGAAGAAAAAAAAACATGCTACTTCTATTACAATTACGATGGAGAAGACACGTATTATTGTTCGATGCAATGTTTGCAGAGTATGATGGCGGACGAGGCTGATAAGTACCAGTTTAAGAGAAAAAGGATAACAGTTACAGAGACATTACCATTAGAGGCAGAATGCCTGATGTGTAACGAAAAGAAACCATGTGCATTTGCAATGATGCGATTTGGTATTTATCACATGATATGTGAGTCACCTTGTATAAAAGCATTGAACGATGCTGAAAATGGTAGGTATATCATCAAAAAGAGAAGGACTCCGAGACAGCAGCAACCACAATTGCAGCCGATCGCACCCAAACCCAACCCTCCGCTGCTAAAACTTAAAGTGATCAGTAATGCCACAGATAAGTACTTGGATGAAGCATACAAAATACAGGCAAAGACTCCCGCCATGGTACAGGCCGCCAGAGAGGAGAGAGAACGCACTTTTATCCGTAAATGTATACATTGCAACATGATACTGACGTCGGATGACAAAATTCTTACATGGGAAACTATGGACTATTGTAACGAGGTCTGCTTAGGCAGGTATCAAAACAAGATCGGTTCAAAGTGTGCCAATTGTAAAAATACAGTCCAACACACGAGTTTAGGGAAATATTGCGTCAGATTCGGCTACGATATCCGACAATTTTGTAATTCTGCATGCTTGGATGAATTCAAGAAAGGTCTGAAGATATGTTGTTATTGCCAAAGGGATATTTCTGTTGGGCATCAAGGATTTTTGGCGCCGATTGGGGACAAGGGGCAATTCAAGGACTTCTGTTCCCAGACGTGTATGGAGAAATATGACCAGATGAGTAAGAATAAGATTCCGCAGCCTGTCTGGTCTAAATGCGCCGTATGCTCACTGGAAAAAGCGACGAATTTCGAAGTGGAAGTTAGTGATGAAGTAACACAGAGGTTGTGTTCAGATCCCTGTTTCGCGGCTTTTAAATTCGTGAAC
Organism: Megathymus violae; assembly: GCA_003671415.1. NCBI lineage: Eukaryota > Metazoa > Arthropoda > Insecta > Lepidoptera > Hesperiidae > Megathymus > Megathymus violae. The sequence goes on along the minus strand of PDGT01000014.1, from coordinate 3,848,790 downwards.
AATATATTTCCAGGTAATTTTATGTTTAATATATAATGCAAAATCAACTTTTAGAAATCAGTATACAGAAACTACAAATGGACCCTTATAGATTAGGTATTCCTTGTGTTTATATTTGTATATCAATCTGTTTACTCTGACTTTATTTATATATATACATTTTTTTAACATTAAATGAGTTAATACTCGACAAAAATACCTCCTGATGGTAAGTGGCAATTATGTTGAACACACTATATAATTCTATTCACTTTCATCTTGAACACTGCCACATTGTAAGGATTTAGAAATTTAGGTTACTGTTACACAATGAAATAAAAAAATCGAATTAACCGTATTTGGGGTTGTACTTCATACCTGTAGTTGGTTAATAAAAATAAAGTTGCAGTGTGTATAGGCCAGTGGAGTGTTTGTGGGTAGTTCTCTACAAATGATGTATCTTGGGAATAGTAATATTAACCCATTGACTGCCAGCTACGAGATATCTCGTATTAAGCGTGTGTATCAAAACTGCCAGCTACGAGATATCTCGTAGTGTTTTTTTTTTTGATAAAAATTACTGTAAATGCTATTACAATATTATATCAGTAACTTAATATAATTATATTTTGTAAACTTTCATGTATTTTTCAAAATAAAACCTTGGCACCCAGGGCAAGACGCTCTAAATATGTCTGGCGGTCAATGGGTTAAAATCTTTTGCTCACCTTTTGCATACATAATGTATCAATAAATCTTTTAGTTAGCTTATTAACAAAGCTACATTGTATTTTCACTTTACATGTAAATATTTTCCAGATCAGTGCCGTTGGTGCAAAAAATATTTTGAAAGGAAAAGATCGAAATGCTTCACGATCTACGAGAATGCGAGTCCGCACTGCTTCTGTTCGAAGTCGTGCATGAACGTATACATCAGCAACTCGCGGCACATAGTGCCATGCAATTGGTGCAAGGTGAAGAAGTACAACTTCGATATGATCCGCCGAGTCCAACCGAACGGGCAGCCCGTTATGATGTGCTCGTTGAACTGTTTGAATCTCTATCAAGTGTCCGTCAATGCAGTGTCTTCGAGAAGGTACTTTGTGATCTACTATGCGTGTTATGTGATTATCGTGGGTGATTCTTGGGTCAGATTTTACGGAAAATATGTAATATGTAGGTTCCATCACATCTGGTTGTGTTGTCGTGCCTGTTGGGAAAAAGAAGTAATACTAAAAATGTGTATATATCTAAACAGCTGATTTCATTATTCCACTTTCGCTACTCACTCCCTAAAGAGTCAGTGAGGTAGCTTTCAGACATTATGTGTTTATCATCAATATGAAATAAGTTTGTTTTAATATTGCCTCCATCTGCTTGCCTTATGCATACTTGAATGTCTCAAAGAAACTAATTAATCGTTTTAATTTTTGATTGATTGTCATCTTGTTTGGGCTCATGGTCTGATTCCTGGCGAGCTTCGTATCACAGATGTAGTTTGGTGGGCTCGACGTAAAAAATATCAAAATACTTACCACTTGTTTCGATGTAATGCATATTTGTTAAATACCCTACATGAAAGTTTATTTAGTATCAAAATCTATTGACAACATTTAATACAAAAACTTAGTCAACGACATCTTTACTATTTTGACTTATTTTACGAAGTTGAAACTATACATATTGTTGAAAAGTTTGTGTTCGGACACATTTAATCTGAGACAAATACATAATTCGCCCATTACTGAAGTTTATATGTCAAGTATTTACTAAGGTAACATTGCTATACCTATTTATTTCCAGGATGAAATGTGACATGTGCAAAAGAACATCACTAGCTCAGTACCATTTAACGATGTCGGATGCAACAGTGAGAAATTTCTGCACGTACCAATGTGTAATGTCATTCCAGGTGTGTAAGTTTGTTTTTATGTTTAAATAGTGCTATCGGAACCACAGCACGTATAGTGATGTGACATAGAAATAGATTTAAAAGTACACTGGACACGTACTTGCCATTTTGGAAGTATGTTCTTGTTAACGGCGTTTCTATGACGTCATGTTACTTTAAAATTAAGTGGTTATTTGAAATACAAGACATGAGTTTACCCAACAAGTACTTGTGGCACTTGCTGAAGCGATGGCGTAGTTCGATTTTCGAATTTTTTTAGTTACTTGTTTGAAATATTAAAAATGTACATGAAACATGTTTGATAACTTGGCATATATGTCTTATAGAACACACTTCCTGTGCTAGAAAATGTAAGGGTACTCGACGTTACAAATTAAATTCCAATACGCCGAAACAGATAATAAAATTCCATACGTAAATGCTTTTCTGGCGTACTTGCTAAACTAGCAATAAAAGCATAAATGATTTGTAACGATTTATTTTCAATCATAGGGACAGTATTCGAAGACACCGCCTTCAGCTGGTGAAGCCGCGGAACCGAAAGCCGTGCCCACGGGCGCGCCGCGACGGACGTACTCCTCACCTACCAAGAATAACAACGGTAACTCCACTACACTACACTACACTATACCGAGACGCTTACAGTGTTCGCGAAACTTTTTGTACCGGGTGTCTTCAAATCCTTAACAATGCACCTATCTAGTACATTCCCGTCGTCATCGAGAATAGACTGAAGAGAATGCTATTAGATATTCAGTTTCTGTTTTTGTATTATTACTTAGTTAAATAGGAAAGCAACACGTCGCTTGTCTTTTTTAAGTAATAATATTACTTAAAAACTATCAAAAATGTGATTTTATATTAGTTTTTTTTATGGTATAGGTAATTTATATGTGGGGTTATTTATTGACATTCTCTTGCTCGGTCTGGTGTTTTAAAGAACACCTTTAGAACGTTTGAACGTTAAATTCAGTTTGCCAAAAATAAGGGAAATGCACTTTTATAGTTCCGGTGAAATGAATGATGACCGTGCTCGATAATTATTGCATTATTATGTTTGCAGCCTCAAAAGCCCAGCAACGCTCTGGCTCGGGGTTACCGGTGATTTCGAACGTCCAGTCACTCGCGACGCCTCCGCCCCTGACACCCTCCGTCACGAGATCAAAATCCAAACGCCTGGCCCCTCCACCCGAGCCCGAGCCCCCGCAAGCACCCAAAACACCTCCTCCACCCCCCAAACCACCAACACCGCCTCCGCCACCACCACCCAAAATATACAACCATGTTATAGTCAAAACTCTACCCCCTCATGAAGTTGCGAACAAAGGCACGATGTCGAAACCCATGATGGTGTCGAAGGGGGTATCGTGCCGACCTCATCCGTGCACAAAGGAATGTCAGACCGACTCCAGTTTGGAGAGGAAGGTTCTTATCCCCGTGCCGGTGCCCATATACGTGCCGGTACCCTGCGCTATGTGGTCGATACCGTTCCCCGTTCCCGTTCCCATCCCCCTCCCAATTCCGACGCCGGTCTTCATCCCCACGACTCGCAACTCGGCCAAGGGTATCATGAAGGAGATAAACAAGATCCACGATAAGATGCCTACGGATCCCTTCGAAGCCGAACTGCTCATGATGGCGGAAATGGTCGCTGGAGACAAAAAGAAAGACCAGAGCGATTCCGATACGGAGGAGGAGAACGGTGAGTTTGTGCCACCCTTATAAAATATTTAGAAGTTTACTAATTTACGAACACCTGATGGTAAGTAGTCATCGCTGGCCATGAACGTCCATTTTTTTTGTGCTGTGTATGTTAAAAGCCGACAAACAAGCAGACGAGCCACCTGATGGTAAGTGGTCACCGTCGCCCATGGACATCAACAAGATCAAAGGTATCACTGATGTGTTGTCGACAGCAAAATGAGAAGAAGGTAAGTAAGAATCTCATGCCCCCAGCCGGAACACGACGAGTCGTTTGGCGACTGACTCAAGCAAGAGCGTGGTAGCTAGCCAGGCAGGCTTCACAGAAAGATAATAATGCCACTAATAATATTAATGACGTAATAATAATACTGATAATGTAATTCTTACGCGAAGCCCTACCACCAAGCATACCACTAAAGGCATCATCGATGCGTTGCCGGCGAAGATGGAAGCGCAGGAACCGCCTATTACTGGCGCTCCGATACTCTGTAATCGAAGGTTGTTTGAGAAGGAGCGAACATTGGCAGTTATTTCAACATAATCATGGTAACTGGAAAGACACTTATACTAAATAATATCACCAAAACGTACATAAATATGTACACAAAAATTCTACTCATAGTAAGCCAAGTACATAAGCATTATTTATGTTTATTTGCGAAAACTTTTTTTTAATAATGCTTCTTTGTGATGTTATGTCTCAACAGTGATCGGAAGTACAAAAGATTTTCATAAAAAATAATTCTATGTAACGCTTTCGGCCAAGTGTAAAGTCAAAAAGAAAAGAAAATGTGTAAAGTGTAAGAATATCGAACCGATGGTCACCATTACAGTCTATCCAAATATTGTATATTTTTTATCACGACGTCTCTTTCTAGATGAAGGCTTCAGTCCAGTAGCCGCGATCGACGGCAACAATGCGTTTGGTGAAGATATGCTTCAAATGGCTCTGAAGATGGCCACGGAGTACGAAGATACGCCGGTCGATTTGGAATCCGCCATGACTGCCAACACGATAACGCCCAGTTCGCATCCAGGGATGCCAGGTACGAAAATTCGTCACACGATTCAACTCAGGCTGGCGAAGTATGGGGTTTAAATAACTATAGACTGGCTATAAATACCTTGAAAACTGAACCTTTATACGGAATTTAAAGTTGAAACGCATTTATTATTTTCCAAAAAACATCGTTTCCAGCAATCTAAAATACATTTGGAAGTTAACAGTGCAATATGAAATGAAATGTTAAAGAAAACACAATTGCAATGATTGCCTTACATAAAGTGAGACATTTTAGAGGCACTTTAAAGTTGGTATCAGCTATGTCTACGAATGCCGTACCATCGACATATTGTAAGGATACAAAAAATCTTCTACCGTTTGAAAAATAGTTATTACGGTGGTAGAATAGAAACCATGAAGGACACTCCTCAACACATTTTTGAATGCAATATATTATAGTGATAATTTTTTTTTATCTTGTGCTTCTTTCATTGATATATTCGTCTATACTATACCGCTCTATAGTCATTCCTACCAGTAATACGTTGCATCACCGCGTCCAGGTCTAGAGGGCGAGGGTATGCACCACCATCACATGATGGTGTTGGAACAACAACGTGCGGTGGCAGCGTTGCGAGCGTCCGGCGCGGCGGCGGCGGCGGCGCGCAAGCGACCCGCGCCCACCGCTCCCCCCACC
>PDGT01000014.1:3815635-3843472 GCA_003671415.1 Megathymus violae | reverse complement strand
CTCCAAACGTCGCCGCGACCCCGCGCCGCCGCCGCCGGAGCCGCCGCGTGAGCCCGCTGAAAAACCAGACGCCAATATGTGTCTTAAGGTATGATGGCATCTGATGAAACATGCCCTTATCATTAATAAAAGTATAAACTAATATGAATATACCAGCAGCAACTCGACCCATATGATTTAAATTGTTATTTTCAATTCAAATAACCAACGAACAAGGTAAGGGGTACCTGATGTTAAGTTATCACCGTCGCCCATGGACATTGGAAACACTATGAGTATCACTGATGCATTATCAGATAAAATATAAGAAGGAAAAAGTATTGGAAAGTAAAGAACCCAGCCCTGACTCAGGCAGGTGGGTGGTAGTTAGCCAGGCAGGCTCCACGGAAAGATAATAATAGTATTAATGACTCAATAATAATAATATTGATAACATAATCCTTAAGTGAAGCTCTACCACTAAGCGATTTAAGTATCGTTGGGAACATTGTATATTTTAACTGTAACGAGAGCTCACAATTTTTTTTACCGATATTCCTGCGAATCGCAGCTTCATCGGGATGATTAGAGAGTAATACAAAAAAAGTAAACTTAAATTGATTAATACACAATACATTTCGAAACACATGACGAAATATGACTGCACTGAGCCTGTGCCATGGAGCGGTCAAGAATCACGGCTGATGGTTTTCAGTGCAATCCCAATAAGCGAGTATCGACTAACGAGTTTGTTATACACGTACAATCTTCGTCAATGTTCATGAAATATACTATAGGTTTTTTTAAACTAGAGATTTAAATTGATGTGTAAAAACACGACAGCGTTTAAATTACCAACTCACTGGTCTATTTGCATTTGAAATGTACTGGTTCCTTGAGTTTCTCAAATATATTTAATTAATTATTTCTATTTACTATTATTTGATTTGGATATATTATGATCTATCGAATTTACAACGTAACATTCCGTGAGTGTGTTGCAATAAGTTAATTGTGAGGTTATCATTAATTAATACTTGTCGACCGTTAACAGTACACATTCGGCGTGAACGCGTGGAAACAGTGGGTGATGACGAAGAACGCCGAGATCGAAAAGAGTTCGATACGCCGCAAGCCGTTCAAGTCGGAGATCTTGCAGCTGACGGCGGACGAGCTCAACTACTCGCTGTGTCTATTCGTCAAGGAGGTGCGAAAGCCCAACGGCAGCGAATACGCACCCGATACTATTTATTATTTGGTTTTAGGTAAGAGTTTTTTATACGTCAGCCGCGCGGGCGTACGTACGGCAGTTCGCGCACGTATTCCGTATTGAATATAAACTGATCGTTTTGTACTATCGAGATGGAGTAAATCCTTGGGATTTGGTACAGGGACAAAATAACACATTTAGTAGGTAACATTTTAGTTAACTCTTCGTCTCGTTAAGTGGCGCTGTTAGACCGTCTACAGTTAGTAAACTAGAGCTTACCCAGGATATCCATATTATTTGTTGTGATACACACGTGGTTATAACACGAGATCCGTGCAGTGCTGTGCGCAGAAACGCTTTTAATATTTTTTTTAGCGATCATCACTCACTTCACTACACATATTACATGTTGGGCTAATAGCTCTCAATATAGACTTACTAGAGAATAAGGTGATCATGACAAAACATTAAGACATATTTAGATACATTTCTGATACTCGTTTGTTTGGTTCCAGGTATACAACAATATTTGTTTGAAAATGGTAGGATAGACAATATATTTACAGATCCATATTATGAGAAATTCACAGACTGCTTGGACGAAGTTGCGAGAAAGTTCTCAGTGTTATATAATGATTCACGTAAGTAAAACTATTTCCAGAAATACTTTTTTATAAATATTGTCTTAGAAAATAAAAATTTGGATATTGCTTCTCAAAAATAATTATTCAAAAAATTCCCTCTAACAACTCACCAACTATTTTTTTTTATTTCCTTTATGAAAAATAATACGAATTGCACTGCAATTCTTCGTGTCACGGGTGTCAATGGCGTACACAAAAAATGGCGAGATCAAACGTCTCACACATAAATGTTTACCGTCGCCAGAACTCGAATTCTGGGTCTCTCACTCAGCAGCAATGGTCGTTTCTAATTGGGCAAGGTCATCGAAATTTGCGTCAATGAGTTTAATTAACGGAATGTCTTTCCACAGAGTACATTGTAACGAGAGTAGAAGAAGAACATTTATGGGAAAGCAAGCAACTCGGTGCTCACTCGCCTCATGTTCTACTATCTACTCTTATGTTTTTCAACACGAAACACTTTAATTTAGTGGTAAGTAACTACTATTTAGTCTTAAATCTTTTAAGTATCGCACCTTTAGAATTTTAAAAAGCCTACTCTAAAACCCCATGGTGAAAAAGAGCCCGAATTATGAGTGAGAAAGGGAAAAAGTAAACCTCATACATCAGTCCCTTTAAATTTACTCAAGACCATACTTTTTTGAAAACTTTCTTCGTCATTTCCCATAAATTGCAATTTTTGAGTTAAGTCCCTTTTATTCTAAGGCTGCGATATTGTCTGTATTGAAGCCTCTGAAAATTATTTGATTGGACAACAATGTTTATATAGTGTCCTTTCTATGTGTTAAGACTAAAGACATCACTGGGGCTTTGATGGCAAAGAAGGATAGAGAATTCACTTTTTTACTTGATGGCACTGCCTGATCTGTTGTTCAGTAATTTGCACCAAGGATATGGGAGGGGTTGTTAGCTTGTACTCAAAGTATGAATGCAAATAATATTATTGGGTTAGTTGTTTGTGTATACTGTCCCTTGTTTTCAGACTGTTGAAGAACATATGCAGCTATCCTTCTCCCACATAATGAAGCATTGGAAACGAAATCCAAACCAGCCTGGCCAAGCGAAGCTACCGGGTTCTAGGAATGTTCTATTAAGGTTCTACCCACCACAGTCGGCATTAGGTGAGTTGATAGGCAGTTAATTCATATTAATATGACATAAAAAAAATTCTGTAAACATAGGAATTTTGAGTATAGAGAATTTTCTAAAAGCTATAAAAGATGGTTTATTCATTTTGTAATAGCAACTATACCGCCCTCGATTAATTTAAGAAAACCTTTATGTAATTTTTTTCTGATTTTTTTGGAACTTAACATTTTTTTTGTTCCATAAACTTTCGAGGATCAGTGTTCCCAGTTCTAATAATTACGAACATTTATTTATTGCGATAGCTGTAGAAAAGCAGTCAAAAGAATAGATCAGATCAGATTTTAACACAAAATCCATACTAACTATTTTTCGCCTATGTTGAAAAATATCCCAACATAATATTCAAACAAATTATACTTATATTAAGTACCTAAACCTTTTGAGTGGTTTCCACGTGGAATGTGCATGGGCCTCAGGTGTTAAATAGCATTCTTAGGGATATAGCTTTGGCTATGTACCTTGACTTTCGTTTATGCTTACATTATATATACTAAAATTTGATATACAGATTCGGGCTCTTTACAATTTTATTATTTTAAATAATGGGTAAACATATCTGGTATTGATTTTGTGATTTTATTTGCAGAAGCAAATTCTAGGAAAAAGAAAGTATATGAACAGCAAGAGAATGAAGAAAATCCCCTTAGATGTCCTGTTAAACTTTACGAATTTTATATATCAAAATGGTAAGAAGCAATGATGAGGTATTTAACTTATAATATTAACAGTATATTCTATGTGTGATAAAGTCGTGCCGTAAAACAACTATTTGAACTGTCAATGTGGTGTGAGTTGCGAAAGGAGTTGATGGCCATCATGAATTTTGAAAATATTAATTATGTAACCAAGTAGTTCTCTAAGCTTAACAAGTGTTATACACAAAGAGTTAATATAGGTAATAGAGGAACACTCATCTCAAAATCGCGTCACCAAAACATAAATGTGCATGTGTGTGAAAAACACACTGATGTGCGTGACTTTTAGTGATGTCAAATTCACGTTCATGCATTATCGACATGAATGCCGACTATTCCATTACAGGTTTCTTTGCTATATTCAATTCGTTCTCTTAATTAATTATTACATGTTAAATTAATAACACCATGCTAATCCTAGTAACTTCTCTTTACTTCGCTTCTTCTAAACTTAACCTTATTTGACAGGATAAAACAATACGTGATTACACGATACTAAAGAAAACAATAATAATAATGCTCATTTGTTTCAATTAATTCTTTGATGTAAATTGATATAACTTATTGCCCTCAGAAAGGAAATAACCAACAAATTTTGGAGGTATAGATTCTTAATTAACATGTCAGTGATTTCGTAGGACATAATGCCCTAAAAATGTCAACTGTAAACTTTGTGAGGATCCCTACTATCTGGTTTAACATTCGAATCCATTTTTCTTTTTGAACTGCATTTACAGGAAACCTTGAAGAAATAAAAGTCATATCATAATAATAACGAATATAAAATTCGCCAAATTTTATCAATTTAAGGAGCTAATACTATTCAAAAGCCAAAGATGCACTTTTATATCAGTCTATCTACTTTCTGTCCAATGTGTTTACAAGCTGTAACAAACTAAAAAGGTAAAATATGAACAAATCTAGGGAAAACAAAAAATATATATTTATTTATACTTATTTAAAAATTATCCACGTATCGATAGATTTTGTGCAAGTCCTACACGAAACGGTATCATTTTCACGTACACAATATCTTTTTATCTTACATATAATTATGAAAAATAAGTTATTATTCATAAAATGGAGTATTTACTGCATGTTATTAATCTTAATTTATATAATTTTAAGATCAACTATGGAAATAACCATCGTGAAATGAGTATTGCACTATGAGTACTTACCTGTGTATTGCCTCTTTGTTTGGGTTATTGTTATAAATAACCCTACAATTTAATACTGAACACCATTATGTTTACTATTTGTAGTCTAATAAAATATAGAAAGATTGAAGTGAAACTAATAAAATAACAAATAGCATTTTTTTGACAGGGGAGTAATGGAGAGTGAATAGTTTGAAAACAGTCCTACGGTAAATTTTGTTGCATCTCTTTCTCGCAAGTAGGATTTTCCGTAAAGCTCGAAATCTCATTCGCACACTGTGTTCCTCTATTACTAGTATATTAACTTTATGGTTATACATAATTATTTGGATTTTATTGATAATCCATTCACCGTTAACCGTGACCGAGTTTTTGTACCAGTTACTTACCCTATGTTTGTCTGGTAGAATGTCCATTATTGTAACTTTACAATGGTTTGCAATGAGGAGTAGTGTTAATACCATTATTAGGACGGTTGTCGAAAACCGTGGCGGCTACGAAGTGGGTAATACATGGTGATCGTTAACCCGCAGTCCCGAATCGGTGAGGACACGCAACGACGTGTTCTACCTGCAGCCGGAGCGGTCGTGCGTGCCGGACTCGCCCGTGTGGTACTCCACGCAGCCGCTCAGTCGTGCCGCGCTCGCCAAGATGCTGCATCGAGTCAAGATGGTCAAGGAGATCAATATCGCCTTGCTCACTAGCTAAGGTATGTTTCGCACGCACACATGCGCCCGCACCATAATACCATATAACCTGAGTACATTTTGTGCGTATTTAATTTGTATTGGGGTTGCAATGAATATTCGGTATCCGGCCTATTCGGCTACTTTTATTCTATTTAGCCAATTACCAAATATTACTATTGTACAAACTTTAGATTTTTGTCGTATTCAGATGATTGGCAAAATGATCATGCAAAATCATCTGCTTTGTAAAAATTAAAATAAGTATCAAACGTTTATTAATCTTAATCGTCGTAATTAAAATTTACGAATTGAAGATTGTGGTCCAAAAGACTTAATTCTTCTGCGTTTCTAGGCAGTAGTTTATTCCTTTTTTTCTTGTAGACATTCAAAGCTTCAAAGAACAGGACATCCTGAATAAGAAAGAATTCTTTCCTGGCGCTGACAAATATTTTATTACAAATCTTACCAAACATGGAAATGTTTTTTTAATGTAATTAATTTTAATCAAAGTATAGATAGATCTTTTTCTAAGTACTCCGGCTGTCGTTAACATAATTCGCATATAACACAATTGCATCGATTTGGCATGCTCAATACACACGCGGAAGCACAATTATCGACTCATAGATAAATTGTGTATTAAGTTGCACCACTTTAAACTACTAAGGCAATGCTATTGTCGCAGTACGGTTCAATTAAAGCGCCTGCTCACGCCGTAATTGAATCTTCTAAAATGAGTTCGTTCGGGTCTACAACCAAAAAGTGTAAAGATCGTAGCTTACATTTGCAAATAAGGCAGATTGGTTCAGACTTCAAGAGTTGGTAAACGCGTATAATAAATTTCGGCAAAATTTTCAGTTTAGATTCATTTTAATATGACCATAGTTTAACAATTTTACAGTGATCATCTATCATTGTATACATCTGATTTCGTTGTCTACTGCAAGATTATATGGTATTAACATACGGTAAATGTACCGTGCAAAATACTGAAAACGGTTTTATTATTATCTAACGCATGAATGTTTTAATGTTTCAGGTCAAATTGTAGTCTACAGGGACTACATTTAATAGTTGTCGAATCTGAAGAGGCGACTCCGAAAGTCTGCAGTTACTTCGTGAGTGCAAACCTATCAACACCCATATAAACCCCCATATTGATGTAAAGATGGTAATAATGTATATTTTTTGTACTTTGTATATCAGTCTGAATAAAGGACGTTGATAATTAATTTTAACGCATAGTTTATTCGTTATAGATATCTTTTTTTGATGTTGCAATTATTTATGCATAAATATTCTGTGTGGGACTGTTTATGTACAGATTTTATAGAGATGATAATAAAATTGTTTTATGATTTCCAAATTAATCTATATTGTATTAACAACTACCCGACTGATTATCGCTCTTGTGGGTAATGTTTTACTTATTAATAGTTTTTATTTGACGGACGAGAATATAATTGAATTATATTGTTTTAATGAGAGGTCTATTGATGAGGCCGGCACGCTGTACATAGATTGCTATTGCTGAGTGCAATGCATCGGAGTGATTATATAATTTTCCAAAATGTATAGACCAATATGCCTGGTTTGTGACATTGGTATTATAGGTTTTACGTTCCTCAGTGCCAGGACTAAATGTATATTACAATTGAGTAATATTCCATTTTAATACTAAGAGTTATCATAGTTATTAAATTAAATTCCAAGGTTTTTTTTTGTGGAACACACTCCTGTGGTTAGTAAGAATCTTTTTATCAATCGGAAATATGATATTCTCTCAGATAGAAATTTTTATTGAAATAATTGTTAGTTTAGGTGAAAAGAGTCAGATTCGTATATTATTTTAAGAATAATGGTCAGATGTAAGGTATAGGTTAGCGCTGTGTAAAAAAGAATACTGATTCTCGTAATATTTGTTTTATTTATTCCCTTTCCATGTTAAAATACGTAAAAGTTGAGGACGAAGTAATTGTTTATGGTAACAACAACGCAACGGGTAACCGTCTTTCGCGAAAACTGGGTAATTTAAACTTCCATAAGTAGGGAAAGTTAGCTTGGACTCCATGATGGATTTGATTTCATTATACCTGAAAATCTGAGATAGTTGAAGTGCAAAATAGCTGATACGTATGATTAGTCTCATCAAGAAAATTAAATGAAGATTACATTTGTTTGTGCCTGGCAGTGTCAGACTTTTCTCGCTTTAAGTTTTAGTACACATCCTGTTATCTTTTCAATACACAAACGTTTTACATCCTAATGATAATTTTAGTCCCGGCAGGCGCATCTATGCAAATGTATGACGTGATATCTTCTCGACGGATTTGGCTGATTGTTTTTTATCAGGAAAAGGTTTGTATGAAATAAAATTTTTTTTGGAAAATTACAAATTCGAACGTATTTTTATATTAAATTTCAATATAAAATGGGTCGTTACTAAGCACGTCTCATTATCTTCAAATTGCACCCATACAAGTGCAGGGGTGGGTACTGACCAAAAACACTTATTTATTATACTTCATATTAAATGTTGTTATTGTTACCACATTAATATTTAGTATAACAACATTACGTAGTGTTAATGGTATTGTTTGAAAAACAATATGGTATACATAACTACGGTCATTATTTCTAGAAAAGACTGATTAGGCAACATAACTACGACCGGAGTATAGAGGTGGGCTGGTAACTTGTCGATCGTATTTAGAAACAGCCGCACAGACTAGTCAAGAAGTTATAGATGCATGGAGAGTGTTAATCAATACTTCGACTGACTGATCGCGATTAGCATCGACACCGGTTAAAGCAATTTAGAAATATCATTGTTTCGTTGTGACGATTTTAACTCTTCAATTAATTCGACTTGTGTAGTTAACAAACTTAAAAAATTGTGAACCGGATTAATTTAAATTGATTGCTAAAAAACGTTGCAGGATGACCTAAACATCAATTACGTTACATCCATACTGTATCAGTTATCAGCGTACCAAATGAAACGATACATAACTCTCCCATGCCATGTGTTTGTGTTTATCGACATTTTCCTAGTTCAATTTTAGCACCTTTGTCTCAAATTGTATTTTTTCTTAATCACCCTACGCTGTACTCTGATGGCTACATAGTGATGTACATACAGAATTGCTACATTTTGTGAGCTTAATAAATATAAACTCAGATGGAATGTTAATTTGTTAAACGTGGTAAACGTTTATTTCAGAACTGAATTTCATATGTTACAATTGAAATAAATAAAAAATAAATACTTTAAAGAGGTTAGGTTTTGGAATTTGAAACTATTGAGAATAAAAAAAATATATAGTTGTAAATGTACACTAAAATAATTTTGCTAAAAGTTATTCATCTGTATCCACACATTAAGCATCGGTGAAATGAACATGTATATCCTATAAAACTTTCATGTTACAGATAAACTTTCATGTTACATGTTACAGATGCGATGTACTGCATAGAGTATAACATTTTAGATGTCGTGTAGATGTTTGCTTTGATTCATCTTATTTCATTCATTCATCAGTTTGTCGAAAATGTAATAATTTGTTATCGAACCGAATAGAAAATAAAGATATCCCTACTAAATGTAAAACGATTTAGTTCTTTAAAATGATTTTTCCATTCCAAACAATAAATCACATCACAGTAATTATCAATGTGCTCTGGAATGTTTTGATTCATTTTTCATCGGTTCAATACCATAATGTATAAACCACTTGCATAGCAAAGAATAGTTTACTTTTCGATCCGTTGATCGCCATTTCAATTTTGTTACCCTTAAACTGTGGCATTCAAACGGTGGATTGTACTTCTATTCAGATTTGTGTTGTTGTGATTTTTAACGAGGTATTTTTTTTTGTTTATTTTATAGAAAAAAAACGTGATATTCCTTTCAATTTTGGCGGGAGAGCTGGCATGTTGCATCGAGAACGTTGAATGGCGATCTGTCAGCTGTCGTCGCCTGGCCTCATCACCGTACCTTAATGTTTTCGCCTAAAAAATTAACAGTGGAGTAGTGTAAATAATATCGTGGCGGGTGATCGATGTGGTTCGATGACGCGCTAGGGATAATTGCGGATATGGATAGGAGGCGTTCGTGCCGCAGCCAGGAAGCCGGGTTTGACGCTTGCGATCCGTTGGGTTCGGTGTTGGAGTGGTCTGGGCGCGGGCCAGCGCGTGTGCTGCGGCGTCGCTGTCGCAGCGAGGGCGTTGATCGTTCGCCGTATGAGGATGCGATTCGGGAGGCGCACCGCTCTGCCGATAACGCCAATCGCCACCAGCGTCTGCTGCCAAACAAGAGTCACTTCACGATAAACAAGGGTCTCGAACAACGCCTGGAGCGCTTTCACAACGAGTGCTCACTACCCGCCGCCGAGAACGGTGACTACGTCATGACTCAAGAACAGAATAGAATTCATGGGTAAGTAGAGTCTTGACAAACAACATAACCTAATCTCAGTCAACATGGACTGTGTCACATAAACATTCAAAATCAATAGATTCAATTTTGACAGACAAAGCCATGTTGAGATTAAAACTTATTGTTTACAATTAAGGTTTTGACAACAGTATGTTTGTATGGCTGGCAACTCCAAATTATTCTTTTAATTGAAATATATTATTATGTTTCTGAGCTAATCTTTATTTATTTATTTCCTTTGTACACATCATAAAATAATTTTCAACAGTTATCAGCCAAGCAGATCAAAATTTCACAGAACAAGTCCGACCAGACCTTTGTTAGTAACCACATTATCAAATACTAAAATAGACGAGAGCAGATTACCAAAGGTTGAGGAGTTGCTTGAAAAGGTGGACCAGGACATGATGGAAGTCACTGTAACAAAGCAACCTCTCAAGTCTATACTGAACAATCCGTTACCTAAGTCTCCACCACCTGGTATACTAAAAAAGCCAAAAACACGACAATACCAAGAACCTAAGTCAGTGGAAGGCCGGAGGCGACAACGAGCGTCAAGTGAATCTGATAACCTATATTGTACGTTCCATATAGGATCTCCAATACCAGGCTATGACAGGTCAGCTTTGTTTTAAGGTTATTTTCTATTATGTCATCATGTCATATTGTTAAGATATACTTTGTGTTTGCTAAGCGAATATTAACATGTACATAATAGTAGCAAACTAGTTGGTTTGATGTATGACAGCAGTAAAATATGTTTTCATAACCTAAATTTTGTTTTCCTCAAGTTAAGTAACTTATACTACAAGAATATTAACTTTAATTCTTAAGAAAATTACACAATGATTGCTGATCCCATTAAAAGTATAGAGTTTACATTTGTAGGTTGAATTAATTTTGAAATTTTTATAAACAATATCAAAGTTCAGTTTGGAGCTCCATATGCTAAATTCTTTTCTGGTTATGAAGTGTTTCCTTTTGAATGCAGTATAATTATACAATATTGTAAATATGAAATCTGAGGTTCACATTGTCAAGTATTTGAACTGCATTATAATTAGAAGTGATTTCTTACTCAAAACTTGATGCATTGCAAAAAATAGTACACTTAAAGGTGCATGTTGTACTTGAGTTCTCTCATAAAGCTAATGTGATCATTCTTGAATTACATTACATTATGTCCATGAACATTGAGTCAAATTCTAAGATTTTAATTATTAACATTGAAAAATATTATTGGAGGGTTACTGGAAGGAATATTTCATAATTATATCCTAATTATATTCTGTTTCATGCAGCCGTTTATCACACTTATCAAGCAGTATGAAACGGGCAAAAGATAACACTGGTACTGGATACTCATATGGAACAGCTGTTGCTGCTCTTGGAAACCCACCCGTGAAGAATGCCTGTTATCCTAAGAACATTAGATGTGCTTGCAAAGATCAAGTTATAGTGACACCCAAGGAGGATTTGTACAATGGCATGCATGTTTTAAGGACCTCCGCAATCAACAGTGACACAGTCAATGATATTGAAATAGTTGAAGTGGTGAGTTCAATTCAATTTGTTTTATTTATTAATATGCTAGCTATAACTGTATATACAAATGTAAATAATAATCTTTTAATTTAACTTTTGTTTACTTTGCAACATTCAAATTATTTTATATAGACATGAAATGTGTGTAACAGTATGACAATGCCATATTAAAGAACTGGCAAATTTTTGGCCAGTAATTGTGGTCATCATTGTAATTTCAATATTTCTATATGTCATTAGTAAAGTTCATTACTTGGTGTTGCTTAAGTTCTGTGGCGAACCAACTGAAATTGCTTTATTTTATTTATACCTATCGATGATCATGTTACACATCCAGCTCAGCCTGTTCTTCAAGCTTGCTTAGAATTTCCCATAGTTTATTTTCCATTGTCATATCAATGTCAATGGGGAGCTGTGGCCGTTTACCATTATGTAGCTCATGTGCTTCTTTGCTGGCATCTCTATTAATATTATAAAGAGGGAGTGCGAATTTTGAGACTATGTATATCGGAGGTATTTGTTATGAGGAAGGTAATCTCTGAAACCACAGCATCTGTTTGAAAAATTAGTTTTACCATTTCTGGATGGACATAGGCTATGTATCACCCTGAACAAAATTAGTTGGGTTGGGCCACTAGTTTAAAATTTTATATATATATATATATATATATATATATATATGTATAGCAGCTGCTTTAACACTATTATAATATAGCATACCTATTATGTTAATTATGGTGATAATTTTATCCTGCACCTACATGCTGCCCCTCAGACCAATTAAATATTTGTCTGATTTTAAACTGATATCATCATGAACATTATATTTGCATTCTAAACTGTATGGTCACAATTTTTTCTACTAATTAAGGTTTTTGACCTGTTCCAGTATTAATGTTAGGTGAATGGGAGTCTTGATACTGTAAATAAATGCGAGCAGAGTGAAAGCGACAAACTAGTACACTCAAAAATATAGTGATATAGCTTATCCAGCATTACTGCAATTTAAATCGAATCTGTCTGTCCGAATCCAGTAATCTCAAAATATATTGAATGGATTTTCATGAGAATTTTGTCGATTATAGTGTGATACACGAGAAAGTTTAAGGAGTATTTTTTTTAAGTATGAAGTAGATAAGTGAAATTTATAAAACGCCTGATGAAAACGAGTAACAATTGTTTCGGGTGGCGATTGCTATTCCTAAACGTTAGGATCATGTTTACTCAAGCGAATCAATTGCGGGTTTACTACTTTATAAAGGTCTGTGTGGAGAGTTCACGCCTGAGCGATCTGGTTCTGTCTAGCAGACATTGAGGAACTATTGTACCTAGCTTCACGGCAATTCTATATTGTATTTACACTTCTCTGGCTTGAGATAGGATTTCTTCTGTACTATCGTTTAATCAAGAGGCGTCGGTCTCTAATTGTATCGAGCTGGTATTAGAACTGTTACTGTACATATATTGTATCAATACGACGTCAACCTTGTAGCTCAGTTGGCAGTATTACCTGCCAACGGGTCACGCGTTCGATTCCCGGGTGGTGCAGTCGTTTAAATAAACAGTTCTCGGATTTGGATTGTTAGGAATATCTCCTTTGTGCATGTTTCAATGCAACACAGGAACTCTTTATTGCTAACAATAATATGTTGATTATCACATAAAGAAATCGTAAAACTGTAGTGAATCACAAGCGTGGTACTTCGAGCTTTATAGATTTTATGTGGAAGTTACAAAAGTTCTCACACAATTTTATTGTTTCTTGAACCGTACACTAAAATATTCCTTCAACACGTGGTACTGAAAAAACACATGGAGGATGCTCGGTACGTAAAAAACTTACCAATGTTAAGCAAGCATCTTATAATTAACTTTTTGAAGTATTCCCGTTGTTTCAAGTTCTATTTGTCTATGATGATGTCTGTTCCAAGACAACAATGTCTGTACCTTGATATAACAGTTTTACGTAAAATTCCCACAGAATTTTCTGCGATGTAATTGATTGTATAACTCTAACAAAGTAATGTAAACTACTGTATTGTATGGGGATTTATTCCTTCTTGAGTCAAAGACAGCCTCCCCAGCTAGTGGTACATATAGATGGTTTTTTATTAACTTATTAGCCGACAAACGAGCAGACGAGCCACCTGATGGTAAGTGGTCACCGTCGCCCATGGACATCAGCAAGATCAAAGGTATCACTGATGCGTTGTCGCCCAGGAAATGAGAAGAAGGTAAGAAAGAAAGTACTGGCTCTCAAGCCCAGCCGGAACACGACGAGTCGTTTGGCGGCCGACTCAAGGCTCAAGGTAGCTGGCCAGGCAGGCTTCACGGTAAGATTTATTATCTTTGCCAGTAATAATATTAATTGCTTAATAATAATACTGATAATATAATCCTTACGCGAAGCCCTACATCCAAGCAGGATGACTTCTGTCGCCTCTTACGACACCCTGTTTTGCCAGCATGCGATTGTGGGTCAGTAGTCGACGTCACCCCAATACGGCCTAATTACTGTAGTTATTCTGGACATTAGTAACAAATATCAATAATTTGCAGTGTCCTTTTAATACCAGGTGGACGTGATCCACGATTGCTATTTTTGTATTAATAAATCAATGACATTGTTGGCTTTGCAATGACTATATGAACGAGGTTTCATTATCTGTAGTATCCACATGATTTGATTTAGTTCATTAATCATCATTAATAGATATCATGCGAAGTAAACAAAAGACGAATCGCTCGTGATATCGTTACATGTAATAATACTAAATTATATAATATTTATTATATACATTTGAGACTATCAGGCTTTCAAACTTTTAGGGACAAGTAATAAATTGTGAAAATTTCACAGAAATCTTCATTCATTTAAAAACTTTCGTTGATTTGAAATCTGGACTTTATTGCTGCAGATTTAAGGTCTGTTTTGTGTTTGTTGGCACATTCGCCGGCACCTAGTACGGTGCCTAATACGGCGTGCAACGTACGTAAAGAGCCCTCACAGTACTCTACACTGATTAATCTTGCTCTTATCACCGGGGAGTAAAGTCGAAAACGGGTAGCGCGGTATGAAAATATGTGGTATAAAATATTATACAGTGTGCACACTTTCGCACAATGTAAATTGTTTACATAATCGTAGCGCCGCATCTTTGAGACTTGCGGAAATTGTGGAATTTTTTTTGAGTGGATATTTTCGGTGTTAGTAGTGGTGTCACGACAGGTGTTTTTATCGTGTCGTGATTAACAGTACAATGCTGTGCGGGAACTGACCATGAATAATTCTTCACGGAGGATTCCGAGACTAAAATAGCCCCTACCCACGTGGAGACATACCATGCCGTCCCTAAAGAAAGTTTTGCTGAAGTTATGGTGGCATGTGAGTTATATTTGTGTAATGCGTCGTGGTGATTTAATATTTGTCTCATTATACACCGTTTATCACATTTGAAGCTTCGTTATTTTGTAATTATAATCCGCAAAGTGGAATGCTTTTCTTTAAATAGACTTATGAATGATTATTGGTTTACGTCTTAGTGTCATGCATTTCAACGTATTCCTAATCCATTCGAAAATCGAAGTGTGTATGTGATGGTTTTCCTTAGCAGCTCCGCATCAACTGGGGTACTAAAATATTTACTGATAACACTGTCAATATTATAGATTTGTTTGTTTAGTTTAACCCAAAGAATGGATGAGAATGATTGATAAAAAAAATACCACAGTGTATGTAATAATAGGCACTAGAATTATTTTGTAGTTTGAATTGTGTGAATATTTTTCCACGATGTCTTACTCGCTGACCTCATTTTTACGTCTATGCCTTCTTTGCTTTGTAAGTTGAAAGCAGAAGGAGGGCCCCGCAGACTAAACATCGTGATTTAACCGTTTACGGTTTTTTTTGTTGTGAACTTAGTTTGCTTCATATATTTTCATTTGTCAGTTTATTAACTATCGTATACTGTATATTGACCTACTTTATTTACCTTTGTAAATATATGCTCGACCGTAATTGTTAATTAATGTCCTGTTTCTAATTTTTTTCTTGATAAAAATAAAGCTCGCAATATATACGTAACAAAAAAGAAAAACGATCGACTAACACAAGAAATATTGAACTGTATAGTCTGTGGCTATTTATACATAGGTATATTATATCAAAAAGTTATATCTATATAGTGAGAAACGGATCCTCTGCATCCCTCATGGTAATGGTCTTGGTGGTCCAGATGAGCAAGCGTGACGATATGACTATTTATCATAACGTGGTCCATCTGCAGTTGACTGGTTCCGTCGTGGAACGATCTTTTGTTAAACGTAATTTCGTTTTACTCTCCATGAGGACTCTGTAGCCCGGTTCAAAGTGATCTTACCTGTCGCACGAAGTGTCTCGGGTTCATATCCCTATTAAGTCAATTTGTGTGAGAGATAAATGTTTGTTCCCGGGTATATGCGTTTGACAGTGTTTATCAAAATATCCTAAATTAGTTAAAATGAACAGTTTTTACCTTCAACATTCAGTGTATGTGAATTATAGAAGTAATGTTTCACATGAAGGTGAGAGAATTTAGCCTTGCTAATGATTGAACTTCTTAAAATAGCTCTAATGACTACGATATAAAACATTTGACTCACGAGTCTGTCTCCGTTTTCAATAACGGATTTGGAATGATTCAGCCTGCACATTTTAGAACTAGTTTAAATGCTCGAAAATTCTTATGAGGTAATTAATCCAAGAGACGAAAATATTTCTGTTCAAAATGAAATTATCCTGTTACCGTTAACTTCTATTAGTATTTCGTAAATGTCTTCTGTTGTTAGTTTCACTGTCTATAGGTATAGATTATAGGTGGAAATATGTTCACCAATCCGCACTAGATTATGGGTTTCCAGGTCAAGCTTATTTACCTGGAATCCTGGGAAAAGACCCAAAATATGCAGTAGGAACCTAATAGGTTGTAACTAATCCCTTTTACTGACTTGTATGTCTTCATTGAAGTGGAGGTAGTGTCATTTAGCATCGGTAAGAGTTTTGGTTATGTTTTTCTCACTGATTTCAGGTACACACATAAACTGTGTTCTTCTCACAATCGTATTAGTTGTTCTACTACATTTCTTCATGTAAAAACACTTTGGATCACCAAATTATATCCTAGCTTCGTTTCCTATGGTCTGAATGGTATGAACTTCGAACCATCCATTCCATTAAGTGTGTATATTTCGTTCTGTCTTGGCATTTATTGTCTTCTTTCTGTACTGCAGATTATCAGTTTTGTATTTATGGTCTATTAAGTCACTTTCACTGATTCCGATTAACGTTTCCTTGTTGTTGCGTCAGTTCTGAACAGGGACTCGCTGCGTTCAGTTATAATGTCCTACGGTTACCAACTCCATGTCGCACAAGCTCCTCTTATTGTCTGCGTAATTCCGCCGCGTTAGGATCCGCGATCATAGCGGGCTAGTGATGTGTCGTGCGATACGGAATGCAATGCGGACATTATACGCTCTATTGAACGCTAGTAATAAGTTAAAGTTTTATCGTTAATTATCAAACACTTTCTGGAAACGTTAGCGTAAGAAAATAAACTTTTTCGAACAATAAAGAATGCAAAATAAAAGTTCTTGTAAATTGTGAATTGTAAAATTCGAGCATTTGCGTCATCGTGTGATCTTTTTTAATATTGATCGATACTTAGTATAAAAGAATTTGAATGCTGGAAAAATAAAAATATTATCAAGCATCAAGCGACTTGCATTTATGTTAATCCGTTCAGATCAGGTTTCAATACGGAACACTGAGTAAGTGTACCTATTTACTATATATAAGTCACTGGTTGCATATTGTCCAGCATGTTGCGATGTAGCGGATTACAAGACGATTTTGTTTGTGTATTAGTTTAATATCATTGTATCGGTCTGCTCTTACTGTTGGGTGCCTTAATAGTTTTATTGTGGCATCAATTCACGAGAGCGGGCGTTATGCCAGGTCCCCAAAATGTCAATACGATGCATTAATACTGTTTAGTACGGTAAAGGTTCAATTGCTAAACTATTGTCGAGCGCGCGGGACACGCGAGTTTCCTTAACGAAGTATCGTGCGTAGATTTTTAAACTAATGAGTGTACCACATTTCGTTGACCCGCGCGTATCCTTGACACGCATTGCGCTGTCTCGGCTCAAAACAATCCACCGGCGATATCTCGCGCTTAAAATACAATAAAATATTAAAAAAATATCTCGTAAAACGTGTGATTTTTAAAGCACTTCCAGTGATGCTTGCCAAAAGTGTCCACATTTCGGAATTGCGGTGTGTCGGCGAAATTGCAGGATTCTCGAATTTCTTACATCTATTCTCGTTCGTAACCTCGTTCCCAGTGATATTAGTGTTAACCTGTCATCTCCGTAACCCCGCAGGTATGTTGTTATTTATTTCGTACCGTATTTCGTACATTTAACATGTATTTCAAATACAGTGTCCATTGATGCTTTTAAACTTTCGATAAAGTTGCATATTTTTTAAATAATATTTTTCCTGTTTGGGTAGTTTTTAAAATAGCTCGGGGTTTCAATTTCCTTACCGATAGCTCGTGATTCTTTTCGTCCCCGCATAACGGAAACATTTAACACGATAATAACATAAAAATACCCGTTTGTTTGATAATAAAAAATAAAATACAGAGAAGGTCCGTAGCGGCCATCATCACGTCGCACGTGTGCGAATTGTTGGGGTTTTAATTATCGGAGTGTCGTTTAAAAACTTTATTCAATTTGTAGATACGTAATCGTTAAATGATTACTTATCTAACTTTTAACAAAGCCCAATACTACTTGATAATGTTTGTATTGAAAAAGTATTAGAAGTTTCAATTATATATATATATATATATATATATATGAGAATATGAGTTGTGTAAAATAGCAGATTAGTTTTAATTTCCACACAGTCTGAATTTTAGTGGTTTACTTTATCAAACATAAATCTCTTTCCTCTAAGTGTATAATAGGGATGTTATGGATATGAAATTTTAGTTCTGGATATTGATACGGATATATGAATAATTTTGTACTAGTGGCCGTTACGGTTACGGATATGAAATTATTTCGGATTATACGATTGTTTCGGTTAATTTCGGTTACGGATATTAGATGATTTAGGATTTGTATAGTTGTAAAAAAATTGTATTTACAAGACAACAGTTTGACTTTCTTTCTGGGTATTACTTAGTATTATAATCACAGAAAAAAAAACATTAAAAATTGAATAATAAAACCTGTCTAAAGATAAGAGCGCGCGGCAAGTGTTTAGGCTAAATCCTGCCATAAGGTGTCTAAGTTAGGCTCGAGCCCTATCCCAAATTATAGCTTTTTTGTTTCGGTTTCGATTACGGTTTCGTCTATATTTTTATTTCGGATATCTGATAGTTTCGGTTACGGTCACGAAGCTCCGCACATCTCTGGTTCATAACTCTTTGAAACTGCCGTTATTGTTTTTCGTACGTACATTTCTTACAGTTTTACAATAAAATGATTCTACACTCTACTACAATAAAACGTTACCTAGTTGACAATTAAACGGCTATGATGTATAATTTTACAGCAATTGTAAACACCGGAGGGACTGCCAACACATCAAGATTATTTTTATATTCGAATTGAAACGTTTACCAAAGAATTCAAAGTACATTGAAATGTGTGTTATGAGGACACTTAATTGCGTAGGGTTTAATCACGTAATATGTTGTCACAACACATAATTGTCCTATCGTAGAAAAGATAAAATAATTCTAAAATCCGCATGTTTTCGAAAAATTTGAGGTGCAAAATAAACAATGCTGTACGTATTATTTATAACAAATTAAAAAAAATGCTCTGTGGCGTGGGCTTTGCGGTCATTTTAAACTTATATCATCGGAGAAATTACAAATTTTAATTGCAATGGGTACTCACGATTGTTGTCTTTTTCGAAGCGTAAGGATAATAGTGTTTAAAGCAAGATCCTAGTGGAATGTATTACAACTATTTATTAATAATCGGATTGGAATTTCTGACTTGCGAGTGCCATGAACATTCAAAGTTGTCGAAAAACATACACACGTACTCGTAACTTGGATAAAATAATACAGAAATTATTTGTCACGTAGTTGCCCTTTACCCCTGCCGTTCCTTCGTTCGGTATGCTAGTTCTACACCAAGAGGTTATGATGTTGTCGAGTGACATCGACCGCTAATGAAGTGCTGTTAGGCGTGTTAACATTTGTATGAAAATATATACTAGGGTCGGCGGGCTAAAAGCGCACAGGTAAAAAAATTTACAATTCGTTTAAGTTACTTACCGTATGTTGTTATTCCATCTTTAATAGTGACAGTACGCAAATTTGTTCTTTGGGATACATTTGACAGGACTTATGTTTAATGAAATCTAGAGATGTATTAAAGTAAGTTGAATCAGGACTCGGTGCTTTAGCCGCCGACCCTAGTACGTAACTACGATAACAATCGATTCTTTGTGTTTAGTGCTGAAGACTCATGACACGGCTAATTTAAAATAGCATATTGAACTGATATCTGCATTATTTTAATGCATAAATGCTTACGGAGATAAAAACTAAAGAGTTATACGAATGCTATCGGCTTATGCTAATTAATGCATACGTTTTTTATATAGTTGTACGTGTGCATTATAATTAATAGTGAGTG
The DNA here is from genome assembly GCA_003671415.1 of Megathymus violae. Taxonomy (NCBI): domain Eukaryota; kingdom Metazoa; phylum Arthropoda; class Insecta; order Lepidoptera; family Hesperiidae; genus Megathymus; species Megathymus violae. Next base: position 3,823,260 of record PDGT01000014.1, on the reverse strand, counting down.
ATTATAAATTAGAATCGTGAATGGAGCAAGACACAAAAGCTTGAATAATTTTTTTTGCGACTCGTGTGCTTTACTTTGCATTTCATTGTTGACTGCGACAAAATAAGTATTTGTGACTACATTTTACCGCCAGAAAGCTGCGGCCAGATGCAATAATCAAGAAGCACGCAATGATTTGCGAGATTATCGCTTGTGATATCTTCTCCTTTTATTCTAGGATGTATAGTTGTTTTAAGTGACGTGAAAATTGTGTTTGATTTTATTATGCACTCAGAAACCTGTATGCTTAACATATGATTTCAAACTAATGTCATCGCGAAATTTATCCATTTTATTATGTAACGGGTACTCACGTTGCGTTTTATATATTGCCAATATTTCGACCCAGTTGCATGGATCGTGGTCACGGCGAACATGCGGTGGCGGAGAGAAACCGTCGACAAGCTAGTGGTAGATTACCAGGTGGTAGTGGTACCATATCACGTATCGCGAGTACCCGCTACATAATAAATTGTATGCTTACGATGAGACAGACGAGATAATATCTTTTAGAATTCAAAAAACTCCCGGCACCCATTGCAGAGTATAAAATTCACTAATTATATCTATTACTAGCAAGTGCCCTCGCTTCGCTTCGGAAAAACTACCTTACGCTTAAAGATAGCATATGTATTTTTCTGGGTTTTTTTCGTTATGATAATTAGAAATACATAAATTAATTCGTAATTTTTTTATTTATGGACGGATTGCAATGAAATAAACTATAAATTTTAGGTGACGTTTACTGCAATACACTAGTGAAAACTAGAACGAAATTGGTTAAGCCGTTTCTGAGATTAGCGAGAACAAACGTACAGACAAACAGACAAAAATTCTAACAACTATTGTTTTGGGTTCTATTGCATTAATAAAGGCCTGTAATAATGTTTTTTCTCATATACCGATCATGAACAGAAAGCGATCAGTTAGAATCTTACTATTAGTATAGATAAACCAAGAAATTAATAAATTAATTATAACAGAAACATTAATTTTATTTTCCTTTACCGTGGTATTATAAAGTCGGTACTTTTCACAATATTAAGACGATCGTGTCTGAACACGATGTGTGAATAGTCTTGACCTTAAACTTTCGCCGTCTTGCGGACCGATTCCATGTATGTGGCTCACATACGCTGCTTTCGTAATATTGTTTGTATCGACAACGAAGCGTATCGCGATATTTACGTAACGGTTTCTCAGTAGCGCTTCTCAGACACCGTTGTCGCGGTTATCATTGTTGATAGCAACATTGTTACACCTTACACAAAACGTCCCGCTCGAAATCCGCAAACTTTATTGATGTGGAACTGGTAAACTGACGCGTTCGTCGGGTGTTGAGAAGTCATCGCAAGCTATGGAGAGCTGTTATCGACTTGCTATGTTTGTAGTGCACTCTGCGGAGACCACTGCCATCGGGTCTCATGTATTGCAGGTCTTTGGGCTCTGCATCACCTAGGATAGTTCCGACGGCAAGCGTGCATGATGTTTAGATTGTTCATCTGTCTAACTACAAGCCTTTTAGAATCGAATCGATCGTGGAATGTTTTCAACTTTTTTAGATTGCAGCGTCGATGAGGCAGTAACGTGTAGTTCCTCTCTTCACTCTTTGTTCTGGATGTATATGTGCGTAGTTTTGACCACTAGATGTCCGGCGGCTGGTCTGCTCGTTTCTCGTCTATCGTCTCAACAAAACCTAATTCTAGAACTATTCCTAAAAACTGAAATTAAACATTTAATGTGTATGCGTTACTGGCTCGACATGACTTAAGTGCTCCTAATTGTACAAGTTTTGCCACTTAGTATGAATCGATCTACACAAATCCTCAACTATCGATGAATGTCCAATTAATTTCTTGTAAATAAGAAAAATATTGCTAAGAGTTAAATATATTATTTGATAGAGAATCTTCAGGTGCCGCGTTTGACTTTATTGGAAAGCGCTCGATTGTCAATAGGTTTTTATCGACGAAAGTATTTCATGGATATTCATAGAGAAAAAAGAACGAAACGGTGAAAGCGTTTAAAACAATTGGTAATCGAGTTATTGATAACCTGAATGTCAATAGGTGTGCGAGCACCGTTGGCGAGACGCGAGTGTTGCGTGTGCAGTGCAAGATGTTACATTGACACGCCGCGCTCTTGACCCCTTTGGTACATATCCATGTTTTGATGAACTCGCAACACTATCGATTGGCATTTTGATTTGATATTTTACATTGGAGATATCGTGGTGATTTGACATGTTATGGATGTGAAATTCCGTATCTGGATGTGGATACGGTTATATTAATAATATTTTACCGGTTTCATTTACGGTTTACGATATGAAATTGTTTCTGATTATCCGATTGTTTCTTATAATTAACGTTACGGATATTATATGAATGTGGATTTGTAAAAAAATATAATGTATTTACAATGTAATATCAACAATTAAAAACAATATAATAAAAACTGTCTAAAGATGAAAGCGACGAGGCAAGTGTATTGGCGCGAACAGCGAAAACCTGTTATAACGTGCTTAATTTAGACTCTGCCCCTGTTCGAAATTATTCGAAACTTCTTTAAGGGATTCGGTTACGGTTTCGGATATATTTTTATTTCGGATATTCGATAGTTTTGGTTACGAGCTCCATTACATTCCTGGTGGTGATGTTTTATAGCGAAGGTCGGTTAAGTTGTAAGTTTGTTTACAATTCACTTTATACATTGGACAATAATAAATTGCTGTGATGGGAATTTTGTATTTATAATCGTATTATGAATTACTTACTCATCTGACTTTAAAACAAAATTTTATTACTCATTTGAAACGACCTGGTGGTTGAATTCAATTTAGTATTCATGGATAGACAAGAAGTTTTATAAATTAAAAATTTAAGTATGTATTTCAACTATATACACTATAGTTGATAGTATCAGGCGTTACTTTGCGGAAATTCATTGTTATTAAATTAGTATTAATTTACTTTGCAACAATCCGCAAACACAATGTATGATCTTATATATTTCTCGTAGAGTCTACTACCCTGATGATGCTCTGTTTCGGAGCGACACACGTGTTGGTGTCAGTATGTGTGTTGGTATATACTTTTATCATAATTGCATGTTTTCCTTTGTGGGAGGGAGGGAGGTTTCATGCATGTATAGAAATATATACCATCATACATTGTGTTTGCGGATTGTTGCAAAGTAAATGAATACTAATTTTATACAATATTTTATTGCAATTAACGTTTTACAAGTTTGTAATAATGTTTATTCTAATAATCACATAATCTACCTATTATTCTTTTAACATCCAATACTGGACATAGGCCACTACTAATTAGCGCAGCGACCGGTGTTAACGTGATTATTAATGTTAATTAAAAATCTGTATAGAAAATTGAATTTGTCTTATTATCCAGATAACATGTTCTAGAAAAAGGAGATTTAAATACATAATTTATTTTATATTACACTTATATTATGTTGGCCTAAAATTATTATGATTTTTTAAATTTAAACGACTGTGAGTCACAACATACACACTGAACAGACTGCACGAAAGTTTCTTTCCAAAACAATTTATATGGAAACATGACAGTGAAACCAAATGAGGCAATATAGTTTGAACTTTATGTTTCGTTATTCCCGCCAGCCTCGACAAGACACGCCGACGCCGACGCGGCCGGCGGTCAGCCCGGCGCTCCCCGTGAGCTCGGTGACGGCCGTCCCCGCGCCCAAGAAGACTGCGAAGACGATAAAGAAGAAGGCGAAGTCGAAGACGAAGACCACCAAAATGAAGTCTACTAGCAAGGTCGAGGGCAGCAACGTTGAGGAGGAGTGAGTCCAACTTCGGATGCGTTTGAGGGAATTTTATTATCGGTCGACAGATGGCAAACTTTACACGTTACGTTACGTAGCCAATTACCGTAGCTGGGAGTGTAGTCAAGTTCACACGTACAAGTTCTTGTTCTCTCGAGTGTACGACCGGGTAAAAAGGATGACCCTTGAGTTCCGCTGATATCCGCCACACACGCCCAAGGTAGTGGCGATAGGAAGAGCCAGTAGTTAGTTAGGGCGCACTCAGAGGTATAAAGTGCCCAGGGATTACAGTGCTAGTCTACACGGCTAAAGGGCTCAGGTAATTGCTCGCCCTTTGCCTTACGTTTGATCACACACATAGCTGAAAAAAAAAATTAAAATGTAAATTTCATCAAAATAAGCAATAGCGAGAACCTTCTAGAAGTGTTTAGTCACTTATTGCGTCTAATTATCAACTAAATATTATGTTAATACAACATATCCCACACTTCAGCTCGCACAGCCGGTCCCCCTCGCCGGACGCGTTGGCGGACACGTGGCGGATGGAGACCGACACGCTGATAGCGGACATCGAGAAGGCGGAGAAGCCGCCGCCCGCGCCCCCCAGACACGAGGCGCTCGAGCACAACTCGGTCACCAAGCTCACCAGCAAGCTCAACGGGACTGTTGTTACACCTAAGACTGTTCCTTCTCGGGGTGAGTCACAATTATATAACATGTCCTAACTAATGTTGTGTAAGAACATACGGGGGTCCATCGAGTTTGATGTCATCATTCTCTTCCAGGTGTCTCAACCTATACATATAATAAAAAAAAAATAAGCAATCGCTTTCAGTACATGAAGGATATATGAGAAAAACTAGTAGGTATTAGGGGCCTTTGTTGACAATATAGAACCCAAAACAATACTTGTTAGAATTTTTGTCTTTTTGGTCTGTGGGTTTGTGCACCATAATCTCCGAAAGGGCTTAATCGATTTCGTTAAAGTTTTCACCGATGTATTGCAGTAAGCATCACTTAATATTTAAAGTTCGATTCATTTCAGTCCGTCCATAAATAAAAATTAATATACATTTCTAATTCACAAAACGAGAAAAACTCAGTCTTGGAACAATGCAGGTGCTATTTCCTAAGCGTAGGGTGTAGTTTTTCTGAAGCGAAGCGAATATAACTAAATATAATAACCCATGACAATACTATGGTGTCATAAATATGCCCTGCATTTAAATGACATATAGACATACATACATAATTTCAACAATTTTTATAATCGTGAAAAGTGCCGTACATATCGCAGTTAACTGTTTAAGATAAACAAAAAAATCGAATGTTGGTTACAGAGAAAATTAACAAGGAACAACTATTTCTGACCGCGCTGCACACCACCAACCCCTTCAAATCGCTCCCGACACGCAAAGGTTTCGTTATCACCATGTAATTCGTTGTAACAATTTTGTATCGTTGATCGGTCTACGTTTGCTTACTTACGTATAAATTGATGGTGTGATGGTATAGAACATTAAACGGATGTATGATTTATAGCTGTAGTCTGTACACATTATTTTGGCTGTTTATTGCCTTGATAGTAGTTTTTCATTTCTTGAAAATTAGTTAGTGCATTGTTACACTGGTTAGCTATTTATTTTTTTATTATGTTGTATTACATAATATGTCCATTTAAACTTGATCTCGTATGATCTCGCTGACTATGTATTAAGCACTAATTACTTTTTTTTAATACAAATGCAGTATATTTTATCAGCTGAGTATATTTGGACACAAATATTATAACTGAAGTACTCGTCTTAAACAAATAAAACTATAAATAACTGCCCTGTTTCAGAGTCTCCCCTCAACTTGCCAGAGTCAATCGGCAGCTGCCTCCGACCGTCTCTGTTCCCGCGGGTACCGCCGTACCTCAGGTTCGTGAGCCACGAGGAGACCGCCCCCCTCAAGATCCCCCCGGCGATACAGAAGCACCTCAAGTGGAAGCTGACCACCATCACACCAATAGTTGTTAAGAAGACGCTGACCAATTCCGGCTTTAGATTGGTCAAAAGCGAGTGTGACACTGCAGAGTGTCCGCAAGAAGGTTAGTGAATACGTGTCAATGTACTGTTGAAACTATTCGAGCACCGACTGTGGATAATAGTATAAATGATCGATTGGAGTGTACGTGAGATAAAATAATGCACAGATTCGTGAAAACGCCGAAATAGTCCGCATAATCTATTACGTTGTCAACAACATACTCGATCACTAATAGTCGCATTCGTTGGTCGCAGTTATTTCGCATCGTAGAGAGATATCGTCGCTTTCGCATTCGAAAACGAATGACCGTCGAGCTGTCCTGTTCTATGCTATTTATATTGCTATCCGGAATTCTGGTGTTCTCTACGCCTTTCTCGTCAATTCATTAATCCTCGGAAAAAATAATCGAACAATAGATGACGCAGGTAATATGCGATATTCGGCTCTATGAGCAAGACATAAGTGCAAGAGTCGCTTAATGTGCTCATGTGCTCGAAACACGTTTATTTCAGTGCCGGTTTCTTTATGGCATCTATCGTTTTCCGCCGAAACTGCGTGAACTTTTGTAACATTAATTAAAAATCCATACTATAAGTCTTATTATTATTTTAGAACAAACTGTAAGTAAGTTATGGTTAATTTCTTTCAATATAATTTTCTCATAATAATGAATTATGAATAAGAATAACTCCGATATGACGAAAAGGACTGCACTGAAAACCAGCAGCAGTGGTCCTTGACCGTTCCATCGCATAGGCTGAGGGCAGGCCTTTTTCGTCATATATGTATTTATTACTGTACTGTAAGTGTATTAATTAGTTTAAGTCCTTATGACGGAATAAATGTTTTCTTTCTTTCTTTTTTCTTTCTAAATTTACTGAAAAACCGCTCTGCTAGACAGAGACAAAAGTTGTGGTTCCGTGGTTAATTAGTCTATTATACTCCCTTCAACCTAATATTACCTTCATAAACCAAATCTTTCATGTAACACGAAAAAAAATAATTTTTATTTCTCCCTCCACTACGATCACGTCGCATTCCATTACAGAGACCGTGGAATGGATCGGCATTTGGGGCAAGCACATGAAGTCGCTAATGTTCAGGGCGATCAAGGACGGTCAGAAGATGAACCACTTCCCGGGATCGTTCCAAATCGGTCGCAAGGACCGCCTGTGGAGGAACCTCCAGAAGCTGGCGACCAAGTACGGGGTTAGCGAGTTTGGAATCATGCCCAAAACGTACGTGCTGCCTCACGACCTCAAGCTGTTGAAGCACGACTGGGAGAAGTACGCGGCCAACAACGAAAAGTGGATCATTAAGCCGGTAACGTATTATAAACCGTGCCTCGCGGCGCACCGAAGTCTTTCTGCGGTATTATTCGAATCGTAACATTGCTTAATTCGTCATATTGTTTGAATGAATTTCGTCTCCAAAATTGACGTTCGGATTGATTTAAAAGCAAGTACAGGGTGCGCAATTTGTGCGCACTGTCTGGCACCGTAGGTTACACTGAGAAATAATAGATCTCTCCGAGGGCAACCTTTTTCACTCTCGGTTGCTTGATACAGTAACACCATTTTAAAGGTATCTAACGATAGCACCCCAAATCGACGTATCCTCACACGATGCAAAATTAACATGTAAGAGTGAGACGAGTTGTATCGCACTGACAGCCGGCGTCGGCCCGCGGCACCGGCATCAAGGTGGTGTCGCAGTGGACGCAGATCCCCAAGAAGCGGCCG
>PDGT01000014.1:3805118-3815621 GCA_003671415.1 Megathymus violae | reverse complement strand
TCCAAGCCGTACCTGATCAACGGCAACAAGTTCGACATGCGGCTGTACGTGCTCGTCACCTCCGTGCACCCGCTCAGGATATACCTGTACAGGGACGGACTGGCCAGGTTCGCCTCAGGTGAGCGCACACCGAGACACTGTACTATGGATAGTTCGAACGTAAGTCACCCGCACTGGAGGCGCTAGGTCTATTCGTGCACGCACTTTTAATTTTTCAAATTATGTGCGTAATACTAATAAACGATCACTTGCTACGGTGGAATAAAGCATCGTGAAGAAACCTGCATGCTTGAGAGTTCTCTATAATGTTTTGAAAGGTATGTGAAATCTGTCAATGTTCACTTGGCCGACGTGGCAGACGATGGCCTTAACCCCTCTCGTTGTGAGAGCCCGAGCCCAGCAGTGGGTCAATATGGGTTGTAATAATGATGATGATGAATACTGCACGCGAATTATATTACACAATTTTATTCATTCTAGAAATGAAACGATTTATACGTGATGCTTGGTTTCAAATTGGACATAATTTAATTATTTGTCATCTCTCAGAAGACGAATATTAACATTATAACGAGACGAATTAATTAAAGAGTAATTAATTACTATTTCGTTTTTATTAAAAAAAAAATATGTACAAGTATTTAGTGGATTTGGTTGTTAAAATAACATTTTCTGTGTGACGTGTGTACGGCAATCATTCGAACGACGACTTCACAGTGCCATGGTCGATAATTTAATGATACTGCCAATTCCTACGGCCTTTACTAGGAAGTGTTTGGTTTCAGTCAAATACAACGACGAACTGACGTCGTTGAACGACAGATATATGCATTTAACGAACTACTCAATCAATAGACTCTCGAAGAACTACACGCCCAATGAGGACTTCGCGGCATGCGAGGGACACAAATGGTGAATATTGTTTGTATACATATTGTTGAACGTCGATACGGTACGATACGATGCCTACACGGTTTGCTATAACCTAAAACGATAGACCAAATTTCATATCATAATATATAATAATAATAATAGTTAATGTCCTTATTTTATGAATGTATAAATAAATAAATATATATATATGTCGTAGACGTAAACAATGACGATAATACAAGCAACTACGATTCAAAAATTTAGTGTTTGCACACCACAGAACATACGAAAATAGAAAACGTATAACCGTTACAAAACTACGGACGACCTTTTCGGAACATAGCATTTAGTTTATTGAACATATGATCTTAGATTTTATGAATCCAGTAAAGGTCTATGAATATACACAAATTTTATTACAAGGCCTTACAAAAATTTGCAAAGACAATAAGAAACAAAAAGTGTTTTTTGTTATGTCTGCCATAGTAAGATATTGAACCCGGGAGTCCATTGCTCGGTAGTCAGGGACACCACCAACTAAGGGTACAATCGTTAAATTGTATAATATGAAGACAAACAAGCTCAGCAGCGATTGTTTTGTTGTATAAGCATTAAAAATTTTGGTTTACAACGAAGTGAATAATTTAGAATTAAATTAAGTTATCAATAATATAATCTATCTGATCCCATTGCTATACATATATGAAGTTAAGACGTTGAGAAGTTATATGATCATTTTTTCACGCCATTGATTGTACTGAATCTATTAGCGATGCACAAGGATTTATCGGTGATCACCATACATTTTCATTACAGGACGCTACAAACTCTGTTTCATTATCTAAAGACTGAACGGTGTGTGGACACCGAGGAGCTGTGGAACTCGATGAAGGACCTGGTCATCAAAACAATAATATCCGGAGAGGCCAGTATCAGCTCCCTGACGAAGGCCAACATCACCTCCAGATATAACTGCTACGAGCTCTTCGGTATTGACGTGTTGTTGGATGAAGAACTTAAGCCGTGGTTATTAGAGGTACGTGAGAACGGATCCAATTCGTGGTACCTTAACGTTGAATAGTTTTTAATAGGCCATCACCTTATAGATATTGCATAATGGGGTAGTATTATAACAAGAGAACATATCACAACAGAGTAAATATTCTCAGAGCGGGTGGTGCGCATATTTTTACAATACGCTTTATTCTCAATCCTGAGCTGTGATAAAGGTCCGAGACAGCGATTCTTCAATTCAATAGATCCTATCAAACGTGTAAATAAACCAGTATTTAAATGTCAATTCTGAACATATACAAATGTTTGCATTCATTAATCCATATTCGTTCCTACATGAAATTTCGACGTAACTGGTTTGAATCATTTACATGATTCGATATGAACTAAATGTAAAATTTTTAAGTCGTAAAGTAATAAGTCAAGGGGCACATGTAGCGACAATTCCTTTATGGTAATAGCAAACGAGTAGACGAGCCACGTTACGATAGTCGACGTTGCTCGTGCACACCTGCGGCCGTCCGACACGATGCAGACCGAGACGCCGGAGGTGGGTCTGCTCGATAACTGGCTCTTCTTCAGCAGTGCAACCGTAGTGCACCGAAACACGTTAAAAACTATCCACGCACCCGACAGAACTTCAACTATGCGTGAACGCCGTCGGGATTATACGGTGCGGTAGCTCTGCGACATTGAAAGAAGAGATCTAGTTATGTTACGGTTCCAGAGATTCCTTTTTCAGAATGCACTATATACAGGGGAATTTGGTTCGGATTCAACAATGCAAAGAGCTACATTCGGTCCATATTGATTTGACCTATTCATTTGTAGGTAAACATTTCCCCGAGCCTGCACAGCGCCTCCCCGTTGGACATCCACGTGAAGGGCCCGCTGGTTTCCACGGTGCTCAACATCTCCCAGTTCCACGTGCCGCTCAAGACCAACCTCGAGGTACTCACCAAGGAGAAGCCCAATAAACTGGTGTGTTGTACACAATATCTTTTTAATCATACTTACTTTATTTGATAATAATTAGTTACTAGACATGTATAGCGATGTTAGTATTGAAAAAGGTTGAGTATGTTAGGAGATGCATTAAAAGTTATAGTCGCATTTCTAAATTGTGGATATTACTATGTTATTACGGTTGACAATATTAATGTTTTTTTTAATTAGAAGAAAATTTTCGATTTTTTTTTATTTAAGAATATAATATAATTTATAAATTTATCAAGTTCCAACTTGATCTGTTCAGTTCTACTAATACCGTTATAAAGAGACATACAGATGTCATAAGAAAATTTAGTAATAACAAAGCCTCCCTTTAAAACAAAATAAAAAGCATTTTGTAGAAATTTTAAATTGTTTCTTAACTCCAGGTCAGTTCTTGGTTGAAGGGTCCCAGGCTTTGAAGCCGGAAAATATATAGCGCGATCGTTTCTGATGTTTCACTGGTTTCTGTGTCCACCCGTAGCACATCCTGGTGCGAGAGTGTGCATGGAACGTTTACTTATTTAATGTAACCGTTATTTTATTTTATTGGCTTGTCGTGGAGATACATTTTTTTACTGATTCAATTTTCAGGGTGGCCTGCCGTACGACAGTAGATTATATACTGTGTATCTCTCGAAGGAGGAACGAGACAAGCACATCATTTACACGAACATGGAAGAGCGGGATATGGTTAGTTCTATTTCATAAAAATTTAAATTGAGTCGATTATCTCACACAAGATATAATACAACACTATACAACCTCTTTATAGTACAACACTATTGCGTGACTGAAACTGTGTATTGTCAACCTTTTACAAAATTTTTCATGGTCTCAAATCAATTATCTGTAGTAGAATGCTCATTCAAAGTGACATTTGGCTATGGTTTCGTTGACGTCATTAGCCTATTGTTTCTGGTGTACCATTTATTTTTTGCTTTTGTTGTATGGAAGATACACTGTTAGAATTTAAATATATATGTCGCTGGTCTGTGTATCCATCCATCAACTTACGTCACGTCTGGCCAACTCACATCTATCCACCACTCAAGCCACGTGATCTAGTTTACTATTTATGTATATCTATTTTCCATATTGAGTAAAACAGGTAATTAATACCTGTTCACTAAATTAGTATGGAAAATTGACACAAACAATGTTCATACATACATACGATGACGGCACGCAGGACGTTAATTAACGTGCACTAAGTAAACAGAACATTTGATTAGATTTAACAATTGACAGCGTTCTCAACGGGACGATAGACATTATCTATAACTTAGCAAGTTAACTTAGCTAGCACTCAGTACGGCGCCGCCTGATGCACGCTGTGACGGTAAAAACTGAAAGCAGAACGAGGCAAGTAGGTGCGTGGCACCGACATTGGGTACGAATGTTAACGACTATTACGACGGGGTGTTAATGCTACTTTATAACGTTGGCCAGTGCTATTGGGTAGTGTAGTATAGTGTGTATTCGATAGACATAATATATCATCTTATTATGGGTGGAGACGGCATTTGTCAAGCGGGGATTCTTATTAGTAAAATCGGGCTTGTAAATGACGCGGACATGTGCCATTTGGGACCATTTTATATTATTGGCGATATTGTCATTGTGTGTGTGTGTGTGTGCAGTACCTGCGCGACATCTTATCGACGTTGACGCCGGACGACGTGCGGCACCTGGTGCAGGCGGAGGACGAGCTGACGCAGACCGGCGAGATGGAGCGCGTGTTCCCCACGGGCGAGTCGCACCGCTACCTGCAGTACCTGGCCGGCCCGCGGTACTACAACCGGCTGTTCGACGCGTGGGAGACGCGTTACGGGAACAACAGAGATTCCGGTACATATAGGATATATGGCTGAATGAATTGGCGCCAGGTTTCGTAATGTGACGGTAATTACCAAGTAAAACACCTTTAAGGGTTTAAAAAAAGTAGTATGGCGGGTATGGTCACATATTAAAAATTAACTGGTGTTTCCATTGTGATCGAAATTCAACCTGAGATGTTTCACTTCATAATTCATTAAATCAACTCATTCAACATTCACTTTCTTATATTTTTCGAAACTAGCTTGTCACTAGCTATCAAACAAAAGGCAAATAAAGAAAATAGCTTAATTATTATTATAATTATTGGAGGAAAAAGCAGAAAGAAAAAAAGAGAAATAAATATATATTAAATAATGTGTTGTATGTGGTGAGAGTAAAATTAGTTAATATATCTTATGGCTATCAATATTGAACAGGTTAGGAATATTAGCATTAGCGGTTCAAACGATAAACTACAGGGTAATGACCGGAGTACTCCGCCAGGATGGGTTGATGGAGGTAAAAGTGTCTAACCCAAATATCGACCTTCACGCCGTCGTGGCAGTATCGCGTGATACCATCGGCGGCACACACTACACCGACTGCAGCAACGACGCCATAGCCCGGTTCATCCAAATTATTTCTAGTAATTTAATGAGTAAAATATGTTCAAATTTTTCAAGTTTTGTTGGTATCTATGAAATGTTTATAAGAGACTTTTATTATGAATATTTAATAACCTAAACGTGATTAATGCATATCGGTGATATTGCTATTTGTGCCCTTTAGGCAAGATCTTGTCACAGGAGAAGAAATAGCGTAAGAAAATCCCTAGCTGGAGATAAAATTTATTATATTGTTAAAGTATTTTTACTAAAGGAAGGCAAACAATTTGTTTCAGGCATCGACTTACTTCGCAAGCTTTGTGAGATCGGCTACCACCTGGAGGTGCCACCCGTGCCATTGAAGGTAAATGCTCCCGCGGACCCCGGCCCCGAGGCCTCACTGGCCCGCGTGGTGAACAGGCTGCTCGCGCTATTGCACGCGTTGCTCGCTTACATCTCTCTCGCGCTATCTGTACCATCTTCCGGATGACGGCTACTTTACTCTTTTACTTGAAATAAGATTTTTATTTTGTTTACATAATTCTGGAGATGTTTCCCGTTTATTAAGGATGAAAATAATAATTCTATAAATTGTCTCCTAACGTAAAATGCTAATATTTTTTCTTGAATACCTGTGCTATTTCTGTAGATACTTATCGGGTTTAGTAAAGCTTAAAAATATGATGTACATGACAAAAGTTGCCACTTTTGTTTCTGTATTGCATGTAGGTAGATCTCAGTTCAAATTATTCAAACTGAAACTTTATCACGTAGTAAATTTTCAAAGAAGTTGTGCAAATTAAATCTCATACATACATAGAGAATGGAATACAATGAGAAAAGTTTGGCTAGAATAATCAAATTATATGTATTGTTTAAACCATAAGTAAAAATTCCTCATTTGGAAAAGTATCTAAGACGCTGCTTAATTTTTAATCCAGTCAACGTTTGTGTCGTAGAGGGGAATGCAAAAGAGTAAAGTAACCGCCATTTAAACACACACTGACACAAGTTACCCACACCGGTATCATACACCTCACCCGTTATAATGTTATGTATACTTTTATGTTCACATGTATATGCTTGCAATATTCGAACTAATAACTCAAGTATTCCCGTGCCGTAATTTTTAAGATCATCTTGTTGAGATGGCCCTTTTGTTTTGTGCTATCTAGTAATGGTGGCCTCAATGGTATCAGTGTGAATAATGGCATGGTTGTTCACTGGAATTAAATCACTGTAAGATATGAATAAATTACTGTTAAAAATTTGTTTAAGTAATTGAAATCGATTGTCCACGGTGTTTTTGACAAAAAAATTAAAGGTGTGGAATACCTTCAATTTGTACCAAGTATCAAAACCATTCCACCACAAATCAAAATTGTTAATCTTCACAATTAGATATTAAATTATTGATTACTGAGGTTACGGGTATTGCAAGCGAAACACTCATTAATTGATTGTCCATCAATTGTATCTGTGTATCCATTAATTTGGGTTTGGTGTATTTTATTTGTTGTATATATTTAAAATTTAATATTTAATTTTATGTACAATTTATTGAAGTGAAACTTGAATATCATAGCATTTTACGTCAACAGAGATTAGAAATATCACTGCCATTTTGAAATAGAATAGGTTGTTAGGAAACGAAGTGAATTAGTTTTGTGACTTGCAGGGCATTACTGGAGTTAGTGTGGTGAGATTCTTGGTATTGAATTATAGCATGGTTTTATTCACTCTAAGAGTCTGAATACGTAAATATTATTTGTCTTTTTATGCTCAATATTAAATAATTTACCATCGTCTTTAATCTAATTAGTAAAATATTATTTTTATTAATCAGATAAAGCTTTACTGCTCAACTTACCCTGCTATTTTTACATGGTTTAATTTTTACAACATTGAGAATTTCCTAATGTATCGGATACCGAAGGTATAATATTTACGTAATCTTTATTTCGATATAGATTTAAAATCTCTTATAAACTGTTTTTAATTTTAAAATAATCTGACCACTCTGCAAAAATGGCATAAGATAACCTGAATGTTACTCATTTCGATAGATAAAATATGCATTTTATGTGGAAGCTTTGAATAGATATAGAATTTTGAAGTTTTGTGATGTTTGATAATTCTAAAGGTTTGTCAATTTTAAACTGTTTTATTGTGGTTGGTATCAGGGCAAAGTGACAAATGCGCTCCGGCGAGCATACTTGGGTTGTAAGCACGTTGCTCACAGTAAGTGCGTAGGGCGTACATCGCGGTTGCGTGCGCGGAACGCACCGACCATAGTTTTTTTTTACATTTGTACTCAGCTACGTTTGGAACCTCTAGGGATGCCGTAGACCATAGACATTCTAAAATTAAAGTTTTGAAAATAGTGACAGTTGACAGCTAGCGGACTTCCGGTGTTGCCAGTATGTTGTGTTGTTAGAGCTAGAAAACATTTTCATTAAACGAAATTTATACGAAATTTTGTGACATTAAGACATTTACGTCGATTGTAATGGGAGTTGATCGGTTCATTTAAAGTTTTGTAAGTACTCCAGAAGTACATTGTAGTTCATGCGAGTTGCATATTACTTAGCTTTGTTAAACATGTAAGCGTTAAATACATTTCGCTGATTCCGTAGGCATTGGTATAATTGAACAGATCATTATTTAAAACATAGACATCATAGACAAAATAGGACAGAGTTGTGTAAATATTTCAATATGGCATGAGTTTCAGATTAATTAATAGTACGTTACATTCGACCTGTTGAAATGATAATGAGGTACGTTACTGAAATAGATTATTATTATTGTTGGTCGAAGTATTACGAGTTTAGTGTTAATTGAATTTGATGTAGGTGTAATAATTGATGCAAATTGTAGTTACTTTGTAAATGTATGTATTTTTTTATAGTCGGCTACGTATTGGGAGCTAGAAAATGTTTGTGAAATTACAGTTTTATTGTCATCGTCGACATTCTAACAGGTAAAAATGTCAACTGTATGTCAACTTATATATGTAATGTGTATGTGATTTATTTTGTACGAAATAATTTTATAGAACCCAGTTTTTACACGATCACATAGAATTGTATAATTTTCCGATTTTATTGTTGTGCAAATAGTGACTATTGGACTTTGACAATTTGCATAGTTAAGATTATTGTTTTGTTCTAGTCGAAGACGTTTTGCTCAAACAGCTTTACTTCATATATCTCTTTTGTTTTAGGAAGGATATTATTATTTTAGTGTTGTTATGTACTGGGTGCTTTTGTTATGTTTTTTTATATTTTGTTCTGTTTACTCGATCGCTTACCGCATTTTCGTTACGATATCGTCTCATGGCGTTGTGCTCGCAACAGCTCAGCTCGCTGATCTACCTCTCTCATTGCTTTTTTTAGCTCGATCATCATTCGCATATTTTTTTTCAATTTGTGTAAATTTTTTGTTGGAAGGTATGATTTACGTTCTGATTCTTACTATGCGCTAAATTTACGATCGATAAAATCAATTTTTACTTTTTCATAATTACCTATGAAGGGAAGAAGTGTTATCAACGTTGGGGTTAAGGTACCATACAAATTTAATATATAACTCGAAATATAGCATAGTAACTCTACTCCGTACAAAATTAAACTTAGGAAATCATATATAACTAAAATACATATCTAGTATTTATAATTTTGTTTTATGATTTTTTTTCATTTATTTTTACATATATTGTTTAACTCGCAATTGACTTCATAATATACACTAATGCAACTTTAGACGTCTACACATTCATTGATTTTTGTTAGGCAAACTTTTTTTTACATAATTCTCATGAAAAATTCACCTCGTAACCACATCAACATAGGCTTGGGTATTTGTTGTAAAATAGATGATCATACATGATTATTTGTTTTTTTGCATGCGTTCGGTATGTATCTCAGATAACTTTGTGTTTCGTAATTATGCCGTAGATTTTTTTTTATAGATTATTCCACTTTTAATAGCCTTTTTCGTTGTCTATTATTGGCAGCTTGTGCGATTATAGCGTTAACATGTAGTAAAAGGTAGACGCTATTTGAAAATTATGACACAACGAAAAGTAAGAGAATGCTCTTGTATGATTTTCAGTTAAAAATATTATAAGTTACTTACCCCACAAGGGGATTCGCACGACGCCTTAAGTTTATTTTTAAATTAGTAGCCTTTTGTATTTACTTTCTAATCTGTTAGTGTAATGATTTATCTGTAAATTTTTTTTAGACATTAGGTACTTAGTAACCTGCGCACCAGCCAACCGCTCGCCACACGCGCTGATCGTCTATGTCTAAACTTCTTTTGATATGTTAAATCCATTTTTTATTATTTATTACTTGGTAGCATAAAGCATACATACACCACTCGGAAATAATTAACGAATATCGAATCGTAATCCTACCACATGTGTGTGATGAAAACCACTTTATAGTGTTGCTTAAATCATCGTAAAAAGGGTGGGTGGCATTTTATTAAAAAAAAAAAAATTTCGTGACTTCAAAGGCGAAGGATTTATATACAATCTGTAAATCACAAAAGGGACATGGATTTAAAATATCAACTGCTTTAAAATCAAAAATAAATCGCTATTAACATAAATATAACAATTCTTTCGACTACAGTCTTTGTTCATATAATTTCAACGTCAGCGACATCCGAAGTTAGAATCGCTTTCATATTCCCATTTGGCTCACGCTTCCGCACTAGACACATCCACGTCGGTAGTATAAGTACTTTACGAGTATATCTAGTCATTGTTCTGTTACATTATGGAGTTTTAAATATACTTTCACTGAGTCCAAATTTTGTTTTTATAGATACTAGAACGTAACGTCATCAGCACTGTATGTAGACGACACGCCGCTTTACGAATTGCAGTTGACTGTCTCCATTGGCATAGTTTTTTCCAAATAGAAATGAAAACGCACTAATTAAGCAACCAAAACCCTAGTCGCCACTGTTTTCAGAAATAATTTAATGCTAAGAATGGTGGATTTAAAATGTTTTTATGTGTATTTTTAACAAAATCCGTTTAATTGTTTGAAACCACACTACGGTGGTTACATATTTGATATTAACCATATCATTGGTTGTTAAAATCGTAAAATCACAGGATTTGCTCGAGACAGTCGATGTCGTTGGTAAAGCGGGTGCGTTTAGTAGCGAGTCGAGTAACGGT
>PDGT01000014.1:3724619-3805003 GCA_003671415.1 Megathymus violae | reverse complement strand
CGACGCCGCCCGCCTCGGCCGCCTCCCAGCCGTCCGTGCCGTCCCTGTCCGCGGGCGAAGCGCCGTCCGCGACCGCGACCGCGACCGCGACCGCCGGCCTCGTCCCCGCGCAGCCCCGCCTCTTCGCCGATGCGCTGCGTCCGGCGCACGTGCCGCCCGCGCTCCAACCGCGCGCGTAGCCCCCAGCCCGCCCCGACCGACCTCAACAGAAACGAGACCGACCCGCCAACGTGCAAGCCATACTCAGCTTCTGCTCCTGTGCGAGATAACGCTACCGAAAGCGTCAGTGACCGCTGATCGTTCATGATCTAAAATCAACCTCAAGACAGATCCAGACCGGTAAACAACTTGGCGTACATACTGTTGAGGATTTGAAATTACTGTTGTGGCATTTGGGATTTGAGCTAACGCCATCGTCCGATCACAGTATGAACAAGTTCAACGGAAAAACAGATCCTGCAATGTGTGAACTGCACTCAGTATTTGTTCCTGTGTGAGGTCATGTCGCAAGGAAGGCGTTGTCGATCGCTGACCGACCAACCGACCTCACTAGAAATGGACCCGGAACCGGTACAGTGTTGGCAATTGTTGATATCAGTGTTGTAAATTTGTGTGAGTTTGAGCTGAAGCCATTTGTAGTTGCTACTGTGAAATGTTAATCGTGGCGGTATTGGACACTTGAATCCGTTAATTGAAGGAAACATCGTATCTATACTTTGCGTGCTAAATGTAAGTGAAAAGCGTGTATTTGCCTACGGTTGTGGTGGCGACGAGGAAAATTTGTATGGTAATGAAATGCAGTAGATTTTTATTGTAATAACGTCTATCGTTAACCATGAAAGTTTTACTGGGGGTTGTCGAATTGTATCGATTAGTATCGAAATAGATTTGTGGCTAATTGACAATCTAATTTTATAAGAATCGATGTGACAATACTTGTTTAGTTGTGAGGTCTGTGGCTTTCAATGGCGACTAGGCATTTCATCTTAATATTTGACCAGGCCCCGAGATTAGTTCTGAAACTGCTCACAGACACCTTAAGTTATACCGTGATGGTTATATGTATTATATGTTTCGGTATGTTCGTCTTCGAAATCATGTTAATTTATTTATGTCACGTCCTCGTGGACTGTCCGATAATAATTTTTTTTAAATGCGATCTCCACATTCCTATCCTTAATAGAATTTTTAGGGAACTTTCGACTTTGTCGACTTTATTCGACTATTGATTAAGAACTTATATGGGCTTCGAAGGATTAGATAATGAAGTACTTCCTTTTAAGATCGGTATAAGAACGTATCATAAAATCGCGTGGAGGATAACGAGTTTATGATCATGTTTAATAAAATCACATCTGTCATCTAGTATGTAAACATACGTACACGACGCAAGTTACACTTCCTGCGATACACATGCACTGACTGCTGACATCAGCCGTATGTTCGCTGTTATCAACATTTCCAATACCGCCGCGAAAAGAAGAAAGTTGTATTGTCAGTGACTACATAAAGCGTGGGTGATTTGATAATTGATATTGTATTGTGTTGAGTGCAAGGACGGTCAATGAAATAAAGTGAGTTGTAAATTTTCTCTAAAATTTGTCAAGAGCTTGTTACAGTATACTCGTTAGTCTGTTAATTAAGAAAGTACGTTGGAAACTTTTAATTCGGTTAAATTGGGGCCTTTTCACACGATGAAGTTTTAGTATCGATTTCCGCCGGTATCTTTTACCCGCTGAATTTTCCGTATACTGAATTAGGCCTTAATTGATCGATTCTGCCCGCATGCCGTTGTACCGTAGACTAATGACATTCCTACAAATATTTCGATGTTACATTAGAAAAAAAAGTAATAGATTTGTTGAAACAAGTTCAAATAAAAATATTGATGTTTGATAATAAACAGTGTTCTAGAGATGAGGGGTTAAATATTTGGAACGATTGTTATGAATTGGTAGAAGCCTTAATGTCTAAACATTTTAATTACCCTATAGTCTTCAAGTTATATACGCCTTGATTGTGCGTTACAATTCAAGATTCTTTGTGGGATGTCGTGTGTAAGCCAGGATAATATATTATGCTTTCGCTTGAACAGGTGCAGAAATTACATACATATGAGTATGTAATGAATGGCGGTTATATCTAATATAATTTATATGAAATTTCTGTAAATAGTTCAAAAAGTGCAAAGCATGATAATATGAGTCCTGTCTCATTAGGTATAAATTCTAAATTACAATGTGTTCATTGTATACCTAGTGTTGCTAGAGTAGTGGATCGTGAGTTAAGGTCGTGTTTCGAATCGTGTTCCGAAATGTTTCGTTGTGAATCGATATTATTCTGTGTATATATCCTTGAAATAAAATAATCGATTCCGAAACAATAAGATTGTTGTTGGCTCTCATTCCTTTCTTACATTAATTGATTGTCAATGATTAATAAAATAATCGAATAATGTTATATTTTCACTATCAAAACTAGATTTTTTTGTGAATATGTAAAAACTATCGGAAATTTAAAAAAAGGCGAAAAATTATAGAATGACTCTTGATTTGTTACTAAATTATGTATAAATAATTTTATTCCAATTTTTCTATTTAAAATGACTTACATTTATGAATTTCAGTACACATTCAATCAAAATGCCTTAGATATTTTAAAGAATCGTAGTGAATAAAAATATAGTATTTTTATATTTTCTCCGTGATATAAATGTTGTGTTAAAAAGAAATTGTTAAAACATAATTGTTTCAATAAACTGGTTTCACGAGTCATGTCATACTGATATTTTTAATTCAGAAAAGACTTGTGTATTGTTTTTTACAAGTATACTTACATTGTCCAATTTTTCATTTTGTTTGTTTGGAATAGCGAAAACCACTTGGTAGGCTATTTATTATTTAATATTTCTGTGTGTTATAGTACTCAATTCGAACAAATTAGTTGTCAGTTTATTGTAAGACTTCGGTTTAGAGATTTGTATCACTTACTTTTAAAATTACAGACTAGTTTGATCTGACCCTAAATACTTTATTAAAAAAATTAAATGTTAATAATATGCCTTTTTATTTTTAGTCTATTGAAAGTTTTGATACAATGTTTTCATCGGATTTTGATGAGCTAAAAAATTTGGAGATGCCGGGGATCGAACCCGGGGCCTTTCACATGCAAAGCGAACGCTCTACCACTGAGCTACATCCCCGATGAAGTTCGTAGTAGAAAATTTCATCATTATACACTTCTGTTGCTGTAAATATATCTAATTTAATTATAAAAATATTTGAGTTTGAAGACAACGTAATATGTGGAATTAGAATGGATTCTAAGAGTTCTAGTAGATATGTTCAATAAAAGAAAATTGCAATTTATAATCTGCGATAAATCTATCAATAGAAAATGAAGACCGATTCGTAAGGATTGAAAATAATCTACACAAAATGAAAGCGATTTTTTGTGAAATAACAAACTCGCTATCTTAAATCTTGTCTATCATGCCACGTGCCATTTCGATCTACACACTAAATCTCGACGAGAGTTCGTATTGACGAGAAAATCATACTGGCTCGACGCCCTACTGAATATTGCATGCGCGCGCGCAAAAAGCCCTCGCGATTCCTGAAGTAGATATTGCCATTTCAAGTTTTTCTCATTAAAAATTCAAAAAAGATTTTAAGATTGTATTTATTCAGCATTACAATTTTTAATTCTTACGATTGTGCACATACCAACACCATACAATAACAAGTTGGCTAGTATTTATACGGATTTAAACGATTAATATTGAAGAAGTATAAAATTGAAATTGTAACGCACAACAATTTATTTTTTTATTAAAGATACGTTACTCTATATCTCATTTTGGTTTGTTCATTTATATACCTGTAATTTGCGATTAATTGTCAGGCATTTAAGTAACTGCAGCGGTGGAATTTTTGGACGATTCGACTGGACCACATTTTTCTGTTAATCTTTTGCTATCTAGGTAGCAAACATTATTTATTTATGTATATTATTATGTTACAAGTGAGCACAAGCTGGAGAATGTAAATGAAAAATATTCCTTTCGAGGTTATTTACATATATGGTTAGTTAAGGGGGTATTTGTGTCCAGTTTATGTTAATTGCAAGTGGAGTGCTATTTTATTAATAAAAAAAAATACGCTCATGAACATAGATGAAGCATAAAAAGTAGAGTAGCATAAAATATTTTCTTATTTCATACTGGCTATATATGTATACTGGTAGGTACGAAATAAGCTACATAAAGTTCGACAAGTGACAGCACCAAAACGATTAGAAGCCTTAAGGTAAGGCGTCTGGTATAAGGGCGTAGTTACCCGCCAGAGGCCCTTTGCTCAGCGCTAGCCATCGTGTAGTTTGGTCGCGCTTTGCTTATTTGCACTTTGTTTGCATTTTTGACACGAAGCCTTCTGGTGGAGGTACAGTAATGGTGCGGGGCGTTATTTGCTTAGGAGCACGTGCGGAGCTATACATCGTATAAAACGGGTACCTTACTGCAGCAAGACACATAACATACATTTTAGAGCAGATTGTGATGCCTTTTTCCCATTCATCGAGGATCATTTTCTTTAATGTGCGATAGTACTTCCCTTCCCCCTGCGGCGGTTGTACCGGAGTACTACCACACTTCAACATCTCTGTACCAGGATTCAGGTCGCGGGTGACATTGACATTAATATGTCAATTTGTATAAAAACAATCGAGACCTTAGAAACGGCGGGAACTAAACCACCTCTCCTCGCTCTGTAGGCTAGATCGTTACTAAAATTATTACAAGTTTGTGGTTGTGTATTATCAAATTATAACTAAATATAAATATGGTTATTTATGAGTATCTGTTATATTTTTTCTTGTTTTAGAAGTATTTTATGAAAGTACTACGAAGTTTAAATACGACTATAGATTGATATATATTTATTTTATCTTATATGTTAACAATTTCTTTGTACCTTGATACAATAAGTAGAATAAGGGTACATAAATAAATTAATCAACATGGATTAAAGACTAATTAAATAATTCAAAACTAGCATCAAATGCGTTGCTGTTGAGAGGACTGTTGGTATCCGAGATCATTATTCATTGTAGTAATTTGCCATTATCAATGGGGAAACATGCTCCAGTTATGCTTCTGGCGCTGTCGCTGGCCAGGTATGCTATTAAAGCAGATACTTCATTGGGGTCTATAATTTTTTTCAAGGGCGTTTGACTAGTTACATTTTGCATGAATAAGTTAATTTGGTCCTCCGTCAAGCCGGTGTTTTTGTACAAATTAGTTTTTGCAAAGCCAGGGTTCACGGCGTTCACTCTCACGCCATCTGGTGCTAGTTCAAGCGCAACGCATCTCGTGAATTGGTCTAACGCGGCCTTCGAAAGGTTGTAGGCGAGGGCCATGGTACTCGGCTTCGTGCTCCAAACGCAGGATACATTTATAATGCATCCCTTACTCTCTATCAAATGTGGGGTCGCAAGCATCGTTAATTGGTAAACGGCACGCATATTAACTGCCATTACTTTGTCGTAAATTTCCATGTTACTCTTTTTGATGCCTCCCATCTCGATGACGCCGGCATTGTTTATCAACACGTCCAATCTACCAAAGTGATCGATGGTATCTTGCACCGCTGTCTGGACTTCAGAGTCTTCTGTGAGGTCTGCTATTATGGGAAGCGGTTTTATTCCTTTAGCCTTTTCACAGTATAAGGCTATTTTCTTCAAATGTCCTTCGTCTCTTCCTACGAGAGCTAATTTTGCTGACTCCTTTGCTAAGAATATTGCTGTGGCTGCACCGATACCCGAACTTGCGCCAGTAATTAATATCACTTTGTTATTAAAACTCATGATTTTCAATTGTTTATATAGCAGATTATTTACGAAACGACATTCAGTGTAGATTTTTGTGACGTATGTCAGATTATGTTGTACGAGGATAAACATATACGATATACAGAAGAATCTTGAATCAAAATTGTTGCCTGTATCCACACATTTCAATTACTACTATTATGAAAAATATAAGTATCAAATTAAGAGAAGTAAACTTATTACATTACAAAATGGATTACGAGAATTAATTCACCTAGTATTCAAAAAACAAATTATACATTCAATTACCCACGTACAATTTATTACATTAAAATGAAAGTAACAAATAGACACAAATGTTGTACTCTCGAATGCTTATTAACAAAAGTGAAAAGGTTTTCCACATCGTTAAAGTAAATTAATTATAAAATCCTAAAATGGTAATTTTTTTGTTGAATGCCAACACCTTATTACATATAACAAATTGACGAAGCACGTGACGTGAAGCGGTATTTTTTGAATTCAAGGTTACGCCTGACCCGCCGATTTTAGACAAAATTATCAAAACCTTCATTAAGGGGTTGGTTTGTTGATTAAAATTATAACGCAATTAATTACTTTAATGATAAATTACTACATTCTTGTATTGTGTCACAAAATTATTTTGTGTTTGTGTTTCAGTAAATAAATTAAGAAAGGTCAGTTTGTTTGAATGGGTAGCTACCGCTGGTTACGATCATATTTCAGTGCTTATTAAATACGTAGTATTCAGTGTATATTATTTAATAAAAACTAATTAATAAAAAAAAATTGACAAGTTTAATGACAATCGGTTTATGCACCATTATTATCCAGCATCCATGTGGTCACAATAGTTTGGTCATTAAAACCCAAAATAAATCTTCTCACTGCTGGGTTGGTTCTCACAATGAGAGGCGTTAACTCTCAGGTGTGCATGTTGACCCAAGCAAAGATAGGATAATTAATTTGTTTACTACGCATGTAATTAGAAAAATTAAAGGTTCGGGCTGGATTCGAACTTAAGTTTCCCGGGCAGGAGGCTGTGTTTGGTGGGATTTTAAAATTTAGAAATGTATTATAAAGCTCTGGTGCAATAAACCGGCTTTATTGTCAGTGTCATTACTATATTCCCTGTTAATATCTAGATTATCTATTTAATGCTTCCTTTGATTCGGACCTCCGCTGAAGCATCTGCAGTGCCAGATATCACGTACCAAAGTTGGAAGTGTGCAATTTTGTAAATAATTCCCTTGCATAAAGGACGTGAGAACTAAAAAAGATTGAGAAAATGATTCCTGATATGTTGCCAATAAGCAATTATTCACCAGGAAAAGGTAGATAGATAAATATGGTAGCTATATTGATGGGAGGTAGCAGTAAAAAATGTATATAGCCTATTTTAATAGATAAAATCGCTAAAGTAGGTATTACGCGAGATTTCGCTAGTTCCGAATCATGAACGGCGGTCGTGTGGCGCGGTGACCCCGTCCTCGTATGATTTACTCGCCGAAACTGCACCATTTATCGACGAACGTGACTGTCGCGTTGGGGCTCCGCGGCGGGCAGACCCCGGCTAGTGCGACCTTCCGCTAACTAGACCATGTTGGACAGTTGTTGTTATTTATTGTTATTTTGCCCTCTTTAGACGGTAGAATGTTTATACGGTTCGAATAGGGAGGTAGTACCAACTTACCGTCTGTAGAAAAGCAATTTTTGTGTTCTTTATAGTTTGTGCCAGCAATGTCAGCTTGGACTTGTGTTGATCAGGAAGGCATTTCAGCTCATTTATGGAGTAACAATTCAGTGACCGAGTACAAGAGAAGGAATGTAGTCCAGATAGGGCGGATACCTTGGACTTGGATTGTATTCAAAACCCCAAACTCATGAGCAGTGGTGACTTACCATAGGATGGGCCATCTGCTCGTTTGTCGGCTATTTAAAATAAAATAAAAAACTTTTATATTGTATTTTACTTGAAAATTTAAAATGTCGCTAGTGTAGTCATTAAAAAAGAACATAGTGTTGATGAAGTTTATTCGAGTTCCAAGGCTCACTTGCTACTTAAATATCCGCTATCAATATTTATACTTATTTAAATGACGTACTTAGAAACCCAGGTTTGGCTGTATAGATTAATTATCCCAATCTTTAAGTTCCCTGTTTTAAAGGGCTGTGGATAAATATATAATTCGATTATCTGCATGTTTTTACAGGCATCTACAGAAAATAATTAAGAAACTATTAATAAAGTATGTAATATATCTTCCTCAATAACTTTTCCCTATCTAAATCATTCGATATCCGTTTCTAGGGCAAGACATTCGTCTTGAACCACATTTACATATAAAACATTTCAATATATCAATTCGGCCACGAATGCAATTTGTGAATGGGACCCATAAATAACTATTTCCCGTTTGACACATGCCGACCCTCTGGTAAAGCGGGCAACACACCGTTCTGTTTTCCCGCCATTATTTGACAGATGCGTTCCAAATTTGAAAACCGGAAGGATTTTTCAACCGGCCCGCTCGATCAAATCAAGTGTGAAATTCAATTGAGCGGCCATAAATTTTCTCGACTTGAAAAATGTTGGCCTTACCTTTTTAGTTTTATACAGCACTATACATCTTCGCCGATGTTACAATTTATTTTGGACATTTTTGTGTTGTATTCATTGTTTATGGTTATTTCACTGTATTTGAATTTTCGAAGTTACTCTTTCAATAAATCAAGTGTCAAGACATTTGTATATACAAATTATTCTTTTCAAATCCAATCTATATTGTAATGGAGTCGAATCTTTAATATATTTATGTAATGGTATAATGAAAATAGTCACATCCTTGATCTAGGATTGCTTGTGTCACTGGTAGCATGAACAGACACAGATTAAGTATTACAAACACTCATGACTCGAGAGCAAACGATTGTCTGTAAACATAAGCGTTTGCCCCCGCCGGGGATCGAACCCGGGCCCTCCTCGCTCGGCAGGCAGGGTCATTATGAAGTGGGTTCCGGAGTGTTATATGTTAGTTTGATGGTTTAATTATAGGTTTTGTAATCGATATTGTGATATGAAACAAACTTCTGGAGACAAATATTTGTAGTGAATTCTTTGTATATTTATATTTATCTATATTATATTTTTTATATGTGTATATTATGTTTATATATTATATTTATATTTTTATATAAATATATAAACGAATATACCTTAAACATTAGCATGTTGGTGACACAAACCCGTAAGATTTTCCCCTACCAAAATTATCTAACGCACTTATAGAAGTTTTCACTTCAAAAATTAAAGAAAGATTTTGTGCAACGGAGAAACATCGTCTTTACAAATGTACAGCCGAGAATCAATACTACTATAAAATTTTTCAAAACTGTGAGAAAAATCCTTTATAAATGTGAAAATTGTACATAAATTATCCCATAACAGAATCGAAAAGAATGAAATAACATTGAAACTATGTATTGATACCTACCTGCTCAATTATACCACATACAAAAGAAATCTGTGATTGCTTCAACTCTTATCCATACAATAAGTAGTGGACTTGCGAAAAAAATATAAGTACATATCATAAATCAGGAAAAGACGATAAAAATATAATAAAATTGGCACCATTAGGTACAACAAAATAATTAATAAACACAATAAATAATCTATATACAAACATTAAGTACACACTGAACGTAACACCATTTTTTCGCATCTGCTCGAATTAACTTTAATATTAATTCCCAGTACGCTGTTCGATTATCAACACGTTTGTGGCCACTGTATTTTCTCTGTGATTTTGTTAAAACTTTTCACAAAATAACTTCTAGAACCGTATATCGAAGTTAACATTTACATTTCTATCATGTGGAAACGACTGAACAAAAAAATACTTGGTATAAAATTTGTATTAAGGTCCCATTATAGGATAAACAAGTTAATATGTAAATTATGTAGTTAGGTAATGTTTTTAACGATTGGAATCAATAAATTTGTTTTTTATTCATAGTACCGTGAAAACCTTGAAGTTATTAGCACTGCGTCCATAGATATGTTGGAATTGCATTAAACATTCAGCTTTATCGCCGAAGCATGGCGCTGTTCCCGCAATGTATGGCCGACCGAGGCTGATCTATCGAGTAATCTGCCGATTGCTTCGATCTACTCTTTATTGCCTGTAGTTTGTGTGAGATGGAGAAATGGTTGATTTGTTTTTAATAGCCAGAGGCAATGAAACACACGGTAGGTAACAATTGAAATATTTAATACACGTACCAGTAATGGACGCGTTTAGGGAGTATTTTTAATAAATAATCTCATAATCTGTTATTCAATTATATTACATCTGATAATATGGAAAACTGAGTAGAATCTTAGAAATAAATTTTATTAATTGAATTAAAAATAATACAAGTTTACAGATACGGACGGTATGATAAAATCATAAACCCCTATTAATGAACAATTCACAGTGATGCAAAATATTCAATGTGACATGTAAAAGCAAGAATTTAAAATTGCTGCAGTGCTTTTTGAGGTTGGTGTACGCGGGCATATTTATGACAATTTGTCAAAAAAAAAAACAATATCAAGACCAGTAGATACCATTAACACACACACGTTACACACACAGTAGCAAGTATATTAAAAACACTCGCGGAACTATTATACACATAACTCGGTATTGACTTCATAAAAAAAAAAAATTTAGGAATTTAAACAATTCTAATTCAACGGTGTACTGCTATATAACATCCCAGTAAGCAAATATTAATTATTAATTGTGTGTATATAAAATATTTGATTTTAGGTTTAAAAGACTGGAGATGCCGGGGATCGAACCCGGGGCCTTTCACATGCAAAGCGAAAGCTCTACCACTGAGCTACATCCCCGCTTATGGTGTAGGATGAAACAATTTGAAAAGTTATCAAATACGTGGTGTCTCAGTTGGTTAATATACGTCCTTAGTAGCTATAATTAATAAAAACTACTTACAAAGCAAATATGTTGTAAAGATGAAAAGGGAGAAATATGATGAAAGATATATATATATTGCCCAAAAAACAATAACTTTTTAAAATCAATGAAAATTTCTGCTATAGGTAAATAACAATTGACTTAAATTTCATTTTTGGATGCATGTGTTTTCTGGAATATGATTTAATTAAATCAAATTGAGATGCAGGACAACATATTAGCTATTGCATTGACTTGTTGAAGATTGCAAAAAGACGTGGATACAACGCCATCTAGTGGTACGAGTTTATAGACCATTCAGTGAAAATCAATTTTGACGTAAAACGAAGACGAATGATAAAATAAAATATCCTGCTTCGTGTTTTATTATTTCCATCCGTAATGTTAATTCAATAGACGAGTGAACGCATAAGACATAACATCGTCTCGCTACCAAATGTGACAGAGGTACAACTTGTAATTAAAAGTGATTGTGCGAATTTTTCTCTATTTCGCTGCGATCCAATAAAGAAATGCAAATGAAGTGCGGCCAAGAATTATTGCGTTGGAATTTAGTGTGGTGGCATTGTCGACGATCTGGTATCGATAGGCATTATTAGCTGGTCTCATTGTTAAATATGGTATGTATGGTGTATGGTGTATGGTAATAATGCTCAATGAAGCAGGTGAGATATGTCTTTGAATATGCATACAACTTCGGAGGTGTTATACAGTTACGTTGACAGCCTTAAAGGAAACAATAGAATCATTTATTTTAACAAATGGGTCCACTGGGACCCTATGTGATGCAATGATATCGATTAATATTGATGGTTGAAAATCGGTTCACAGTTTGCAGGTGCGTGGAAGGAACCGCAGCTTACACCGCAATGTTAACGAGCGCCTGATATCAAGATGGTATTGGTCAAACTTGGTTTTACAGCCTTTTTTTATATGACACACAACACATTTTATACGATCCAACTCTTCCTTTCGTAACTTAAAAATCAATTTTAATTTACGCTCATTGACGATATAATTGTATGTACCTTTTGGGCCTTTTTTGATATTGTGGAGGAAATTTTTCAAAGATACCCGGGCTGCAAGGTAGTGACTAGGTTATGTGGTATTTTACTCATTAAAACTAAAATTACGGTGCGTATGTGGACACTTCGGGATCTCGTATCATCCGTGGTCACTCCCTTGCTAGCGCGAAGTCCGTCGGAAGTAAATAAAAAGTTGTGTTATTCAAAACGTCTCTCTTTCTTTCGTTTTCTTGCTAAATTGCGCATCATAAATAGTTATATGTTCCCTTTTTTTGAGTTAATAACTAAAATACGAGAAGATGGTTCATCTATTGTTAAATGATCACCAGCGACCACAGCGGCTTGGAAGGAGGCGAGCAACCATAATATTAGACAATATGAAATGATACCCGGAAGCAGTTCAAAAAGAAATTACGACTGATTTTGTTTATAAAGAAGTAGAGTACCCAGTCAGTTGGAAAGCCGACTTCGATGACCGTTATACCCGTATTCATTGTTAATAAAATGAACTTACTTATAAAGTTAAGAATTTAAATTATTCCCATCCCTATTCTCGGCATCCCCTGGAGGCGATTGTAAAAAAGTTTTTATTGCTAATTCGGGCCGGCCGTTTGCCGCTCACCGTTTTACGGCTCGCGGAACCAAATGAACTTCCCTATTTGTTTTACTGTCAATGGGCTGTTTATGATCTGTGGCTGCGTTCTCATTATA
This sequence comes from Megathymus violae, assembly GCA_003671415.1. Lineage (NCBI taxonomy): Eukaryota > Metazoa > Arthropoda > Insecta > Lepidoptera > Hesperiidae > Megathymus > Megathymus violae. The sequence goes on along the minus strand of PDGT01000014.1, from coordinate 3,792,432 downwards.
AGTACCCATAAGTGGGTACATAAAAGAAAGCTAATTGTTGTTGTTGCGATAGTAAAATTATATATACATGGAGTTTGTTTTAATTTAACATAATTTTCCAATATAACCAATGTTTCAAATCTTGGATGGCGAACGGAGACAATGGAAATAGACGCATTTTAATAAATCTTATTAAAATGCCCATTGTAATGGCTGAGAAGAGATCACAGCAGTTGTCGACGATTCATTGAATATTTATTATGTATATTCTTACAGTATGTATAGCCGCAAACATTTTAATGTGCTCAATAAAGTTTATATAAAGTTGAGAGTCAGAACTTTCTTTCTTTACCTTTATTCTACCTTTAGTCTTATTGATTTTCATGGGCGACGGTGTCCACTTACCATCAATGTGGCTTGTCTGCTCGTTTGTCGGCTGTTTACATACAAGAATAACAATTTAAAGGTGACAATTATTTGTTGGTGTTTAACATAACTAGCTCGAGCTGTTTCTATTGTAAGAAAACTGCCTCGGAGATAGTTTGTGTCGTGCAGTAGTTGATAGTATCAGGCGTTACTTTGCGGAAATTCATTGTATTAAATTAGTATTAATTTACTTTGCAACAATCTGCAAACACAATGTATGATGGTATGTATATATTTCTATACCAACACGTGTTTGGCTTCGAAACAGAGCATCATCAGGGTAGTAGACTCTCTATGCGGTTAACACTCGTAGAATAGATAGTAGATAAATTAATAGTAATTCATGCAGTAGGTTTGTACTAATAAACGGTAAATAAATATTTAATTATCTTGTATTTTAATCTTATTATACAAAGAATGGCATTAAATCATAGACTTGTCAGGGGGTGGCTGAGCGTTTAGCGGGGCTCGCTGATGACATTCCATAGTGCCCATAAAAATATCTTCACGCGTCAAATGAGGGATTTAACCCTATTAAATGATAGCGATATGGTTATTTGAATTTCTATAAGGTTTGAAGGTATTAAATAATTTGAATTCATCATCCTTCACATCACATCATTGGGAACCTTAGTTATCTGATTTAACGTCGTTTCCCGGGAAAAATCATACTTTCCATTACCGAAATAGAAGTCGTTCGTGAGCGTTGACTTCTTTAATTTCAAGAAAAATGTCAACATATCAGTAAAAAGTTGGAGATGCCGGGGATAGAATCCGGGGCCTTTCACATGCAAAGCGAACGCTCTACCACTGAGCTACATCCCCAATACACAAGGTGAATAAACCAATGTAATAACTCGCTGTAACATTACATTCGCCGATCCTCTCACTGTATGACGTGTGGAGACGTGAATTGCATTTCCCAACTTGTTGTTCGGTATTGTTGTCGAATACCGGTTTTCGATTTTAAAGAACTAATAGAGCTAATTAAAAAACTGTTAAAAACCATTCAACGAACGAGATAAAAAAGTTCCTTGGCAGGCAACGCATCACCGACGCTCCTGTTGGTTCTGAGTTCCATGAAAATAGGTGGCCCGTCTATACATGTGACGGCTATTAACATACAGTTACTTTAAAATGTATTCACGTTGGTCGGAAGGTGTGAATATTTAGTACGAATAATATAACATGTTTCAGAGAGCAATAGAATGACGTTATTCAATTCTAGGCATTTGTTTAATAAGACTAGACTAAAATAATTTTCGTCATATTTTCTGACATATTATCGCGATAGAAGGTTTAGCTGCGTGAATCATGTACAAGATATTAATTACAGTATTAGGACTGGGAATAAAAGCTAAACTGGTTGTACCAAATTTCAGACTTGGCAAAACTAGTGGCTCTTTCATGGGTAGATGTGTGAACATTTATAATAAAGTATCATTACAATTGACAGAAATGCTATAGTGTAAATTGAAAACTCACGTCAAAAGCATTTTTATGAAGAAAGGTTATTACAAACTTAATTATTACTTTAACGATAAGACTACTTGGACATGAGTTTAGTATTTAGCCATAAGTGCGTTCCGTAACTGTGAGTAGGAAAAAGAACTTCTCGGGAGCTTTTGCCGATTCTTCTTCCAGGACCGCTCACAGTAGAGATTTGTTGAAGCAATGGCGGAGTTTGATATTCGAAAAGTGTTTGTAAAAACCAACTTTGAATAAACATAATTTTATTCATTCATTTCATAATGAAATAAACCATGTTAATTTATAGTTGAAAGAAAATTACAAAAAATATATTATAGCGGTGTTCTATAATAAGTCAATATTATCTTTTTAACCGATCATTTCAATTGCGTTATATGAAGAGTGAAAGCGCGCATAACTCCACGGATTCTGTTAAGTCATCGGGCTGGTTTGTTTTCGTTACCGGTGGCATTAAAACTTTCCACGTTCGGGTTGGCCAGTGATCCTTCTCCTAATCCGCGCGGAAACAATGTATTGGCTTTAACTCAAACCTTCTTCAGGTGCAAGGAATTATTCGGTACTTGCTGTCGATGAATATGTAGAAAAACCCGTGCCTAAAACGAATAATTCAATGTTAATTAATCCCTCTGGCATAACATTATCATAATTAAGAAGGAGTAGATCAAAATGCACAACGCTCTTTTAGCAACTAATTCTAGTGTCAAAGTGCCCGGTATCCAAGCCGCTTATACTGTCAGCTATCAGTCGATAAGGATTTTAACACAAAGCATAACTAACCAAAATTAGAAACCTTTTACATAGGAGTAGGCTTTATAAACTCCTGCTCAATGTTCTTTGAAATCCACCGTCTTGGGGAATTTTATTTCCGGTATAATTTTCCCGTATTTCCATGTTGTTCCGCCGCCGGCATCCACGTCACGTCCGGGGGACGTGAGTGTCGTTCAAAATTGTTATTGTGTTATATGTGCACATGTACGTGTATGTTTATACTACCCGCACGTACTTAGTAATGAGTTACACACGGAAATGTGAAAAATTTACCTATAAGTCCTGTAATTTCATGAGTTACACATAATAACATCGCAAAATTTAATTATGAATCCTACAAGTTCATGAGTTGCACATTAACATGGAAAAATTTATCTATGAATCCCGTAACCTCAAAGATCTTTGAGTGGCCAAACTTGAGGAAGATCCGGTTACTATATACCTTAAAAAGAACAGACTACAAGATGGGCAGATATCCTAAAATTGTTATTAACGTTTTTCCAGAATTAAACGGCTTCCTCGCTTTCTTTTATGTTGTCAAGAGGTCTTTGACGTTTTTGACATGCTGATACCATTAAAAACAGTAATATTAACAATATTATTAAGTGTTATAATAGTGTAACGAAAGTTTGCTATATTAAGTGCCGAGTCTATATATTTCAATACTTATAAACTACAGGACAGGGTTTCAAACTTGCTGGTAGTTTGATCTGGTGTCGTCCCGCCCTGCTGGACCTATACTTTGAGCATGATGAGCAACGATGTGAATCATAAAGTATATCAAAATATATTTAAAGGCTCAATTATACCTACATTGGTAGGTATTGTATACCTACTATATTAGTAGGAGAAATTGTTCTCTGCATGTTGGCTACCGTTGTTGAGGTCTCTCCGACAAGTCTTTTTTGAGATTTAAACGAAATAAAACATTACCAATATTAGAATAGTTAGGATTTTGGTTGATCTTTGCTGGCATTAGAATTCCTACACACAGTTTTAATATCTAAACACATGTTATTACACATGCAAAAAAAACAATTTTATAAATATGTTAAAGTAAGGTTTTGTTACTTTAAGTCGTATACATTATTATTATCAATATACATTGTTACGTATAAATACAATACAAATATTTAAAGTAAAATAAATTGGCTACATTTTTGTAACGTTAACAGTTGTTTCGGTTGCTCGTTTTTGTCCTGTGGTAATGTTAAAAGAGAATGCAATCGGTTCGTGTTTTAATCGACCTTTCTCCCTAGTATAACACGGCCACAAAACATTACACACGGACAACAAACGCCACGGCATGCCCCTTTCGATCAAATAACGCAGATATCATTATGAAATTCCATAAATCATACTTCGTTTTTGAGGTCGAGAGGAATGGCGCAGCACAGGCTGAAAAACTTTTAGAAGCATACCACGTCCCTGTCTTAATGTTTTAATGGTCTCGATATTGACTTTGATTTTGTTTAACTGCCTCGTTGATACGTTTTGTCGTATTGGACTCGATATTCGAGCTTTTATTTTAATAAAACAGCCGTTTAAAGAACCTTTATTATTATGGGAGTTATAAATTCATATACATAAGAACTTTTTCAGATGAAGCAGTATTAACAACATTGTGCATATTGCACACGTTACGCATGTTAACAAAGGTGGTATGTTTTAATATTTTCTGTACATAATCTTAAGGTAACTTTTGAGTATTCAAAAAATTTATTTTTCTTCACGTAATTTTTGTATTAGTCATTTTGTTGCATAGTTATGCACTTTCAAATGTTATATTTATACGAAATAGAAAAAATGACGTACATAAGTGTATTTACAGAATACCTAAATGATTAATTGAATTTGAATTTGAGTTGAATCGTTCAAGAAAAAATATGAGTGTGACTGTGTGTGTGGGTGAAAGTTGACAAAAAATAGTAAAGGCTGGGATTTACACGCTGATGGATATCACTGCTGGGTAATACCTTCTCAGTTCGAGAACCGTTTAACATGACGGTTATATTCTAGAAATCGAAGTGACAAAACACGAACTTGTATGTGGAAAAAATAGTTTCGTTAATAAACTAGTGTATAGCAACAGGCGACTTGTTCTGAAAAAACTAAAAGAGAACACCCTCACAACAGTAACAGCAAAACACATTGATATTCTGTTTCAAATATAAATCATCAAATATAGGGTTTCCGGAAAACGGGTCGCGACGACGACTCAAGAGGCGTCATCACCGAAACACAGGATGGGTTCTTCCATTTTATTATATAAGCTGGATGATTTTTTGGAATTCAAGCGTTTGACACTACTGTATATTTTGTTATTATAATTAAGAAAATATTGTAGTTGGACATTTTTTGCCGCTGCTCCTTCAGGGACAACAATAAATGAGTATTTGTTGAAGTGATAGTGTCATACAAAATCCGAATAAGAATAAAATTTTCACAATTATTGCCACTGCTTGATCATTTCGGGAAGGCCTCAGAGGTTCTGGACCTAAAGGACATAAATATTTGGACCCAAAACCTAAATAGCATTAAAGAAAAAAAAAATTCAACGATCATAAGAAAATATTGTTATGGACGCGTTGCTTCACAGGTTGATGCTAAAGATTTTAAAAATATCTTTCTCAAGTACTTTAGTGCGGCTTTCGCTAAGAAGGGGCTGGAGAATAAAACTCCCCCTACCTGGGCACGTGCTCTGCATAGCAATGCGGGGAGGGTGAGGGTTAAGTGGTAATCGGAATTACGCTTCCATCGGCTTTCTTATTAACATGCTAATTATAACCCTGTTTTATATGTTTTTTAGATTATTTATAATTATTTTATGTTCAAGAGGTATGTTTAGTATAGAAGTGAAACGTTAAATGTAGAACACTGAGATCGATATCAATCTTTAGGCGTGGGTAGGTCTCGGATGGGTGAAAATTTTATTGGCACTCCTGTACTTCTTAGGGTTCGTAATGTTTTTGTCACCCATAGTTAAACTTTAGCGTGGCTTGAGAGCATGTTTGTTAGCGTTTCAATATTTTAGTTGAGCTTACCGATATCCTAAGAACTACTTAGATTTGGTATCGCCTCTAACTGGCGGATGCCAATACACATTGATAGCGTTTTATAATTATCCTTGCTGTATATCGAAAAGGTAATGGGTTACGTTAAAAAATCATACAATAAATTATGATGTCAATATCAAATTATCATGTAAATTTGTATTTATTCAGTTTGATTATTGTTGTCATCGCAAACGCACATCATCGTCATTGGTCGATTGGCAGAGATTACCACCAACTATTATACCGCTCTTTGTTGAAATCTGGTTATAAATCAGACAATAAAGTTTTTAATAAATAAATCTTCTTTTTCTTAATAAAGAAGGAACCTTATTGTAGTGGTAAAGGAAAAGGAAATGTAGCTACTTCAAAATATACGTATTTCTTTGACAGTCAATTTACTTACCTATTAAACATAGTTTTAAGAAGTTAGAACTTAAATGTTTTTATAAAGTTTACTAAGGTTTTAATTTAAGGTTTAATTATAAAAGATCTTTTTATGCACATTGTTAGGTTTCTTTACCTGCCTGGCTAGCTACTGTTCTCGTCCTAGCACCAACTGTGAAATATTTTTAATGAAAGTCGGTTACAATGTTGGAGAACCACATATAAAACGGATTTTCTTATTCCTTTTGGGTGAGCAATTAATTGATATCTGTGGTATTAAAGACGTCCGTGAAAACTGAGTATCATCCAGTGGAATGTCTCCTTATTTATTCGATATTTATTAAAAATATGCTCATGCTGAATAAGTAAAGAATATCTAGATAGAATTCCATTCAATTTATATCTAAATATACTTTACAAACTCTGGTTACTGTGAAACTGTGATTGGCGTAACCAGCATATTTTCCCAGGAACCCTTTCCAAACCAATAAAATACTTTTAAATGTTTAAACCTATAGGCTATAACTTCTGCGAGGCGAAGAGTGAGGAATGGGATACGACGAGCTTTCACGTGCTGGATCGATAAAGACGTGATGTGTGACCTACCAGCAAACTGATTTAATTAGAAAACGGTTTTATCTATTAAACCTAGTATTATTTAATTAGTCCAATTTACCAATATAATACTTTGGTAACTGAATTCGAACAGCATATTAAGAAAACTCGAATAATTGAAAACTTGTAAATTTACCCATTTCACTTTGTGACCTATAGTGTAAAATATATAAGGTGCCGAGTGGAGAGACGGGTACGGCGTGCGGCTACGTGCCGGATCGATAGGGACGTGACAAGATCTGTTAAAACTCTGCCCATCCCTAAACTGGATCCCCTGCAGATAGTTCAACTGTAAAGTATTTATTTATAAAGAGCAGAAATAATTTCGAACAAAATTCTTAGCTGCCAGTAAATTCATGAAGATAGTCTTGCGGGCGACGTACACGTAATAATCAAAATGAAAAAAAAAAAAAGAATTTATATAACCCATTAATAATAAATAAAAAAGATGTCTCTTTGATAGGTATCGTTTATTAGAATTTTACTTTCTACGTGTACTCTTTACTTCTACTTCTGGGATTAGTTCGAATAAGCACGATTACATCAATTAGAGAATGAAATTGTCTACTATAACACACACAGGCATTTATACTAGCTGGTAATCCACGGCCACTGCAATCAAAGGAAATCAAAAACCAAAAGTTGTTATAAAACTTCAGCTTATTTAATTTTGTTGCTTCTGCATATTTAAGGATTAAAATGAAATACATAAATCGCACGTGACGTTGGCAACTTCCCTGCACTGTTCTGTCTTTAGCCCACGAATGTCTCACGGCAGAAAAAGTTGAAACATTGGCTGAGGCAAACCTTCCTACAACAGTGATACAAGGATCATAGAGTCCTAGACAACATATTTGTCAAGTCATGGCAAATGTATCTATGTATCAGCCGCCGTGGAACGGAAACCAGGAATGTGCCAGGGCGGCAGGGCGGCAGGGCGGCAGGGCGGCAGGGCGGCAGGGCGGCAGGGCGGCAGGGCGGCAGGGCGGCAGGGCGACGGCAGCGTCACGTCCGCGGTACGATATGACGTGACCCGCACTCTAAGTGCCGATATATACCGATTTGCAGAGAAGCCTTGTCTGTCAAAGTTGATCTTTTAGTGATAACGGATACAAAACATGTCACAAGATTGTATGCGTCCAGTTAAGTAGCTCAATTTATACGGTCACCGGTCACTTTGAAAAAGCCAAGCACACGCGCGCAAGCAGGCAAATAAACACGCAAAAAAGGAATGATCCTTAAAAGACGACAATGAAATTGCGAAAGTGCAACTTTACAGGACCTTGTAACTCAGTTCTTTAAATATTTTATAGTTCAGTTGGTCAGCTCAGTGTCAATTCGTTCGGATATACATGGCGTACAGATAATTCTCCAATCCACACTTTAGCAACGGATGCAATTCGTTGGGATTGCGAGTTTGATTATACGCTTGTGACGTTGACTGTACCGCCCACAGATCGCTAGTTCGCCGGCCTCATTTTGCGATAACAATCTGGAGTACCTAATATTTTCTACATTAACTAACTTTTTACCAATGAGGGTGAATCTCCAAACAATAAGGAGGATAAAAAGACGAAGAAGGCGTAACTAAGCGACGACAACAAATCGTTTTTGCTTCACGCGGTTTATTAAAAAAATAGACGTGTAAGTGGTATACGATTGGAAGAGAGTGACGTGTGCTCGGACAGCGCACTGGGGCCAGAAAACATGCGGTTTTCATGCCAAATGTGTACGGTTTAAGTGGGGAAATTTTAGCGACTTCAAAATAGAGGTAAGGATTGCATTAATCGCGTAATTTTTTTTTAATATATTATTATCGCAATAGAGCTCGATATATTACGAGTTACTCGGCCCGTTGTTTAGTTTTGACACAAACTTTGAGGCTTTAACTTAAAGCTTTTTTCCGTAGTAGAAGTTAAATATTGATAAATAGCTGTAACAAATTAATTATTTTGATGTACTTTTTCATACATTGTTTATTTTTGATCTTCTCTAACTTAAATTTTAAATTTGATTAAAATTTTTAAACATATGATATTTGACGTCCAACTTTAGAAAACATACAGAGATCTTTCTAATAAATAAATGTAAGGAAGATCGATAACTTTATTCGATTATTCAGTAGGGATTAGATAGAATTTGTAAAGATTGTCGGACGCTTTATAACATCGGACGCAGGATAAGAATGTGGCCATCGCAATTGCCGGACTTTATACACGTAATGCTTACGCCCTCATTGTTCCATTTGTGTTCTCTTACATTTCTGACCATCCGAAAATGCTTATAACCGGAAAACAAAAAAAAATTTGACACTATACAAAAAAATTCACGGTATTATCGGTTAACTTATACGTCATTAATATAGGTATTTACTTATTTTTTTATGATGGAATAAAGTCGGACGTTACTTCACACTGCATTATTTCCGAAACATGGTTAAAAATTAAAACTGGCATAAATGTTTTTATTAGAAGCATAGTTCGTGGCCCTCTCTAATGGCCAGCTACAGTGGGGAGGTAATGGTGTATGGACATTTGGCGACTACTAGTTGTGTCGTAAATCAAAACTAATCCGCTCAGGGGACGATGTACGTATTCGTATTAGATATGTACTGACGTGATGATTACAATAATATACTTATGTGGGTCATCCTTACAATATAACTGACACAATGCTAGGCTCTGATCCTTTACAATGAGAGGTTTGATACCCATATCCAAGATGCTAATGTAGCGGATTGGTAGACTTCGCACACATTTGAGAATACTATAACGGCTTTGAGGTGTTAGTAACTATGAAAAATTAAAGGTTAATTTATTACACTGTTTAACTTTCGGGCACTATCAAAGGATTTATAGAAATTCAACTTCTAAGGGTCTGAAACGGACTGAAAATCTTTTTCCGAGATTTTGAAGGGCAAAAGAGGTTCTATAACAAAGATCAAGTAATTATAGGTAAAATTATATCTTTGTATATATAATTATATCTTGTTTTAAATAAATGTTTAATGGGTCAAAAATATTGAGCGATTTAAAAACAGCTCTAAATAAAGATAATTTAAGCCATTGAGTATAGAGTGCTTTTTCGATTAGAGGCATACAGCAGCAGCAAATAGAAGAGTCAAAGAGAGTGTTGCGAAGGCGTCAACGTGCTAGAGAATTTTTACTCGGGAAAATTAGTGTTACCTATTCGACACACGCATAAAACGTACGCATATTTGGATAATTATTTAGGGAAACAAAAATCTTTTTTGTCCTATTGGGGCGGCCTAGAATATTCCCCTCAAGCCCATGCCGGCAAAACAGGGTGTCGTAACAGGCAACAGAAGCCAGCCTGCTGGTGGTAGGGCTCCACGTAAAGATTATATTATCAGTATTATTATTAAGTTATTAATATTATTACTGGTATTATTATCTTTCCGTGAAGCCTGCCTGGCTAGCTACCACCCTCCTGCTTGAGTCAGCCGCCAAATGACTCGTCGTTTTCCGGCTGGGAGCTTGAGAGCCAGTTCTATTTCTCTTACCTTCTTCTCATTTCCTGGCCGAAAACGCATCAGTGATACCATTAGTTTTGCTGATGTCCATGGGTGACGGTGACCACTTACCATCAGGTGGCTCGTCTGCTCGTTTATCGGCTGTTAACATTAAAAAAAACTTAATGTTAGCAAAGTAATTATAAATATTGTAGTAGTTACTACACATGAATCAACTAGCGACATAACGAGGTTTAAGATTTTAAATATACATATGTATAGAATATGTATAGAATAATGATTGTTATCATGATATGTGGGAAAAGAGTAGATACTTAAATTGTAACACCTAAGTAAACAAAGTTGCCGGCACTAACAACTAATGTAAATTCAAATACAAAATAATTTAGTCATTTAGGTATTCTGTATATACACGTATGCACGTCATTTTTCTACTACCGTTTCGAAAAGGTGCTTTAACATTGAGGAGAAGAAACGGTGAAAGAAACTCCTCAGCACATCTTTTAAACAACACATGCTAATTACAAAAGTTTAAACCTGTGCGGAACTGGATTCTACACTATTATTTCCAGGCGTCCTTGTCATTATTATATTCATCTATATTATAATGTACTTTGCTAATAACTAAACTATACTTTGCTAATAAACTTTACTAAGTATGTAAACTAACTTGCAAGATATTTAACTATATGAAGCATATTGCTTCATCAGAAGTAACATGGATCTATTTTTATTACAAGTTTTGTATTACAAGTAAATTATTTGAAATTGAACAAAGCATAACAAAATAATTTCATATTATTATGATCTGATATTCTTCCAGTGGAGTCAACGACGCCTTGCCAGCAACAAGAAAGCGATAAATCTGATTGATAACTGATGCCCAATACAGGATTCGAACACCTTCTTTATAAAATATTTGGTCTATAATTATTTCCTTTCAATAAAGTCAGGTTCATCCATTTATACCTACTACAATAAAGCGTATCGAATATCCAATCAAGGCAATTAATCAGAAATCATATTTTACCACATATCTATTAAGGTTTCTGTCATTTAAAATTATAGCGTAAAGCAATCCAATTTAACTGCTATCAATATTCGTTGTTACGTAGAAAAAGAATTTGCCCTTAACCACGAATTTTTCCCAATTTAAAGAAATCGATTCCACATCGCGTCGAATTCCAAAAATCGTCGAAATCCGAAATCCGAGCAAAAAATTAGGAGTCGATAAGAAAACAATCGAATTGGCATCTTCGTCAAAGGACCTTAATAAGTTTCTGTTTACTTTTCCATCATCACACACTTTTTGCAATTTTCAAATACTACAATCTCTTACCCGAGTCGTTCATTACTGGAAAACTAAACTTAACTCACAGTAACACGTCTCATTTTCCATTGTTTTGCTTTCAACGTTTCAACCGGCACACAAAATGGATTTTGACGTCAGCCACCTTTGTTTTAAAAGAGGTTTTCCAATGTGTTAATATCCTAAAAGGTTTGGCAGAGGTAGGTTTCTTACTTACATGTAGTTTCAACTCACTTATTTTGTCCATACTAAGACAATGTATTCGACGTATTCGCGCTCGGTGTAAAAACTCAAATAAAGCTAGGGTTGTCACTAATATATTATACTTGCGTATTTTAATAATTTTGCAATCCTTTTTATAAAATTGTTAACCCACTTTGCCTCTACACTAATATTCTAAATCAACTCCAACTACCTAACAAACGCTTTCTTTGAAATATAAATATCTGTTCCGGGGGTCGACCTCGAACCCTTTCGTATGGAACTACCGCATTGAATTATTGCGTTGTTTTGTAATTGTGAATTTAATTATTATTCAATACTATCAAGTAAATTTACCAGCCCTAAACATCTTCTCAATATGACACCGCCTTCCGTAAGCAGTACTTCATAGCGTTCAGGCTATCAAAAGAAATGCGTTGACAACTTAAACTGTAATTTAACCTTATTACCCTACAACCAAACAGCTGCCACCGACAATAAATTATTACGCTTACGACAGTTGATTTCTGGACACATTTGTCGGTGTAAAGCTGTTTGTAATTCCCTGTGTTCATCCACACAATTACAATGTTCTACGTAGAAGCTCAACGCCGCCTCTTTGGAGCAGTTGGCCGTTCACAGTTGGATGGCACGCATTCATTTACTTAATGCTTTTTTGTTGTACATATTACATATGTCGGAATGAAGACGTTAAAATCCTGGATTTTAAACAAACCCTAACATTTTGGTATTCAAATGTTATTAGAATTCAGTATGTAATAACTAATGAGTGGTAGTTCTTAGCTCACAGATCAAGTGAAAGCATTGTAAACAACACTAGGCAGGCAGAGACTAGTGAATTGGCGCCGTAAAATATCCGCCAAAGCTATCATTCGGTGGGTTTTCAATTGTATGTAGGTATAGCACCGGTGTGATACCGGTGTTTTATGAAAATATACATACTAAGTAAAAGAAATCACACAGCATGCAGTTTCATACTTTTAGTAAATCGGCTTAATAGATTTACATGTAATAATTTTATCACGTAAATGAAAGAATGATGATTTTTATAATTTTAACTTTTTATGCGCTAAATAATAATTTAGTTGTATTTGAATTCCAAAATTGTGATTTTTTTTCTTTTATTGCTTAATAATTGATACTGTACCTTATAGTGTAAAATTAGAAATTCATGAGTTTGAAACTAGATGAAATGGAACTGGAATTTCTTTTTGAAATAAAAACATTTAAATACGAGTTATAAGTACCTTTGTCCATATTGACATCATTATTGTATATTATGAGGTAGGTATATTATGTCTTTAAAAATGACATGTCTTAAAAAATATAAACCTCAGATTAATAATCGCTATTGAAACACCAAACAAAAAAGCTGAACTGTTGAAGTAAATTATACAAATTTTCACATCTTCTTAATATGTTATACTTAGTACGGAAATAATCCTGGACCTCCCTTTAACGCCATACAGTTTTAACATTTAATATCATAAGAATGGTTTATGGTATAGCTACTCGTACATGTCGTATATATTCTCAAGTCTCAACGGGGCGCAGAGTAATCACGTTACGAGATCCTGATCTTGTTTTTAATTACTCTTGATACACTTATCATTGCTAGGATCTGTTTCCATTAAAGGTAATCCAATATCTGATAAGGTCCCTCGACAGATAATTACAGCTTTTTAAATTAAAATGGATCACTTGTTTTTTGAGAGGCTCTAAGTTAAACTGTATAAATTTAATTTAAACTAGTAACTGGAACTCGCTTAGCTTCGGGAACCGGGATCGTTGAGTTTACGAATAGGATTAGTGTAGTTTACCGTGAAGTATGGGTATTGTGACAAATGTAGGTACATGAAACATTTTTAGCGGAAGGTAGACAATGGTTCTAGCAGTGCCCTGAGGCAGTACGTTGGTTTTATAAAACCTCGGATAACTTCGTGGAAGTATTTTTTTTCTATACAGCAACAAGATAAAGACTAAAATGAAAAGCCATTAATAAAGAGATGTACTACTGTATACACGTGTCATTTTAATAATTACCATACAAAATATAACAATTATGCCAAGTTAATACTTTGAGTTTGGTTATAAATAACTAGCGATTGATTGGAGGAAAGCCTTGGAGTAATTTCCTCCATGCTTCACCAATGTTGGTAGGTCTCCATCATCAAATCAACCTTCTCTTAGTCCAAACCTCAAACGAGATAAAAATAAATATACTATTGAAAAGATAATAATTAAAACCAGACTGATTGTGCCGTCGAAAGCACGGAATCGCTAATCACAGTTTGCCACCGACAGTGGCCCCTCTAACTTGAGTTGACTCAAATTTCAATCCCTGAATTTTTTATGTAACTAGTCGACAAACGATCTCATGAGCTACTTGATGCTAAGTGGTCGCTCATAGACTTTAGTAACACCAAAGGCTTCATCGAAATGTTGCCGACCGAAAAGGCAGCGGAGACCCAACATTATTACTTTCCCTTTGACACTGCAACCGCAACATGTATGAAACGTTTGACGATAGGTTTTAGGAGGGTGGTAGCTAGTTAGTCAAGCAAAATATCCTACCACTATGCAAGTACTGTCCGGGTTACACTGGGTAGTAAATAGTCCAGAGACCTCCAACAGGAGGAACCGCCCGAAATAGCCATTTCCGCTGTTCAGCAGGGTGCACCATGAGCAGTCCTAAGGTGATACGCGAGTTGCCCATTGGAACTTTTAAGCGACGCATTAAAATACAGCTTATAGGCAAAGGATATTCTATTGTATAGATGAATACATTAATGACAAGGACGCCTGGAAATAATAGTGTCGAAACCAGTTCCGCATAGGTTTAAACTTTTGTAATTACCATGTGTTGTTAAAAGATGTGCTGATGAGTTTCTTTCGCAGTTTCATCTCCTCAACGTTAAAGCACCTTTTCGAGCTAGCTTTTCGCTGGTAGGAGTAAAAAAATGACGTTCATAAGTGTATTTACAGAATACCTATATGATTAAATGATTTTGAACTTGAATTTGCAGGGGTGGTTGGCTTGAACTCATATATTGGATAAATTGGATAGAGCCAATTAAAACTTCCCTCTACGTTGTGAATGTCACGTGTGTATGAGAAGTAGATTATCGCTTCACTGAAGCACGATATGGTGAGGAACCTTCAAAATTTTGAAATGGTCTCACTATGATAAGAGTAGAACAAAGTACGGTTCTGATGTTTATAATTATGTATACACATAATTATAATTTTAATGAATCTTCCTATGTTTGTCTTAGTAATAGTATTATTATATTAACAAATAGGATAGTGGAATATTTCTTATAACTTAAAACATTTAAAGATGGAGATAGCGTTTAAATACTAACTGGTGTTTGTCTAATGGTCTAATGTCGACAATCATTAACTAACGTTCTGATTCCAATTTTTTTTCATTGATAACACCAGTGATCACCAGTGGCTACCAAACATATATTGGAAAGAATTGGAGACAAACAATACACAGAAACGGGTGCAAAGTTTTCCTTACATATATTTATGTATAAATTATAACATTACAGATACAAAGATCTCGAAATGTGGTAAGCGGTGATCAGGTGATGTAGTTTTGTGGTGAACTGCGATGACTGCAACAATTTGTTAAAGAATTTTTAGGATTTTGGCTCATTAGAGGTCGGTTGGAGCTGTCGAGCAGTATTGTAACACCAGATGGAGCCGTTGTCCGTTCACCACCTCCATAATTCATTAACAGCGCACTCCGAGAAGGCAATTCCTCTACATTTCCATTGGCCGAGGTTAGTTTTTATGGGAAATTGTTTCGTCCGTACTCACCGTCGTAAATAACTCTCCCCGACGGAGTCGCGAGTGAGAAAATGATAAATATGTTTCGATATGGTTTTTTGTCACTTTATTACGACATCTTTGTTGAATGTAACGAGTTGTTTTGTGAAGAAGTTAAAGTGATGTTAAGAAAGTATTTTGCCTATATGAGTTCACGTGGTTCAGCCGCGAGTTTTTAAACGGTAATGCATTTTGCGAGGTTTGTAATTATGATTTCAAGTCGAAAATTAAAACTTTGGAAAGTATTAAGGTAAATCTTGAGATGGGTGTTAAAAAAACGTAGCTTCGATTTTACTATTGGCTCTTGTAAATTTCGTGTTCTTCTTCATATTGTTAAATATTGTAATTGAAATAATTTTAATCATGAATAGTCGCTATTGCTAGTTTTAATTTTTAGTTTTAATATTTCTGTATTTGGTAGGCTCACTTCAAGTTGGATAAATATGAGCTTCGCCGTGGCCGCGATCCATGTAACTGGGACAAAATATCAGTGAAAACTTATAAGCTACAAAAAATAGGTACTAGCAGTAACTGGTAGTAATTTCAAACATTCCGAAACTAGTCTTTACGAATTGTTTAAAAACACCCATTGAAAATTTCGTATTTGCTTTGTGACAAGAACAAGAAAGTTCGAAAGAAAAAAGTAACTAAGAAACGGTTACTTTGCTGTAAAACAATACTTCAACAGAACGTAAGTGTTACAATATGGAAAAGGATAACAGCAGGTAATGCATGTACACTAAGAGAGACAACTCATTTTTACGTAGTTTGAGCACTTTTTTGCGATCGCTGTCTTAGTACGCCCTCATATCCACATATCCAGTAAATTTTTCTACCTTTATAAGCGTGTAATATACAGCGTGTGTGCGTTTAATTTTCCACAAAAAATCTAAGGTTAATCTCAAGATATCAAAACAATAAGGACTTACGATTATCTTCATTTTCTGCGAAGTGCTGCGCTAAAATTCGATGATATATCAGTGTGCCGCGAGACCGGATACACGGGGTCGTAATTATTGCTTTATTGTCAATTGTTTTGAAGGATGGTTAACTAGATGGATGGCTTTGGGATGCTTTTGCATCGTCACCAAAAATATTTACTTTAGGGCGTGATGTAAATTGTTGTTTTTGTTATTGTTGTTGTTGTTGAAAATTCAAAAAAAAATTTTTACAATGGATGGACTTAATGCCTGGAGGCATTTTCTACCAGTGAACCCTGGTGATGAATGTCAGTGCTTTAATTAAGCTTGTTGAGTCGTTTTTTACATAAAAGTAACGACCCGCCACGTCTTGATTGGAGTTGAACAATATTTAACTAGTAGATATTGCGAAAATTGAGAAGGTAGGTAGCAGCAATTTGAAATATAGTTTAGATTATTAATTTTATATTATTGGTGATTTTAATTTGTTAAATTAAGCAAATAATATATTGCCTATGTCCATTTGGAGTAATGTAAAATATGTAAAATAATTTTTCATATATGTCTCATGGTTCTAATTGACTTTAAATTATTTTCTTAAAAATTAAATCGATCAGACATAACTTTGTATACCGGCAACTTTGACAGGAAACATAGGCATTGTCAAAATCATCTGTCTACAATCAAATCAACTGACTTATAGAAATAACATATCCTATCGTATCCTGTCTGGAAACCAGAAATAATGTTCTTGCTTTCATGCTGGTGAAGTATGGATTCGCCTTCACTCGCCTTTCAATCTAAAAATTTTTAGTTTAGTTTTTTAGTTTCACGTGTTTCGTTAAGCAAATAAATATAAAATTTAAGTATATGGATTCGAGCAACGGTCCATAATTGTCCATTATGTCAATTAGGTCGTCCTACGAATCATTACAATATCCGATATTAAAATGTAATAGAAAATATAAATTAGTTAAACAAACTTTATGTAGTCTTTAAACATTTTTTTTAAACAAGTCAGTTGATTTTTTTTAATAAAAATGATCAAACGTATATATATTTTTATTATAGACACAAAAAATCAAAGGATTAACGATTCTGCAAAAGAATACAAAAAAGTTTTGCACATGTGCGTGTTAAATGATCTCGCCGCCTGACGTATCGCCCTAAACCGCTTCATTTCTTTGTGAATTAATTTACTTGCAAATATCGCTATTGATACAGTTTTGACGCGCAGTCTCGTCTTTCGTGTCGGCAAAAAGTTTCTAAATCGTGCCCGTTTCGGATCTCGCTCGGCTCGGATGCCGGCGAATTTTTCACACCTATTCCTAATAGTGACTCCGTATAACATAATTCCTGTTCTATAGTTCAATGTTAAGCGCTGGTTTACTTTTTGCGCGAACAAAGGCACCGGGCGGCCGGCATGCGAGCGATCCGACTCGATCCACTATCGATCTTTTGGAATCCGCTCAATGCGGCGATACAATGTCCTATACATGTAATTGTATATAATTGGTATTTCTCAAGAACAATGACACGAAATTACCCTTTGAGTGAAATAATTATGGTACTTTTTGCACTTGTCTCGCCGCTTTGACGGAGCCGAGTTCGATTTTAGCCATGATTGTATTGTTTTGTGGTATAAGATAAACGAGATTTCGTCTTCAGGCTCAGTGGGTACGTCTGTATGTATATATGTATATTTATTGATGTATATATGCAGTACGTATGTCCACGTATGTAGATATGTCGTTATTATATTTTTTAAACCGCTATTCTTACCCAATGAACTAAGACATTAATATCATGATGAATAAAGGATAAATATTTAGTAATAACAGATATGTGAAAAACCTATTTATTTATTTATTTATTTATTTATTGGGATTGCCAACGCAAGATATAGCGCCCAAGCTTAAAATTTACGCATGTTATAGATGTATACATAACTGCTCCTACAATTAAAGGCAATCACAGCATGCGTTGTGTTACAAATTCGCTACACAATTATGACTACAGTTGCTACAATACAATAGCAATAGAAATTATATAAATATGCAGATCTGCCTCATGGTGGTAACTGGTAAATAATCCCCATGAATATACATACGTCACACCGATGGTATCGAGGACGTTGAAGGCCAAGAAGGAAGAGAGGAAACATTTGAGAAGTGTATGCTTTGGATTCAACCCTGAACATCTAGCGTAGGCTATCATTATTAAGCCCACCTAGCTATGACTGATCTTACCTTTACATTACAAATACATGTTGATATCAATCAGTACGGAAAACCTGCGACTACTCTTGTTTTTACTTGGATATGGTAAGTGTAGGAATTCAAGTTTTTGCGGCGACTGTTTATGTTAGCCCCCCACACGGGCACTCGTCGAAGCTTTTTCCATCTTATTTAAAGCTTTAATGAATAATAATATCATCGGAAAAAGCGGCATCGTTTGATTTAATACAACCTTATCTCCAGAGAGCTTTACGTGGAAGGTGCGTAATGATATTGTGGTTAAAATACTTCACTTTAATATTGTTTATGGCGATTGGATTTGTTAATTATCGACTACGATTATACTCAATGCATATAAGCAATGTTGTCTCGTATATGTTACTATTATAACAAGATTGTGGTTCCCATAAGAATTTACCTACTGTCCTACTCCCCTTATTTATGCCTCTGTGCGCACTTATAAATTCGTATCATTTGCCCATAGGAAAACTAGCATAAACCCTAAACCAACCACGTATATGTCTAATTTTTAACTTTAGCTATGAAATGACTGCTGCTCAAATAGTGCTGTTTATAAGTTAAATTAAACATGCTCATAGCCTGCACTGGCCAGTAAGTATCAGCTGCATTACACGACTCTTAACTTCTGCCATAATAATAAAACAATTAATTCCTTATCACAACCCATGACAGTCCTCATAAAGTATAATTGAATTGGTATCTCTTCTAACAATAGCGATTAACGTCCATAGTCCAGCATGTTGGTCAATTGGCAGACTTCACACACATTTGACAATACCATGGAAGATTTTTAAGTACGCAGGTTCCTTCAATATTTAAAAAAATTAAAGGTTCTTCCACAATTCGACCTTGTGTCTCTGAGCGGCAGTCAGACATTATAATTAATAAAATAAGGCTAATAAAAACTTTTTCGTATTCAAAATTTTAAAATTCATTGCCGTTGGTAAAATAACATAGTTGTCTACTTGTGCAGATGTGAGATCTTGTCTTGTGAAGAAAGTATATTAATTTAATTTAGCAATTGGGTGTCACCTACGAATTGTATAGCAAAAACAGGAATAGTAAAAGAAGCGAGGCACCCCGCCAAGCGATGTGTGGCCCCCGGGGATCGGCGCGCCTCGTGATGTGTGCGTCGAATACAATTGACGGACATTTCAAACGAATGCTCCATCTGGTGTTGAGAGGTCACTGCAACATAGGTACGAGTATATACAAGTTCTGTGGCTTTTCTAATGGACTACTTCAGGGAATGCATCTATCTCTCTCTAGATAAGGAGTGTCATGTAGGTACTCTGCGACAGTAGCTTAGTGGTTTGCACTTTGGTCTTCGAATCAGTGCAAGTAATTTTACGCTATCACATTGTACGTGAATTTTTTTAAAATTATTACGTGAAATTCCAAATTAATTTTCAGTTGCTACAGAAAGGAAAACACATCTTGAGGAAACCAGATAACAAACGAAAAAGACGGCTCTACATGCCTCCTGAGGCACAGAAACTATCAATGATTTGCCTCTAGTCACTCATCCCATTACCCACAGCGCCCGGAGTTGCTTAATATTACTATCTTTATATGCTAACAGGCGAAGAAAACCTTCGTACCCCTTTTTCTCCTTTGTTTGTCAACTGGTTTTAAAAATA
Source organism: Megathymus violae (assembly GCA_003671415.1). Taxonomy (NCBI): domain Eukaryota; kingdom Metazoa; phylum Arthropoda; class Insecta; order Lepidoptera; family Hesperiidae; genus Megathymus; species Megathymus violae. The sequence goes on along the minus strand of PDGT01000014.1, from coordinate 3,772,034 downwards.
ACTAAGGGTAACATTTCAAATATTTTGCTGACGATTGAACAAAATAGTTTCAATATTTATAGTTATTTAATTATGATGTAGAGTTAAACTTTGTTTAAAAGCGACAGAGTGTAAATAATCGTATATAATTTTAAGTTCAGAGCATGAAACTTGTTTATAACCTGTAGTTATTTCTTTCCTTAAGAACTCTTTAAAATAGGTGTTACAAGGTCGAACTTGATGCCTAACGACATACTCTCCCAGTTGACGCTCGATGATGGTCAAAAGACAGTACGTGTGAGGTAGGCCAGTATGAAAAATATTAATAATGAAACGAATATATAAACATTTACTTTTTAATATTATAATTACTAGTTCTTATATACAGTAAAATAAACTTAAGAAATAAGTACCAACATATATTTATAAAAAAATGTAGATACGTAATACATGATTATATATCCATATATATGTGTGTATGTATGTATGTATGCTGTATAGGCTTGTCTATGACTTTAAACGCATGATCCACTGCTGCACCCACATTTTTGTCAGCACAAATAACTATTACCAGTATCTTGGGTGACCAAAGTTCGAGTAAAGAGTTATTCAATACGAATCCCTCACTAATAGAGATCTGATTTTATGCAGTTTAAAGCTTGAAATATTCACACAAAAATGTTTCAATTATGAATGAAAACTGTAAAAATGTGCAACATGTCGCACTACATAGTAATAAACAAAATATTGTGTCTCTTTGAACGTGATAGTCTTTAAAATATTGCAAGGATTTTCATGTGATTTTAGCCAGTAGATAGAATGGCTCGTGTAGAAGGTTTAAGTGTTAAAGATAAATGTGTCATAAGACGCTTGATGGAAACTAGTAACAATCGTTTCGAGGATGGCTACTAAAGATTAATTTCTTTTCATAAATAATTTAATTCTGATTAATAATCTGATAATTATCTGATAATGATCTGATAATTAATTAAAGATTAATTTAATTCTGTTTTTTTTTTCTTCACAATCAGTGCAAAATTTGTATTTGACTAATTTATTACAAAATTTCGATGATTAATAATAATGTTACTTTTGTAAATATAAATAATAAAGTAGATGGCTATTCCAAATATTCCGCAGAGATTGGAGTTGTCTGTGTAACAATGAGTTTGTATATGCATATATAACAAGCCGATGCATTCAAACCAGTCTATATTTAGTAACTATTGTGTTTTGGCACCGGACAATGTTTCTATTTCATCGTGTTTTGGACGCTGTCGTGTATTATTCGACATACGAAGATTGTTCGATGAACAAAACGAACAAGCTCTATATGCTTCGATCGAGAAATCTATCCTGGAGGCTCCGCTAACAAGCGTGGTCCCTACCAATTGCAAGTTATTAAAAAGTCTAATAACTTAAGCGCATCGAAGATACCAAGCGATTGAAGAGAGCTATTTAAAATTATAATAGAGTTTTAAAGAGCAAGTATGAGTTATAAGCCGTGAACCAATTTACTGCATCGATACCTGCATTAAAGCGATCATGCATTTTCATACCCGATAAAGTCCAGTGGTTCTTAACCTTTCCAATAAAGTGTATTACCGAAACTATTTACTATTTGAGCGGCACGTGTCACACGGAAACTATTGAATAAATTTTAATGGTACTTAACATTTTGTTTAAAGATTTAAGTTTGTCTAATAAATTTTTTTTGAACAATTGTTCTGGTGAAATTTCTGCATCTATTGCATTAATTGAACACTTTTTAATTCATATCATTAGAAAAATTGATCTTTAAAATGGGACGTCTTTCTACGAAGCCTGATAAAGATAAATAGCAATGTTTAGGTTGTGATTGCTATTTGTAGACGTAAGGCGTATGATTTCTGAAGCAAAGCGAGGGCGGTTACAATTTTTTTTAATTGACTATTTGTTGGCTCATTGCTACTGAATCTTAGTATTATTAAGCGCGAACATGAAAAGTTTCTTTTGATATACAGCTAAAGCGGACATTTAGGTGACAGATGTTTCTTTTTATATCTTATTTCAGTATAAGAACGTAGTCTAGTGTAGGAATGTGTTTAAACACAACTTGTTATTGTTATAACTTAATCGTAAAGGTTTTGAACAAGACAAAGGGCTGTAATTAATGGATAAAACGTGGTTGGTAGATTCCTTCAAACGTCATTATAACTTCAGGGTATCAATGCAGGATCGGAAGGACCGTCTTCAATTACAATAATTGGTGCATCAATAAGTCCAGGGCACTTATCTGATGGCTTTAATTAAACCGTTCATTAATTACATTATAATTACGGGCGGACAATGACGCCACCTGTCGGCGGAATGCCGAACTAACGACCGTATTGATCGCTCATCGATGAATGTGCCAGTCTCGCATCCGGTCCGATTTTAGAGAAAAAATGAGGGGGAGAATTCGAACAGAGAAGAATAATTTGAACTTTGAAGGCAAGACTAAGGCATAGATAGAGATATTGTTGGGTAGGGTGTCTATATATGAGTATGATTATTATTTGCAATTTTTATTTCGCGCGTTTCTGATCTTTCGGCGCGCGTTCTTTTCAATGTAGTAAAATTGACTCTATTTATTTGTCAATGACGTTTTAAAATATAAACGATCTACTGTTTTCTTTTTCTTTTCTTGCTAGCTGCCCGTCGTATAGAAAACTCGGTATTGTCGAATTACATTGTTACCGACGCGTAAAAATCGCTGTACCATCGGGCACTAAGACTTAGCGAAGAATTTGTTGCCTAGTAGTTAGGGACTAAGAGCCCTCACTCCTTTTATTTAATGCAGTGGTCGCTACGCGCCTTTGGAATAACGGAAGCGTCGAAGAAATATTGCCACAAGCAGCTGCATCCAACTCGACCGCGTCTGACGTCGCCTGTCAATCTTTTAGGAATGACAAATGCCTTTGGGTTTTTAAACGGTTCTGTCATTTTACACGTATTAATATTTATTATGTATTTATGTGTTATGATTGTTATAGTAAAAGATAGACAGGGGGCTGTCGGTGTGGCGGTCCGCGGGTCCAGTGGCAACGTCGGCTACGTCGATCACGCTGCCCGGGGCAAAAACCGCGCCTCCTGTCGATACGACATTGACGGATTCGGGGAGTTGTATTAGGGCTGTCACATTTTAGAAAAAATATTGTTTGTGTACCAAAGTTTGTTGTTCTACTAAAAGAGTGATAACAATGTCTTATGTATCGGTGTTCCATTTAAAGTTAAATAAAAACCCCAAGAAATTTTTCAACGACTGTTATAAAAATAACTCTAAAATTATTTATATGAAAATCTTAAACATGTGCTATTAAAATGCCCATACAAATTTGTAATAACTTCAGAGAGAAACAGAATTGTTTGAATATCGATGATAAACTTTACTCGTTGCTTCTGAATACCTGTTGAGTTGGAAATTGAAACACCTAAAGGTGATCACCGTCCTTACCGATCCAAATGCAAGACTTACTTCATGTTCTTTGTGTGTAGTAACGATTTCAAGTTAGCCTTTGTTTTTTAATGGAATACCTGTATAGGAAAAGTTAAAATAAATAAGGTAAATCTGATTGTAGAGACCTAAGCTCGACGGTTAAAAACAATTTAAGCAAAATCAACTTATTTTAGTTAATTTTACCTTATAACTAATTTACTAAAATTTAAAATGTTTCTATTATAAATTTATTCTACTTGGAATTGCGATATAGACACCAGTATTGAGATTTTGCTTCAAGATAAAACTAAATCGCGTTGCTGGTATTATTATCTTTCTGTGAGGCCTGCCTGGCTAGCTACCACCCTCCTGCTCCTCCTGTTGTCAGCAGCCAAACGACTCGTCGTGTTCCGGCTGAGGGCTTGAGAGCCAGTACTTTCTTTCTTACCTTCTTCTCATTTTCCAGCCGACAACGCATCAGTGATATTTTTGGTTTTGCTGATGTCTATAGTCGACTATGGTGACTACTTTCCATCAAGTAGCTCTTCTGCTCATTTGTCGCCTATTAATCTAAAAAAATAAGCCTAAAAAAACAGAAAAGTAAAGTAATTTAAAATAAATTTCATAGAACTCCACCAAATAAAAAATGGAGATGCCGGGGATCGAACCCGGGGCCTTTCACATGCAAAGCGAACGCTCTACCACTGAGCTACATCCCCTGATACAAATGATTTTGAAACATATGATCCAATAAAGTGTCATATAAGTTAAATATAAAATACATTTATGTACAAATATAAAAAGACAAGACAATACAGAATCTTTTACTTTGTTCTTTGTAAACAGATTTCCTTTTTTTGTTTCGTATCTAACTTTAGTGGTATCAATAAAAAATATTTGGAAACAACGTTATTTAATGGTCATTTATGGTCGAAATTCGACTGAGACCACGAGGCGAAAACTATTTTTATTAAATACATTGAAGTACTTAAGAGGCCGTTCTGAAGCCACCCATTGGTTGTGAATCAACGTTCTTTTATCATAGTTTCTCAATTTCTTGTGGCATTAGACAATATTGCTATGTAGCTATGAATTTAAATGCCTAAACCTCGAAATATTTGATGGGATAGCAAAAAAATATTTTAAAATTTGAACTTGTAGTGTACACATTTTTACCATAGTATTTTCATCAAAGGGTGTACTCACGATACATTGTACTTGTGTATTTTTACGCCTATGTATATTTTGTATATTGGTATGATTACTGACCGAATGTGGCCACGATGGCTACATTTTCGCCACATCGCAGGTCGAAAGTCCTATATTCAAATATTATATTGAAATAAATAATATTTTTTGTGTGACTTTTTACTTTGTTTGTCTTAAATTCAGGCTTTGTATCTACAAGTACATACTTTAGATAGATTTTCAAAAATTGAGTGTTTTATATTTTGTCAACAATAATTTAAATAAAATTGAGAAATCATTATGTCGGTTAAGCCTTTTTGAGTGGTAAAATATGTCGAAACATAGGTCGTGTTATCTTATGAGTCACGGGTACAAAAAACATTATAATTATCTTATACTCAAAATAAATAGTTTATTGAATCTTTTTGGTCTTCTCGAATTTCAGACTACATCGTTTTCATTACAGTTAGCTATTATGACAATAATAAGATTAATACATGTATATTATAATTTAAATAAAATATTTAAAATATCCTAAAACTGCCAACCCTAACGTAATATACATGGCAGAGACGCCGCCCTGACATGTTTACGGGCCAATTATTTGTATGGATTCCGTTGCAATAATGATTTCTTGTGTCCGTCTGCCCACCTCTTCATACATTCAACCTTTTTCTGCGTCGAATTCTGTCATTACCCAGGGTGCGAGATTTATCGTTTATTTAAGTAAATTAAGTTCGTAAAAGGAAAATCGTGTTTCTATATTGCTCATTAAAACCAAAATCTAAACCTTCCAATCTTAGGTAATTATAATCATAATATTTTCAAATTATAATTTGCATTTACACAATTCTTACTCGTTTGTTACAGATACTTTATATCATTTTTATTTTCACACCTTCACTTCTCTGGTGAATTTGATAACAAATGCGTGAAAAATTTGAGAAAATTGCAAAAAAAAAAAAAACAGAAAAAAAAAAAACAAAGTATAAGTAAGTTAGTTATAAGGTAAAATTAAAACAGACAATCACACTTGTTTTATGATATGTAATGTAACAGATAAAATCTATATAATTATAAGTGTTTTTTTCTGATATCATATGACTTAACAGATTGAGGTCAATGTCACACAGTATAATTTATTGTTCTGTGACGATAGTTCATAGCTTTCTGTAGATAGATGGCGTTGTAATCAACTTATGAAAATATCGTATTATATTATAGGTCATAAATTATTATATACTAGCAATTGCCCTCGCTTCGCTTCGGAAAACCTACCTTACGCTTAAAGATAGCATCTGTATTTTTCTGGATTTTCTCGTTCTGTGTATTAGAAATACATATATTAATTCATAACTTTTTTATTTATGGACGGATTGCTATGAAACAAACTTTAGGTATTAAGTGACACTTACTACAATACATTAGTGAAAACCAGAACAAAATTAGTTAAGCCGTTTCTGAGATTAGCGGGAACAAACGCACAGACAAATAGACAAAAATTCTAACAACAATTTTTTGAATTGTATAGCGTTAATAAAGCCGCCTAATAATTGATTTTCGCATATATCGTTATGTACAGAAATCGATCAGTTAGAATTTTATTATTAGTATAGATTTATAAACAGTAACTTTTCATGTGAAATAAATAAGCGTCTTTTAATGTAAAAACAAACATCTGTAATTTTATGCGTTTATCAAAAATTAAATGGATTATTGATTTCTGAAAATAATTTAGCGTCCAACGCTTTGAGAATCATCTATCTATAACCTGTTCACAATTTCATTATCTACAATTTAAAATTAAAGCAATCTTAATTTTATAATTTATAATTATGATTTCGTAGGTATATATATATATATATATATAAAACATATGTTCCTATAAAGTTTACACAATTGTTTTATGGCAAGTTCATGTTGTCAGTGGCAAGTGATTGAGCGAGCAACAACTTCGAGTGCGTTATGGATATCCGCTGGTTGTAAAGTTCACGACCGTTACCGTCCATCGGGGTTCACGAAGCCATCCTTCCCGGTTGTTACCGTTATATAGTAGCTTCATTAAGCCAAATCGGAGGTTCTTGCAGCAAAGAACCTGGGACACATCGGTAGGTGAACCCTTTCCCCATTAGTACTGAAGTATTACGGCGAGAGAATCATACCTTACAAGAGTTCGCTAATAGCTCGAAGAATGGGTTGAAGTAAAATTAATGTAAAGTTTTTTGTTTTCGTTATAATCGCTACCGAATTACCACTGGGTCTGCTTTGACAATCTTGGATCCTTTCAGACCTTTAGCTTTTTTGTATGCAATTTTAACTTTTCAAAATCATGATTGCTACGGTCCAGAAAGGTTTCAGTTGGTATTTTAATTTTCTATAATTGTATTAGACAGGGGATGTAGCTCAGTGGTAGAGCGTTCGCTTTGCATGTGAAAGGCCCCGGGTTCGATCCCCGGCATCTCCAGACTTTTTAATACGGTTTCGTTTTGTAATTATGTTTCGCAACACATTCCATACCTCTAGTTTATTAATTATATTTCTAGTATAACTACTATACATAAATTATATTTGTAATCTATTTATAATACTTTACACATAATAATAATAATTAGATATACTAAGTTGTCTTAGATATAGGTGACATAAAAGTAATGATCTTATTTGGATCAGTCACAACTTTTTTCTAAATTAGAAAATTATTATTTGTTTTTTTTCGTATATGTATCTAATTATGTATGTGTGTGTTTCACAACAATTTCCATAACAACGATAATAATACAATCTTATTCCGTCTTCTTTTAGCTTCATATTTGTGATTATATATTCTGTTATATTTTATATGGTCTTATGTAAAGCATGCAAAAGCTCAGAAAAATCGTCTTAAAATGAAAAACTAATCTTTCATTGTTTAGTTTAGTATTGTTTGTCATATCACACATATCCTATCAGATGTGGTCATCATGTCCAGGAAGAAACCGTGATACGATTTACGACGTTCAGGATTGGTATGAGTAATGTAGAAAACTTCGATAGCTCGGTTCAGTAATACGGTGGCGCCATCTGTTATGGAGTGAAAGACCACGACATAGATAATGCGCACTGTTGATTATGTCAAATATTACTTACTTATTATATTAATTTACTCAATAATTATTCCAATGTTAAGTATGGTATCAGTAGATCAGGTGATTTTAATAAATTTGGTAAAAAACTTAATGATTCGGGTTGAACGATTAATTATTATCATATAGATTTACTGATATTTTATATAGCGTATTATCTTCTCAATTATGTGTTCTCAATACTTACCTATTTTTCATTATGATTGGTCAAGCCGTTCCTGAGTTATAACGGGATGTACACACAGAAAGACTGACAATATATTTTAAAATGGTCAAATTGTCAGGGAGTCGTAAAACGTATGTATATCATGAAATTTGACAAACAAATGGAATGTATAAACGGACATAACTATGGATTTATAAAGTAGGTAGTATAGAAAAGTAGAGTGACATTCGAATAAAATACTGGCATACTGAGTTATTTGTACTTAGACCATTGACAGAAAATAAGACATTTCATTTGACTTGTTAGAGGGACTGGAGTTATTATAATCATAACAACCCTATCGTACCACAGGCCTGGAGTTTCACAAAGTGTAAGAGGGTGTATAGTTACGATTAACCGCTTTGTAATAAAATATGCAGATTTCGTCAAAATGTTTTCCTTCACTGGAGTAAGTGGTTATTTATTTTTCACATGAACGCAACTTTGAAACATTGGACTAGTGTGCAGGTTTCTAAACCATCTAAACTAATCACGTTATTAAGCCTGGTTTAGAAGCCCTTATAGCATCTTGGTTATATTTCTTGTATTGTAGCAACAATGCCGGGGAAAATACATAGAAGGTATTACATTTTATTTTTGGTACAAAAATGACTGAAATTAAATTGAATGATGATGGTAAGGGGCCATCTATGGTCCGTATGATTCGGTCATGCGTTAAGGGCCCGGGAGGCGATCGACAACGTGTGACACTGTGTGGATGAAAGAGACAAATTTCGTGGCTCCACTCATTTCAATAAATGTCTTAAAAATCTTACACTTCGTAGTAACGAAAAACTAACGATTTCTAAGTCATTAGACACAAAATGAAAGATTGAGTACGTTAATTGATTGATATATTTTAGATATAAAAAAATTGCTAAATAGTGACGTCACATAAAGGCAGGGTGGGACACCCTCTCAATGTTTATCACCTGTGCCAAAGACAGGGAGGGAGGCGCCAAAAATCATGAAATTGGTGAGACAGCATACTATATGTCGGTAAATATATTGAAAACAATCACAATGTCTGCGATAGATATGTACCTACCCACTAACGATGGTAGCACCATTACCTACTGTTGCTAATTAAATAACTTAGTTTAAAAAAAATTATAACAATTGCATTACGAGAAATCAGACTATTCGTAATTAGCCCTTCGCCATATTGTAAGACTGCCGACTAGAGCAGGTACTTCATCGCTCGAGTGTTGTACCTACAAGTTATTACTCAAGTCGGTGAGTGTAGACTGTAGATGCGTTCCCTGGTTTTCCACGCACACGCCGAGGCCGGCGCGCCGGCGGATCGAAGCGAGCACGTGACCCGGGTACTGAACGACTACACTGAGTTCAGGAAATTTCATAAAAACTCTAATCCCACCGAGTCCCTGTTCTTACTCAGGGTATGGGTGCTTTGAAGAGTGTACAGTCGAAGGCTTCTTTTAATGATAGGGGATGTTTAGGGAAATTTATATATTGTTTTTAACAATTACTTTAACGTTTCTTTCTATACCTTTTGTTATGCGTATTATTGACGTTTAATTGTGACTCTATTAACAAACGAGATCGTATAATGAAGTTTGTTCAATGAAATTCATGTTTGGCTCGACAGATTACGTCGTTCACTTAGACGAAATTGGTTGCGGCTGTTTAGTTATGGTATAGTCAAAACAAAAAATCTGCATCGACCTGGACCAGGGCCAGAAAGGGTTTTTAAGTGGGTATTTTTAGCACTGGTTTTAAGAAACCATTAGATACTGGTAAGCCTTTCAAAGATCAACTACTCATATGGCTAAGACCTTTGTTTGAATTAATTCGAGTTAACTCAAAACCCCCTCAAGAGGTTTTGTCGGTAACCGGTTTTGGACTGAGCGGAAGCTAAATCGGTCTTAAACTCTATACATATTGGATTCGTTTTTGATTCAAGGCCTACTACTAAGCCGTTCATTTGATTAATTCGAGTTAACTCAAAACCCAATCAAAACCCCTTCCACGGTTTTCAACGGTAGGTGATTTCCTATTGAATGCAATCGATTTTGATCTTAAACTTGATTGTATTTAGATTTATTTTTCATTAAAGTAAGCGGTTAAATGAAGCGATTTAAAAATAACAAGTCTTTAAAAAAACCCCTTCAAAACCCTATCCCAAACAACCTGGGTTGGTTGGGGTTAACCTGATCGAAGGTTAACCCAAAGGAACGAGTAACACTCGAACGGCTTAACCCCTTCCGAAGGCTTAATCAAATGAACGAGTTCTCCGGGCAAGCAAGTTTCTGTATCAACACGTCTTCAAAGTAATTGATAAGTATTTAAAGCAAATGTATAATGCAAAGTATTTCACATGCAAAGCGAACGCTCTATCACCGAGCTCCATCCAGATGTAATGCCTACATAAAATCAAGTACTCACGAATACTATGTCACAAATAATACGAGGTATAACTTAAAAATACGCGTGTAGCTATAATTAAATAATTTTAAATACCTAAACATTTGTAATATGGTTTTCAACTTCAATCTTCTTGGAATGTACACTTTTTTGTATGATAGCTAAGTGTTTTCAAGATATTATCTATATAATATAATAAGGAGAGAGCGCGAATTTTGTGAGTTTGTGTATATGCGACAGATAATATCTGAAACCACGGCAACTGAGTCGACATACTGGCATAGATATAATACATGTATTTTCTTACCGCTCGCGCTGACTTGGTTCCGTTGAACACATGTCTTGACACAAACTGAGCCATAAAGACGAATATCATCATGACTCTAGGTAATTTATGTAAATATACACATAAGCATAGCCTAAGTTCAACCAGAATAATGTACCTTTTAAATGGTAAAAATTTTCAAATAGGTGCCGCGCTTTCAGAGATTACCTTCCGCTTATACACAAGCTCACAAAATTCTCACTCTCTTTATAATATTAGTATAGATTAGATATAAAGGAATCAGGATACCTTACAGCTTAGTAGCTAGTGACCCTACGCTCTGAGCGAGAGGTCCCATGTTCGAATCACGGTCGAGGTAGGATTTATGAGTATTCTCGGTTACAACCATGTCTGAATTGGACTGTCTTTGAAGAAAATGATGGCGTTTAGGTTAAAGATCTATTTTATTTGTAATTTTGAATAATTTTTCGCATGTAGGTTTTATGGGATCATGAATTATGTGCGTTAATTAACACATGTGTGTGATCGTTATTGTGAAACAGCAAATAAGTTATATGAAAATACTAAAATGAATGTACTGAAGAATAGCAAACCGACCTCCCTCGCTTCGCTCCAGAATAACTACTTCAAACTAGCACCTGCATTGTCCTAAAGACTGGGTTTTTCTTGTTCTGTGAATTAGGAATACATACATATAACATTTTTATTTATGGACGGATTGAAACGAAATCAACTTTAAATGTTAATGATGCTTATTGCAATACACTAGTGAAAACCATAACGAAATCGGTTAAGCCTTTTCTGAGATTAGCGCGCACAAATGCACAGACAAACAGACAAAAGTTCTAACATCTATTGGTTTGGATTCTATTGAGTTAATAAAAACCCCTAATGATAGTTTTTCTCATATATCCTTCATGTACAGAAAGCGATCAGTTATAATTTTATTAAATGTACAGACAGACATCTTAACTGAACTCACTCGTAATTGCATACTATGGCAATGTCCCTAATACTGTTCGGAGCAGGATGATCGAGCCCAGCCGTGGGCCGCCACGGTCGCAACTCGGGTGTTCTTTAATTATAATGCAAATGCATTACTTGCATTACTTCAGAGACCTGTAAAATAATTTTTCCGGCAAGCTATGCGAATTTCAGTAGATCTCATTTCCTCTGTAAGCCTTATCGATTGCCGCGTACGCTCGCCGAATACATAATCGAAACGGCATAGTACACCTCTGCAGTCGATACGATCCTTATTGTCAGTGACATAGAGGCGGATTTTGTTCGGTTTAAGTTGTAATAAATTTGTGTTTCGTGATATAGAAGGTCAGATCGCATCTCTTGTGAAATATTAAGCGCTGTTTCTGAGTAATGGAAGGCGCGGGAGGTGTTTTAGTTTCGGCATAATTCTACTAGGTTTATATTCGGCTTGTACTATCCGCTTGGGTGGTATCACCATCCATTGTTAAATTCTGCGTTGAATTCAATGTACCCAATGCAGTGAATTGTTCCGTGGTGAGGTCCTTTACCCTATCGCTAGGGTTGCAACATTCGAGAATCAACTCCGACATGTTTTTTTCTTTGTTTAAGTAACTCTGTTGAATATCGATTATGCTAAATTTTAATAAAAAAAGGCATTCCGTTACAAATTCGCACTCTTGCACCAGGATTCCCTGCTGCGTTGTGGGTGACATGGAACAAGCGACACTTATTTCAGGTGGCTCGTCTGTTCGTTTGTCCACTGTTAGCATAACAAAGTGCCTTGCGCTCTACAGCCTTTTCTTGAAAAACTCGATTCACGGCACAAGGATGGATTGTTTTGGGTTAGCCCCAATTGAACCTTAAGTAGAAATAATTTTGTAACTAAGCACACTAGTAAGTACTACCACACACATACTGGCATGTATTCAGTTACAAACTAAGACTTCTGAGAAGTCTGTCCCGGTCGGGAACCGAACCCGGTTACCTTCGCCATTACAGTCATTGGAATACACATTGCAGTGAACTTATTTATTTACATAAACATCCATTTCCATCTGTTCAAGTTACCAATTTAGTAACTTGTTTCAATAATGAAAACTTAACTAAAACAAAATTAGCATACTTAAATTAGCAATTACGAATTTCGTCTACGCCGTAGCTACGTAGCGCTACGCTCACAAGCAGGCATATTCTGTAACGCCTCAACTAATTTATTACATCACTGATCCGGAATTTACACCTTATCACGCGACCACGCCCACTCGCCAATGTCTCTTGCCCCACGCCTCTCCAGCGTGCGAGCCAACCAATCGGGAGCCGCCGTTCAAATTTTAAAACTACGCTCGAACATATACCCGTTTCTGTCATTGGTACGAATGGTAATGAGACCAGAATAGATTTTAGGCGAGTTGTTACTCGTTACTATTCGAGTTCCAAATTTGAAAATTCATTTCTCGTTGTAATATAATTAGTTTTGAGTATGCGGGCGTCTAATCAGAATAGGGTTATTTGTTAATATTTTTTATACGGTAATATTTTTTTTTGTTATTAAATATTAGTTGATAACTCTGTATGAGCTGAATTTTATATAATAAAATGTCAATATTGACCCGAATATTAACAGATCATCATATGGTACTCTAAGCTTGTACAAATAAATTGCTGCAGTCCTCTGTATATTGGTACTTTGCTCGCCAGTGAAAATGATCCGTATATAAATTTCTAAGTTCTTTACTCGATGCGTAGTCACAAAAAGAGTGTGTTGATTTATTGTTATTTTTTTGCTGTGAAAATAAATTACATATTTAAATAGAGCAGTAAGAGTTCAGTACCTACTAAATAAATATTTTCAGTTTTTATTTATAATTTTTTTATATCCTATTTTATTACTATTTTATCAGCTATAAGCAAATTGTAGTAAAAAACAGAACATTTTATATTTTCTAAACACTTAACATCTTATTACTTAAAATTGTTTATATAATATATCTGTAAAATACATTGAACAAGTTAACAAATATCTAACTCACACGAGGACATTGAAATGCATTAGTTATCTGCTGTTAATGCGTTCTAGAAAAGTCAATGCGCTATAATCGTTTGATGTGTTCGTAATCTCAGAATTGTTATGCCTTATTTCGCATACCATACTGTACTTGTACTCTAAATTACATATGAAACACCGTTAGATATTAGTCATACAGTGTCATTTCTCTCGGCAATTATTACAAATACGCCAATATAGCAAGACCCGTCACATAGTTTGTGTCTTCGTCTCTGCTTTACATTTTTCCGAAGGAACGGAGCGAGCGGGAGCTCATGTTAAAATGGTAGTGCGTTCCCGCGCTGGGAAATTGCTTTGACAGTTATAAACTTCAAATGCTTATTCAAGGTTAGGTCGTAGGTGTGTGACAGGGCGTGGGAAGTGATTACGGTACGAATGGTACTCCCCATCATTGTATGTCACACATAACGTGGGATGTGGGTTATGCGTTGTAAATGAAATCTTTAATTTATTCATAATTCATTATATAATAGTATTATGTGTAGTAATAAACGATTTTTTTTTTCATTTATTTTGGTTTATATTTATTACTTAGTAGAATTTAATAAAAAAATAAATAGAATTTAATAAACAAATTATAGCTGAAAAACAGATAAAAGTTTTTGTTTAAAAAAAAAGATAAAGGTTGAATATTTTTAGCTGTAATCTTATTTTATATTCCTAGCGGAAACATTTACTCTTGATATGTTAAATCTCAAACGCAAAGATATCGTTATGAATTGATCCAAGAGGCTATTGTCCCGTTTTTTCGAGTTAGCACTTCACGTGTGGATTTTAGCGAAAGTCGTAATTAGGGCACACCCGGGTAACATGGCGTCGGCGACGTGACGCGCGCCGACGTCACGTAAAGGTAACCCAATTACACGGTACGTGACGTTCAGAATTCGACAACACGCCTCGAGTCGCACCATCGTTCCTTCGTATAGTACTAAGCTTGTTTCGTATGCCCGCCGTACGCTTGGGCCGGTTCGACGCACACATCCAGCGCTGCCGTATAGTTTTGATAGCAGAATCCTCTCAATGACCGCTGGACCGACAGACTCGGCACACGTGTTTCTCGTCTTTTACCAAAATGCATGTAAATAGTGACGCATGCACACGCGCGCGTTTCAGAACGTATCGGTGCGCGCGCGGGAAATGTTTGGCAGTACGCGCGCCATTTTTTATTTTTTTCAAAACCGGCCAATGACTTTTCGTTGGACTGCCGTGTTTAGAAGAAACTGGGTGATGGAAATGGGATTTTTTGTGTGATTTTTGACAAAGTTGTGGCTTTATTATTGAATGTGTTTTAGTGAGACTGTGCTGTGACTAATATAAGGTACAATTAACTGTAATCAATGTGCTGCATTGCCATAATTTTTTTTAAACAGTTTATTGTTATATACGTTTCTAAGCATAAAATATTGAAACATAATTACAAGATGACTTCTGAAACTGGAATAGAAACACTAATATGAATATTATCTTTAAAAAAAAGGTTTTTTCTATGGTCTTGTGTAACTTGTGTAAATAATTTTATCGACACCTGATACCACAGTACAAGTTAAGAAAAGCCAATATCTGTTCTTAGTCTCAACGAAGTACAAAAAGGCCAAAACTCCCGCGCATGTGAGCCAACTCAAACAGGTGTTATTGCTTTACAAACATCTAACTCGTAATCTCATGAGGTTAAAAAAACAAAACGCAATAAATACTTTAGAAGGTAAACACATATCTTTACTTATAGGTGCGGATACAACATGAAAACAATCGGCCCTTGCGCAAACCGCTGAGTCAATATATCAAATGTTCGGAACTTCGGGCTATGCACTCGTACATATTGATAGATTGGATAGGCAGGCGAGTATAAAGTGAGACAAATTTATTGTCATAAATTTAAAAAGTTACATATTTACCAAGGATTTGTGACATGTTTATATTACATTTCGCTGATTTTCTTTTGATTCTGATTCAAATCGAGTATAATATTACTTCCTCAATAATATTAAAAAATCTTAAACATAATACGGTCGTTTACACGTTTTTGAACCTTTATAATTGGCAGGTTAGATGTAGTTTTCGGAACTTTATCATAAAAATTAATAAACATTCCAATCCCACCCTACTACAATAGCCTGGATACGTTTATAACATCAAAACTAGTTTAAAAATACACAATCCAGAATTCTAATGGTCCCAATGTATAGCCTTGCGCAACTCCAAAGAACCATATGACTATTAACCTCTAAATCTTAAAGGTAAGAATTTAACTGCGACAACACTGTGTAGTAAAGTATATCATGAGTGGTATGAACATCAAGAGTGTGTAGAGAAGATTATTATCACTAAAAATAAATATAGTAGAATCTATAGAATATTACGATGATGAAGTCTTGTCACCAAACATCAGGTGGTCATTAGATTTAAATAACTTTTATTTAAAAGAAAAGTATAAATGTGCCCCACACAGAAATGTGGGAAATAAATTACACATTATAAAACTTTAAAAATAGATTTATTTATGATTTAAACCCCAATTTGTATGTAATTACGTTATCTTTAAATTGTATCGATAATATTATTATCTTTGTTTTTGAGATACGAGCAAATAAAAAGCTGAGTTGATGGCAGCCCGTTGAAATGGCCTCCCACCAGACGGACAAAAGTAATGTTATTTCTAAGCAAGGATATGTTATTTGGTTTAATGTGCGTGTTAAATTATATAAATATATAAAGGACACTTTGAGTAAAGTTTTAGTGTCTTGGAACGAAGACCTTTCAATAGTATTTGGTAATTTTTCAAAGAAAGCAATTAATCACGGCCATTGCACAGTTATAACTGGTGACTGTATTTTCTGACATTACTCACATTTCAATGAACCCGCCATTGTTTTTAGATCAACATGAAATTATTTAAATATGTTAATGTAATAAAAAATATTTTGAAGACAAACACTTAAGGTTATAAACTGACCATCACTTTTTATCAGTTTTTGTTATCTTTATAAAGTCAGCGGTGTTTATTATTTCTAACAACTCATTGACTCTAAAATCATTAATAGACTCATTTAATTCATTGGCGTATTGAAGAATATTTGAAAGCAGTCTCTGTAATTGATGGTTCTTTTAAATAAATTGACAATATCATAAAGTATAATAAACGAATTGATATGATTTAAATATACTGTTACTGATTTGTTATGTAGTTTACTGAATAAAATTGTTATTGACCGCGCTCTCTAGTTTTGCGACGCCCTATCAGGGTATCACATTTTATTATGTAGGTACCTATATGATAATATGTGTTATGTGCAATGGAAAAAATAAAAATTAAATAAAATTAAATAAATTGACATGATCAACGCTTCTCAAGTGTTACTAAATTTAACAGTACCATAAATCTGTACGTTACTGTTGTGTTTTTTTGTGTTTACCACATTGTAAATTCATTTTCCAATTTGGAATTACTTTGCAATTACTCTGGTTGTATGTTTTTTGGAACTAAAAACCTTCGTACATTTGGTTTGGCTCGCCATTAAACTTTTAATTTATTATATCTATCACTAGGGTCATAGATAATTCATTGTCAATGTCAGCTGACCTTGTTATTAGATTCTATTAAAGAGACTTTATTCATTTACGACTAGTCCGCCTTAAAAAGTTAGAATGTGTTGATACAGCTAGTTTTTTAACATATAGGTTCCTATGTGAAAATAGTAAGCGGCTATACCATTTAAAAAAGGTTATGGTACAATGTTATGATAACGGTTTTTGTTTTTTGATACTTCTACGAACCCTATGACAATTCGAACGTATACCGGTTTTTCATGTTTTTGACAGTGTTTGTTTAGACAAGGCAGTAATTACTGTGATATCGAATATTTGTTAGAAATCTTTATGGTCTTATGTGAAATATAATGAGCTTAACTTGTACGTATATTATAATTTATTTTGCACCAGATTCAAATGTGATAATCGTAGGTGACTGATTGAATAGTTTAAAACAAAGTCAATTTTCTTGGTTCGTTCGAAATTCACTTCTTAAACAAAACAAATTAATTTTAGGTGAATTTTAATATAAAATAATTGTTAAAAGTAAATGTTTCGGATATTTATAAGTATAATTAATATTATAGGACAGTTGTGACAGGTGTGCGGGTGCGTAATGGGCTGTGAGCGATAAAAGAAATGAATTAATAAATGAGTTATTTTATTTAAAATGATAATTTCGGAAATTATTCAAAGTAAAAAGTTTAAATTTGATGCACGTAAAGTTTGGCGACTGAATCAAAAACGTGGTGCGTAAATGAACAAAATTCTGATTTTGTAAACGGGTGTTTGGTGGAAAAGCAGAAAAAAAATTACCGCTTTTCTCAAGTTCTTCACTGAATATTATATAAAAACATCTTGCTTCGGAAATGCAAATTAAAAGGGTTTAAAAATTTTAATAGAAAATACCATTAACTGGTATCTTTATGACCTCACTATTTTCGAAATTCCTGAGTTAAAAATGTTGAAATAAATACGAAATACTAATCCTTACAAATGATTTTCAGAAAAGCCTGTACGAAAATTATGTTTCTAAATTTCTACAGTAAATTTAAAATGCTGCTCATAACATTTTTACAGTACGGCACTCTATCCAACGCAAATTTGACTCAGATTTGATCAACTTTTTTGTTAATTGTTTTTGTACGGTTCACCTGGACCACTAAAGCACCTGCGACCTTTTTCTTGTACTTATGATTTTGGTTTAAAGAATTCATTTGCAGCAATCATACTGCAATATTTTAAATATCAGTTTAGGAACCTTATCAGATTAACTTTAGGAATAATCAGTATTCTTATTGAAAGGTCAATAATTAATATATTTGAAATTTGCTTTAAACACGTTTAGTAAGCAAGATATTATAACCTTTTCTACAGTTTTTCTTTTATAGTATGATATAAAAAGATTTTACACTCTCCAGAGCAAGTGTGCGTTAACGATTGTAACATAATAATGATATTGGAGTAAAAAGTAATTTCTCAAAGTGGATTCAAAAATGACCAAAAAGTGAATAAAGTGCGAAAACATGGAGCATCCTGGCGGATTCGCGTCGTCTCCGTGGGCCGCCATGCTTGGCCACGGCATGCATGGCATGATGCAGCATGAGTATACGCATGCGCATGCCCATGCGTCCATGCCCATGGATTTGCATGTGCCGCAGGCGTTTCCATATTATCGGTGAGTCTTGTTGTAGTTGATATTAAAATTTCTAACTTTATAGCATTTCAAGTAACTTTACAATTTTTACAGTATTTTAAGTAAAAATGTAACGGATTAAATAATAGTTTCATAAACACATCTGGATATCAGGATTTCTATGTATATTTTTTTACATCTTACATATTATCTATGCTCTCTTCTAATTTTTACATATTAACACATTTGACAAGTTATTTGCAAACTTTCGCTGGTTATGGCTGGCTGTAACGTTAAGCAGCAGCTGCTTCTGACAGCCGTTCGTGTATTTCTATTTTGCGTTAATAGCTATAGACTTTTCATGTTTGTGTACAATATTATTTTATTCTTATTTTATGGAAATTGTCTGTTGGTACCGTGTTTAACGATGAAACGTCACGAGGAAAGAAGTTTTAATTGTCTATTAAACGCCGGCGTTGTACGATTGTCCGCGGCCGTGGAAACGGCGCAAAAAGCGGGCGCGGCGCATAAGGCGAGCTATGAGGGCGGCATGTCTGCGCTGCGGCGGTTTTTGCGCTGCGGCAAACGTCGATAGATGACTGTGCGTTGAGCGTGTTCTGGCTCATACCGTCTGTACGGCGTTTCGTTAAGATAGCATATAAATGGATTTAATTCTGAAGTTTGGAATTAAAGAACGTATTTAACTAACGTGGAGGCCGACAATGCGTCAGTAACAGCTCGTGTTCTGGATACAGGATCGTTGGCGATCATCTAATATTATATCGCTCGTATGCTAGGTTAACAACAACCATTATCATATATTAAATTCTTCTGTACGTGTATTTGTATGTGTCATATATTACTATACACTACACTATCATATATTAAATTCTTCTGTACGTGTATTTGTATCTGTATTCTGTATGTGTATGTCATTAAATTCGTCGTATACAGCTGGACCCATTTTGATGCATGTTTAATGCATGTCCCTGCACGGTTTATATTCAAAATTGGAACCAGTAGTAAGTGGTGTTGCGATCGGAATCTGGGAATACTTATTTTTATTTTTGGACGATTACACCCGTTTCATGACTTGAGTGATTAGTTATTGTTATACTCGTACATATCGTATGTTGTTACATAATTGTATGTACTCTTTTATACATTTTTTTATTAACACGCAAAATGAGGTAACGCTTTGTGTGAGTATCAAGTACTGATGTGGTTTCATGAATTATGTGATTACTTATTGCAGAAGCTTTAATTCAATTTGACGGACCTGTTACTTGGTCGTTAGTGACATTGTTTAATGAACCTTAAGGTTCAGATTCGATGAACTGTTGGAGCAGACATTTATGATATATATGTTGTCCTCGAGCGTTACTTTATATGTAATCACTAAATAGTGTTTGTCTATGCCAAACATAACATGGGACATTCTTTTGAATTAATGAGTTAGTGATTTTGTTGATATTCTGGCCGTATTTGGGTGGCCTAGAATACTCCCCCCAATCCCATGCTGGCAAAACAGGGTGTCGTAAGAGGCGACAGAAGTCAGCCTGCTTGGTGGTAGGGCTTCGCGTAAAGAATATATTATCAGTATTATTATTAAGTCATTAATATTATTACTGGTATTATTACCTTTCTGCGAAGTCTGCTTGGCTAGCTACCACTTTCCTGCTGAGTCAGCCGCGAAACGACTCGTCGTATTCCGGCTGGGGGCTTGAGAGCCAGTTCTGTCTTTCTTACCTTCTCATTTCCTGGCCGACAACGCATTAGTGATACCATTGGTTTTGCTGATGTCCATGGGTGACGGTGACCACTTACCATCAGGTAGCTCGTCTGCAGGTTTGTCGGCTATTAACATAAAAAAATTGCCCTTTTACATAGAATTTAATTTGCAACGTTAAGCGTTTCGTTTCATAAAACTATTTATCATTGCCAGTTGTTCTGTTGATTTATATTTGTATGTAGCTGATTTTACTTAACGGCTAAATTATTTTTAACAATGGATGTAACAAACACGGTGGAGTTATTTGGGCACTGTAGGACGTATATAAATGAAATTTATGTGTAAATTTTTAAGGGTTGTAATTTGTTACAAACTTATGAATAAAAGAAGTTTTTATTACCTACAAAATAACACCCTTGTTTGGTCATCCGGGCGAGCAGACCCGCGAAATGCAGCCGACAAGATCAGAGAGAAAGAGGTGGTTAGTCTGTAGTGCGGCAGACATTGGCAGAATACTTGTGTTGTCTTATAACACGGATGTTGTAACAATTGTAAAGGGTAAATGATTGATAAGTAATAATTTAGAACAAAAAATAAGTTTTGGAGGGTTCCATGACTAGAAACATTTTATACATGAGTTAGAAACATTTGTAGAGTATGGCAATAACTTAGGAAATAAATGTAATAAACTGAAACAAAAAAAAATTGGAGGACTCCATGAATTTAAATATTTTTTTTTGGGATATATAACATTTATATGTCACAGAAATGTCTGCTTCAGCCGGGAATCATGCCCGAAACATTTTTGCTCGGTCGGTATATCAACATACAATACGACAATAACCTTGTATGTACCGAGTACAAGGTCAATATGAGAATATTCTCAGGTGTTTATAGTAATATTTACGATTTCTAATTCCAGTGAAAATTTATTAGCTTTTAGGTTACGATGACTCTAACGTGGTTGAATAAACATTGGTTGTCTAAAACAATCGCTATGGACAGTGAACTATGAAGGTTACTAAATTATGCTAATAGAACGTTGAGTATTTACGTAGTAAAAATCTCAATATTTGGTCAATTCTATCGGTACGGTTGAGGTGAAAAATACTCATATATTGGACGTTACTCAATAAATTCAGTTTGGTTTTTCTAAAGGAAAAAATACCACTGATGCAGGCATAGCACTCCTTAAATATATTTTTGATGGTTGGTAGTGCAAGCAGGATGATATTGGTATATTCTGTGACCTCTCAAAAGCGTTCGATTGCGTCGACCATAATATATTAATGAATTAACTTAGGCATTATGGTGTCTCCACACAATCAGTTAGCCTTATAAAATCTTATCTTTCTAAGCGTATTCAGAAAGTAGTTATCAGTGGAAAAGAATCCCTAGGGGGCAAACATTACCATGGGGGTCCCCCAAGGATCAGTATTAGGACCACTACTATTTTTAATATATATCAATTATCTTCCTTATTTTACTACCGACTTGTATAAAGTTGTATTGTTTGCTGATGACACCTCCTTACTTTTTAAAATAGATAGGAGAAAACAATGCTTTGACGATGTAAATAATACTGTTTCGCAAGTGTTACACTGATTTACATGTAATAACCTTGTGTTAAATGCTAAGAAAACAAAATGTATTAAATTCACTTTACCAAATGTTAGACAAGTGCCATCTCATATTGTTTTAAATACAGAAGTGCTTGAACTAGTGAATTCTACCACATTTCTTGGAATCACTATTGACTCACGACTACAATGGAGTCCTCATATTGAAATCTTGTCAGGGAAACTTAGCTCTGCTGCCTACACTGTTAAGAAAGTGAGGCTCTTAACGGACGTAGAAACAGCAAGAGCAGTTTATTTTAGCTACTTTCACAGTGTAATGTTTTATGCTCTGTTGTTGTGGGACTCAGCTGCAGATGTTTATTCGATTTTTATATTACAGGAAAGAGCAGTACGCGCCATTTACAACCTCAGGCCTAGGGATTCCCTTAGAGATTTTTAAAGATGACATAACCTTGATCTTTAAAGAAATTGATATATTAACTGTAGCATCACAATATATTTTAGATAATATTATGTACGTTAAAAAATACTCTGATAGTTTTCTTAGGGGGAGTAATGTTCACAGCATTAATACTAGGAGTAAGGCTAAACTGATTGTTCCAAATTTCAGACTATGCAAAACTGGTGGCTCTTTTATGGGTAAGGTGTGTAAATATTTATAATAAAATTCCATTAAAATTGACAGAAATGCCATATTGTAAATTTAAAGCTCACGTCAAAGGCGTTCTTATGCGGAAAGGTTATTACATACTCGATGATTACAGTTTAAGTGCGTTCTGTAATTGTGAGTAGGAAAAAAAAACTCCTCGGGAGTTT
Source organism: Megathymus violae (assembly GCA_003671415.1). Lineage (NCBI taxonomy): Eukaryota > Metazoa > Arthropoda > Insecta > Lepidoptera > Hesperiidae > Megathymus > Megathymus violae. The sequence goes on along the minus strand of PDGT01000014.1, from coordinate 3,749,071 downwards.
CTTGCCGCTTCTTTTTCCGAGACCACTCATAGTAGGGATTTGTTGAAGCGATGGCGTAGTTTGACGTTCGAAAAGTGTTTGTAAAAACCAACTTCGAATAAAATATTATTTCATTTCATTTCGAAAGAATAGTAAATCGGTTTACATCGGGTTAAGTTGATCACACACACAAGTGCAATATTGTTATTTACATCGTTAATTCAAGGAAATAAAAAGTCACGTCGTTATTGCTGCTTAGCATCTGGTTTTCGCGTAGTGTGTATGTAATTGCTGTTATCTAGTAACACGTATAATTGATAGTATCGGGCGTTACTCTGCGGAAATACATTGTAATTAAATTAGTACTAATTTACTTTGCAACAATCCGCAAGCACAATATATGATGGTATATACTTCTATATATGCATAGAGAACCTCCCTCCCTCCCACACGTAACTATTGCCTAGCAATATTAATATATTATAGCTGAAGTACAGCATATATCACCTTTTTAGGCTAGTGTTGGCGCTTGAGTGCTGACTTGTACTGATTAATTTAAAACGGAGTCACTTCAGCTGTTGGAAATTTGGGACGTAACTAAATTAAGTCAATCGAATCTGTTCGTTTGTTTACTACTTGTTACTGATTGTTTGTATAAGAATATTTAATCATCAATAATATATTAACATTGTATTGCATTTCGAATATACATAGAGTTTTCCACGACGCTTCTTCTCATATCGAAAATATTTTGAGGCGCTGGCAGTTTGTTTGGTCGTTAGTTGTGATTCAAAAAGGATGGCAACCTTTTAGGTTGAAGTCAATAGAGACAGAGAATTAATGATTTAGATTTCTCGGTATTATTTATAGAATCATAGATAATAATTAGTGAAAGAATAATAACTGTTTGTTTTATTATATTGGTAACAAAACTAAGAAGGTTTAGGTAATTGCGTCAGTTGTCATGCTTTTGACCTATATGTTAATAATTCATTTATTAAAAAAATTATTAATATTTTGTCACAAATAATACATATCTAGTATTGATGTATGTAAAATTTTCGTCAATAAACCCATGGCGGATTCACTGAAGACGAGCGCTGCAGTTAACCGAGGGATTAGATTTCTGATTTTATGTTGTATTACATATCAAATGACATGGAAAAGGGTTGTATATTTATTAAGTTTCCATATTTTTAATACATATAACACTAACTATAACATTGTATACAGGCTTCTACGTTGTTGAGCGAAAGTATATCTGTTCTTATGTCTGTCACAACATAAGAAATATATATCTACTTTAAATCTTTATCATAGCAATGAACTTGATTTTAAAACAGAACGCTAATAAAGAACCATAAATACCATTGTGGTGGACAAATCGGAAACCGAGGCTCACGGGAAGCTATAATTACGCTTCGGAACCTGGTCCATCGCCAAATGACAAGGTTGCCGCCATTTTCTATAATTTCGGGTTGCGTACGCGCAGATTATAGCGCACACGGAATTATCTGCGACAGAAAAGGCAATCCCATCGATCGATATTTGTAAATTGAAGAAAAAATTCGTTTCTAGGAATTCCTAAATGAATGAGAACGCGCGGATATTTTGTTTTGCTCTGTTTGGTTGGCCAAATCCAGAAATCGATGGAATTGTAACCGTCGATTCGATTTTAATCAAAATATGGGATACAAATTCAATCTTACTTTAAATATCGCTAATTATTACACACATATTATTAAACATATATGCAAGTATAAAAAAGGAAACTTAAAAAAAACAATCCTTTTCCATCTCATTTGATATGAATCCGCTATGGGTTTATTGACGAAAATTTTACATACATCAATACTAGATATATATTAATTGTGATAAAGTATTAATATTTTTTTTTTAATAAATGAATTATTAACATATAGGTGAAAAGCATGACAACTGACGTCATTAAACCTTCTTAGTTTTGTTTCCAATATAATAAAATAAACAGTTATTATTCTTTCACTAATTATTATCTATGATTCTATAAATAATACCGAGAAATCTAAATCATTAATTCTCTGTCTCTATTGACTTCAACCGAAAAGGTTGCCATCATTTTTGAATCACAACTAACGACCAAACAAACTGCCAGCGCCTCAAAATATTTTCGATATGAGAAGAAGCGTCGTGGAAAACTCTATGTATATTCGAAATGCAATACAATGTTAATATATTATTGATAATTAAATATTCTTATACAAACAATCAGTAACAAGTAGTAAACAAACGAACTGATTCGATTTACTTAATTTAGTTACATCCCAAATTTCCAACAGCTGAAGTGACTCCGTTTTAAATTAATCAGTACAAGTCAGCACTCAAGCGGTAACATTAACCTAAAAAGGTGATATACCATCAAAATTTAAAAGGAATTAATTCGAGTCGAGATGCAAAATTAGAATTTCAAAGGCGGTCGGTTCTTTCTCAGTGTCTGGCCGTGCATCGGGACCACTTCATTAGGTCGGGTGTCGATTGGGCCGGCCACAGCGCTGCCATTGATTCGAATTACATTTGCAGTCTCTTTTCCCTTTATCATTAATAATTAATGACCAACCCCGGTAGAATATCCATCGAGAAAATTTGGCATACGTTTTGATGGGTCCAGTTTTATATTTATTTTGGTAGAGTTTTGAAGTGTTAGTTTTATTTGCGTTTGGCTTAAATGGCATTTATTCTATAATTTTAAATATATGGGAATTGAAGCATCCAAAGATAAGAATTTGCTTCAATCATAAGTGATCTCGCGTTCGGCAGAAGCGGTCGGGGATAAAATTTCATAGAAAAAGGATACAAAAACGCTTTTATGCCTCGGAAATTAGGCGGTCTGAGTCTAACCTAACCTAGCCTTAAACCAATAGCAATGGTATTTTAAACTTTTAACGAAGACAACACAAGAACAACAATGGAATATTTATATAATAACGACAATTATGTTACCTTTTTAATCGTAGCATTCAACAGACAGGACCAATCATTTTAACACATTATCTCACTATGAATACCATAAGTTACCAGTCAAGAAAGCAACAGTGAACCTTCATATTAAATGGTTGGCCTACTGGGTAATCCCTTCCATGTTACATACTAGAGCAGCGTGATTACGTTCTAAGTACCCTCAGCTGTTACGATGCTTGTGGCCTACAGTAAAGTTAAACTTTGCTTTTCATTCATGCAAAGCATCATAGGATTTTTTGGACATGTTATTTAAGATAACTAATACTAAAAACGAGCAACATTTCTCTTTGATAAAAATGTTTCCAAATCATTTAGTTTCCTTTCGTCCAATCAACGCAAAGTTTTGAAGCATATTGTAAGTACCTACATGATGACTATCGAAGTGTGGAGAGGTAAATATCTAAAAAATTAAAATCTTCAGTCTTTCAATTAATAAGTAAAAAGTAGTTGAATGAACAGATTCTGAAACCCACTGTAAATGCTTTATCTCGCAATAACAATTACACTGAACGACGCATAAACTGAGGGAATGCTGCATTCTCAGTTTTTCGCTTCCTTTAAAACGACATTTGTGACAATTCTACACAAAACTTCATATAGACCTGGACTTTATCCTTAAATGGTCCTCAAAGAACACACAGACGTCATAAATTGATGAGCGATTCAAAAAACTTTACTATCGTCGATTGCCCTTTAATTTCTCTTGCCAGGCATCGATCGTAAAATACGTCACAATTAGTCACTTAAAGACTGGCTTTATTTATAGAAAAAGTCACCGGCTTTGAGATATAGATCGTTTTGTTTTTCAAATGAGGGCTTATTCATGTACAGTAAAGTGAGTTAAGGCGCTTCGTATTGTTTTTAATTTCAGTCCATTGTCTTTAATGCATTATCAATCAGTAGGTATATTTGACTAAAGATGAAGCTTAGTGGTTTTAAAACAGTCTTCGTAGGTTCGATACGGATCCCAATCTTGCATGCACCTATTTTGGTATAATGTGAAATAGGAATTTATTTTATTACTTTCTTCGGTGAAAGAAATTCTCGTCCAAAAACATACATATCTGAGAATGTTTGATTCAAATTTAAATTCAAAATCATTTGTAAATACTCTTATGCATTTCATTTTTTGCTTCTACTACGATGGACAATGAGTCCTTAAATTTTATGGAAGAACCTCAGTCCCATTATGTGGCAATTATTTGTTATAACGTTGATGTTATTTGATAATGACACTTTTCTTAATCTATCTGGTAACTTCTAACTTGGTAGATAGCCCCACACTTTCAATTCGAGTCATCAGTATGATATTATTAATTATAGAATAATTCTATTCAAGAAATTCATACTAGAAATGTATGAAGTATTATTCAAACATTCTAGTTTTAAGTAGACTTTGGAAACGGCATCACAGTTTCAGAAAAAAAATTTGAAACAAGTTTCAAACCTAATGACGTAAAGATATAGTTATGGCTGTTGCCCTCCAGGCGAACGCCTCATGGTCTTATTTACGATGAAAGGGTAGAAAGTGGATGATTTTTTTAAACACAAGACTTGGACATGGAGTTTGATATGAAACAATAACTATTTTGAAGTGTTCTCTGTAGCTAGGAAAAAATTCCTCTTGCGAGTGTCTTGCTGCTACTCCTTCCGGGTCAACGCTTTGTTTGGTTTAAAGATGGGTTATCATTATAAGATATACTTACATGGTTTATGTGTTGTAGTAATATTATAACCTGGCATTAAAGGTATACGTTCATACATTCCACGGTTCGTTTTTACAAGAATGTGGTGACTATCACTCGTTAACTAACCAGTTACGTGCCTAAGTACTGTCCTACCGTCGGGATTTAGTAACGTGATACATACAGTAGTGACCTCCAACGGGAGTCAACTGACGGCATTGCTTCATTTGGGTTTTCTTGTGTATTCTTTGTTCTGTAGGGTTGTACTACGAGTAGAGGAGATAGGCCGGACTTAGGATGGGTGCAGCCACTTACAGCCAAGCTTGTTAATGGATCAATAAAAACAAACCGTTTAGTTACTAGGATAGTTGTTAACTAAAAAACTAAACGTTAAAAACTTTTTTCTTTATTCTGACACGATACGAAAAATAAGGAGAGTAAGGTCCCAACGCAATTGTCCACTCCGGTAATTTATCGTCACGTGTCGGGCCCAGAATCGGATGTCGGATGGCTTGACGGAGTTATCACTCTATTGTGATTGTTGTTTACTGAGCCAACGACGGTTTTTCTGCCTTACTAGGATTGCAATTTGCGCGTTCTTAGGAATTCGTTTTTTATTCATATTGTTGAAACTGTCATACAAAATTGAATAAAGGCGTGGAAAATTTGTTACAGTTATTAATATCTACTCAATCTTGTAAATATTGCTCTGATTTTGTTTTTTATTTGTATTTAGTTATGGTAAGTATGATATTTAACTTATTTATTTATTCTATATAACCTTAGAAAGTAAGATTTAATTAATACGAAGCCTAGAGGCATTATTTAAAATTAAACCAGGGTGCTGGTGGCAATTTGTGGTAGATTCCACAAGTAGATAAATAAAATTAAACAAATCGTGAACGTCTGAATATAATGAGTGCCGTTTTATCATTTAAAAACAATATTATAAATTAAAATACAAAATGAAAAATTGTGTAATTAAAAATTTAACAATTTATAGATAAACAGATATACACATTTATAATGAATATAAATTATTTAAAAAATATAAACATTTTATTAAAAAAGAATGAATGACTGTAATAATAGTTATTACTTATTTGAAACTAATTAATTATAATAAAATAGCTATCGATATATATAGGTGTCTATAGAAACGTCGGCCTCCTGCACGGAGTGCCCGATTTCGAGTCCTGTACGTTCACTCTCCGCGGTCCAGTAGTGCGACAGGTATGGGTTGTGATGATTTATATTGAATAATTTACCTTAACTTATGTTAATTAAACTGACATTATTTTGCGTCAATATGTTCCTCTTTAAGGTTCTTTTATTATACTGTGTGCCACTTCATCATCTATAATCATAAATATAGTGGAAATTCAAATAAATTTTGTTTTACAAGTATAATATGAATTCTTCTCAATAACTGTACCTACAATTTTGGAGCGTGTTCGCGGCACTGCACAGAGTAATGACTACAGTTGACAGAGCGACGGGATTTATCGGTGTATCGATATGCCAATCACTCCGAGACACCTCTATATTCAGACCTGTAGTTTTAACAGACACCGAGTGACTAACGATTTGTGCAAAAAACAAGTAATTTTCTTCGATGGGAATTTGTTAAATTGCTGTTGAGTTTAACGTCTAGATTTACTATTCTCGTATATAAAGATTTTTCTAAATACCATTATACATAACTGTCCCACTGTTTAGATTTGTTATTTTGGCTTTTTTTATTATTATGACATTATTTTGGGTTGGTTGTACAAATAATAGTTTCCCTTCTAGTTCGTGTTGTATATTTCTAGTTTGAATCCCATTCAAGCGAATACAGAATTCTCAAAATTGTTAGGAATTCAATGGCACACGTAATTATAAGGGAATTAGTTTTGCAAAAAGTGTATCATTAAATAGTATAAAAGTGTCTATTGGGTGGTCTCGTATTAGTATGAGTAGAAGTATTATTTATAAAGCTGTTGAGAAAATCGGCTGCTTTAAAACGATAAATACGGATTAAGGCATCACGTAAAATCAAAATCATGTCTGAGAATGTTTCTTTCTGTCACCTACGCTTGAGTTGTAAAAGTCCTAGTAAGATATTACTAATATGGTCTTTGGAAAACCAACTAGGCATACAACCTAATACTATCTTAGGCTTCAGAATGCCAACAGAAGTGAAAAAATATCTGAACAAAAAAAGAACTGCGAAGTAAATTAATTTAATTAAGCCATAAATATTCTCAGTCTCCGGAGCTTACATTATTCCCTGATTATAAACGAGCTCATAATTTTGCAAATTGCAAAACAGCTCAAAACAACCAAATGCTTATTTAAAAATGTAAATTTAATTCATCATGCGAAAATTGTTCTGTACTAACAGCTCTTTAGATGGATATTGTAACTTTAGCACACGTTTTGATATGAAATTTGTGTGGAAAACAAAAAATGTAAGTTGTAGGGGCTGGTTCACCTGCAGGTTTACTGCTCCATACCGCGTCACAGTACGAACTGTGCGAAAGAGAATGTAGTTTAAAAATTCTTAAAAAGAACTTGAATTTGTTTATTTGTTTGTGCTTTTAAAGAAAAAACTAATATAACATATAATAATAAAAAAGCCGCACGCTCTTTGTCATAATTATGTTTATTAGAATTCCACAAATGCAGTGTACGGTGCGGCGAGATGTTATAGTATAGTATTTCGTATGTCTCATCATTATCATTACAGTACTGTGATGAGAAGAAACTCGAGACAACAACAATTATGGGTTGTGATGAAGATCAATCCGCGGTGGTGCGGCGTAGTAGGTGGAAGAACATCGATGTTTAAACCCTCTCTGGTGGTCATTAATAACTGATTGAGGACATACTGTCACCAAGTGCAAGATGGACAAAATGTATTCATCGAATAAGTGTTAATTAATGCAATTATTTTTAAGAAAATTTTATTATGCACAATACTGGAAAAATTTGATGAGCGTCGACAGGAGTTTCTACTTTCAACCTAATAACATTCCTCCCGATTGACTTTTTTCCAGATAACGTTCAATAAGTATTGGCAGCAGCATATAACTCCAAGCCACTTAGGTATAATTTGCTACCACGATACAAACTCGAATTAGTTCAAAGTTGTGTCGTATTCCCCCGATTCATGGCTTAATTGGTCTATAGAATTAATTTCAAGCTGCCAACTTGTCCGATAGCGGATTGCCACCTGAATAGTGGGAACTGTGAGATACAGATAATGTAATAGAAAATAATCGTACCATTCAAGCTGGTTAGGTTTACTTAGCATTTCAGAACGAGTATTCTGTAAATAAAGATTCATTATCGTTTTTAGAGTTTGGTAAATGCGATGAAGATACAGAGTACGTTTAGGATATTTTGCGGGTTTGTTCGTCCTTCCAGTTATTTTCTCCCAATGTATTAAATAAAAAACATTTAAAATTTGGTCCGTATAAAAAGTTAGGAATATTGAGGACGAGATTAAGGACGTATTCAGATAGTAAAGGATAGAATAAAATAAAAATCTTTTGAGGATCTTTTTTCAAACTGCGATAAACCGGTCACCGATTTTTTAATTAAAAAACTTATAGATTTTTGAACTGACTCGATGAAGGTTATATACCAATTTAACATTTATTAAATTAACAAACAACAATAAATAATTATTAAACTTAATTTGTTTATATTTTGTTCCGCTGTTTTGGAGTTTAGAATCGACTACAACCAAAACCAATATTTGCATCGTTTCAGTCATACATTTAAGTAAGTAAGTACTGGCTTCAACTTATTTTTTATTACCAAAGAATATTCGCTAAGCCCCATAATTATTTTCGTGTTACTCAGAAACAAAAATTACTATACGCTCTTTATAACTCCGTAACGTTAAGTATTTACGGGAATTCCTAATTAATTTACCGCAACCCTACACGATGTCATTAAACTACTTACTGTTAAACAGTAATCGCAGTTAATATCGCGATTAGTTACTGTTGACTTTGCGGTTACCACTGCAGTTGCTAGCGGCTGTGAATAAACTGCTTAGATTAGTTTTTTAAACGGTTAATTTGATATCTGATTCAATATAATTATATCAATTATGTGATAAAAATAAGTCGCACAGCGACAGTGGCTCGTCGTTGGAGTAAGTTATAATTGGTCGGTTATAAAGTTACTCAATATCTATGTTAGTAGTTATAAAGAATAATGAAATGTTTTTCAAATTCGCTTCAAGTGTTACAACCCCGCATTATATAAATTTTTCGTTTCATAATTACGAAGGAGCTAATAGCGCGACATTCCTTAAAAGGGGAAATAAAAAGCAGTGATAAAAGAAACGGTGAAGGGATGGTGGGCAATTGAACGCGGCGAGGGTACCGGACTCGGGACAGAATTAGGAAAACATTCGGAACAGCGGCTCCGTGGAGACGATGTTATAAAGCTGTTACATTTTTTTAATTTTTTTATATTCATTTACTCGTGACTTGATCTCGCTTCGCTCCGAGCAACTCTTTTTACTTATTATTCTTCTTCACATATTGCATGTTGGTAAATGGCAAGCGATGTGTTCGGGATAGTAAGTGCACTAACATAGCAATAAACTGTTCATTTATTTTCTTAACAACTGCAATATCGTACGATAAGTTAATAAATAGTTCTTATCTATTCGAAACATTTGTCTCTTGTAACTGATGCCTTTTATATATACACGGTTTATATACATATTATATTTTTGATGCTTTAAATAAATTATTTGAGAATTTGAAATAGTTTTTGATTTTATACATAAGTGCTATTCAGTGTAATTAGGGTAAAATTCTTAAATATGAACAATTGGTGTTCGTTTTTCTATTTTAAGGTATTCTATTATATATATATATATATATATGTGTGTGTGTGTGTGTGTGTGTATAATATTTATTTTTATAGAAATATTATAAATATCCAGATTTTACAATACAACTGTTATAGCTGATTTAAATGACAGTATCGTCGGCCATAAAAATGTTGTATATTTATATTGAAAATGTTAAACAAATTTTAGTACACTACATATTTGAACAAAAGCCACTCTTTCTACAAAAACCTAGTCCATAATTGGTGAATGCAATGTTCAGCAAATGGGGTGTGAGAATTAAAGCGCGCAGCACCCGTTCTACTCCGTGCCGCCCTTATTAGCTGTGTGCAGTTTTTAAAATACAGTTACACGGTGCTTCTTTTGCAGTGAATTTAAAAGGTAAGAAAAGAGAAAATGGAATAATATGTTTTTTTAAAGTGTAAAAAAGTCGATTCTTTAGTAATGTTCTCATACTAATATTGAAATTATAGGGAGGATGTTTATTTGCAAACAATATATTTAAAACAAATTTGATACTTTGAGTAGGCAAAGAGCGTACTGGTAAATTGACCACTGCCGCCTGAGGACTTTCATAATACCAGGAGCACTGCAAACGCGTTGCTGACCAAAAATATAATATATGAAGGTTTTGTTTGCCACATAGGCGCAAATTTATGTTTTTTGGAAACAATGTCAATACGTGGCAATACGTGGAAAACACTTAACAGATTAAGATAATTGGATAAAATGTAGGATAGTTTTAGTGTCGGATGTTTGATCTGTTTGCGCGAAATAGACAATAAAAGCTAATATGGAGGTTATTCAGACTTTACCTAAATTATATTTTAAAGATTTTTTTACTTCTTTAGAAATAATAAAATCACATCTACTTTACAAACTACGAAAATCGATTCCTATAAGGATAAAATGTGTATTCCGCATGAAATAGACATACTCGTTCGTCATAATCTATAATACTTTCTTAGCGCGTTTTGGTTGACTTCATCTTTGAAAAAATTCCAGAATTCTCAGAAATGCAGGTGTCCTTGCGATGTTGTCAATCACGGAAACAAATAATTTGAACGAAATAACCATTTAAATCACCAGACAACCGCTGTTTATACAATTGTATATTATCTATACTATTAATATAACAAATGGAACCGAATCTGTATATGGAATGTATTTTGGAAATTTTAATGTGGACAGACTTTTTATAGATGTAGAACCCTAAAAATATATTTTTTTAATTATTTGTCCGTCTGTCTGTCCGTACCCGTATAACAAAAACAGTTAAATGATTCTTGGCATATTTGGGCAATGGATCTGTTCTCCTGGAATTTTCCAAAGCGAAGCGTGGGCACATTACAACTATCGGAATAATAATTAATTAACAAGTACTCGGTTCTCACAGATACTGATTGAACTGAAGTTCGAGACTCGGTGTATGAGCTAGTAGAGGACCTGGAACCCCTACGGTTAAGCGATTTGTCAGTACCAGCGACCAACAAAACAACCAATAACCGGCCATAACTCGCATAGATAATAAAATTATTTATTCAATAAAACAAATAGAGTATAAAGTGTGACTTTTGTCACTGTTACCTTGTACTGGTTAATGGCGTACATAAATATAAAATAAACATTGTCGGCTAACTCAGAAAGATAATGTAACGTGTCAAAATATAATTTTCAACTTTGTTGGTCAATTTTATATTGAAAGTATAGTTTGGTAACATTTGCTTTGAATTTTACACGGTTATTAAATGTTAAATTGTGGCCTTAATCAATTAACTGTTCGCCATAATGTAAGGAGTTCTCGTAGTTAAGGATGCCTGAACCATGCTCTGCCGTTTTGCTCCAGGACGGATTCTTGAAGTGTCGCTGAGGACATATGTAATTTACGTCTATTTGATATGAGTGAGCGTCAAGACTAATACTAATATTATGTTAGCCATGAGACAATTACAAAACTTCAGTGTGTGGAGACGACATAACTGATTATCCGCTCTCATCCTTGCGTAGCTGTCAAATTGTTCCACTGTATAGGCATACATATGCGAAACATATACCTATTGTTTAAAGGGTAATAATTTGTACTAAAAATTATACGAGTGAAATAATCATCGAAATCGATTCATAAGAAATGACGTAATGACTGTACAATATAACAAAATAAAACCTTTTTTGTCGGTTGAATCTGTTTCAATTAACAACCATGTGTTACGCCACAGATGCAATTGCCGGTGTGCTATACAGGAAGCTTCAGTATGACAAGTTGTAGCTTGCAGCGTAAATGCAAGGGCAACAACTTGACAACACTCGTAAAAATATTTGCATTTGTATTGGTGCAAGGGGCTCTCAAGGGACTGTAAATCATGGATGAGGTACGTACTAGGCCCTTTTAGAGGCATATATATGTAATATCTAGCCTAATTCCAATATGACTCATTCATGACGGTATAGTTCGTAATCGCTTGGCTTTTTGATGATTTTAAAAACTCTCGAGTGCAGTGACGGAAAGCCATTTGAAAATCGGGATCCAACTAAGTGCCCGGGAGTAGGACTAGATATCTGTTTACCTTCGGTTAAAATATTTGTTCCATAGTTAGTTTAACTATATGACTATCATTTCGAGAAACAGGTGCAGCATTTAAGGTCTTTATCGACGGTGTATATGGATTTGGTTATTTTTTTCAAATTAGCAAAGGTTTTTCTGATGCTGTGCGACCCTTTTCACTTTTTTGTCCGCATCTTACCCATATATCGGCAGATAAATGTTATACATATTTGCCAACTATATAAGTTAATAACTTGCTAATTATTTAAATATAATATTAATTAGTTAAACATATGGTTTAAATAATCTTACCTTACCTACGTCTTATACAATTTTGTTTGCTTCAGTCAGTCAATTCTTAAATGCCAATAAATGTAATTAGTCGAGAAAAATGTACAAACGCTAGATAACCTACGTTTTCTGTTCCAGTCCTACACTCGTTAGTCACACTCTATCACTACGATAGCAACCAACAACTAAATTACTATGGAAACCACATAAAGCATCGCCTTATCGGAGGAGACTGGTCGCTCATTAATCGAAAAGTAAAACAAACATGGCCATTAATTAACTCAGTACACTGTTTATAAATTAATTTCATGTGCCTTGTCAAAGATACCGCTTAGAAGTTATTTAAAATATTCTTACAAATGTATATTTTGTCTCGTTACTACGTTACTACGGCCTTAGAAATTGCGAGGTCCTGGGCGACTTCCAGTTGCAAGGCACTGAGCGGAAGACTTTGCGGAGGCTTTTTCGTAATCATACAGAAGCTGCAAAGTTTTGTCATTTATATATTACTGATTAACAATTCATTGTAAAAAGTGTCGGAAACGATATTTGTAGGCATAAAAATAGGTTGGTTAACTTTAAGCAATTAAAATATATAGCGTGAGTGTGTTGATGCGCGAAGCACCTGCAAATGCAAGACTGGATTGAGGTGAAATTGGATGCTTCCTTCGTTCTCCTCTGAAAGTGGCGTCTTCGCAAATGTTTGTCTAATTAAAATTAGCTATCGGTTGCTTTAGTGAAGGTAATCTGCATACCTGATAGCTCTCCATGACTTTCATAAAGTCCACCAACATCTTTTGGTCGCCGTTGTGGAAAAATATAAATATTTTTGAATAGATTAATTTTGAAACATCGCACTCAGTTGTTGCAAAGGGACCAATAACATTGAAATATAAAAAAAAAACTGTGAAAATAAAACAACGTTATAACAAATAAAAATGTAGATACGGCTGTAAATGGATTTTTAATATAAATTTTTGATTTATCTTATCTGTAACAAATCGAGGAAAACGCCACTTAGGGGCGGTGGAAGAAAGGTCCTAATTACCATAACAATCTGAGCGCATAAAGTTAAGATTGTGCTAATTAACTATGGTGTACGGGTTGTTAGTTTATCCGGCGATAACGAACACGATGATAAATAAGGCGAAATCTGATACATATTGAAACTGTGCCTTTAAATATTTATACCGTCGTAAGTTCTCAGATTTCTGCCGACTATTTTATTTGTCTGGTTGCGATCGAGAACGAATGAGAGGATTGAGTAGAGAGAAATAATATGTCTCCAAAGATATGTAGTAACGGGTTAAGGTAAACTTAAAGTTGTTCAGTGGTAGCCTTGTAGTTCCAACTTAAGTTTCCCGCACGGAAGACTCGAGAGCCGAGCCCAGCAGTGGGACAATATGGACTTTAATTGTGATGATGATACTACTTTCTATTGTATAATCATATTTAAAAGGAAAAGAAACAATATCGATATCGTGAATTTCTTAGAATAAAAATAATAGTAGGCACTAGTATAATATGAAAAATGGAAGATAAATAAGCAAAAACAATTTGCAAATTGCATGATTATGTTATAAGGTATGGTATACTCGTCTATAGCAGTACTGATTTTCACCAAGGTTTTTACTCTAGATGATTCAATCAGAATTCAAGCTGTAGCGATTCCCATTATAAAAAGCGTGCACAGCTGCAGCTGCAGAATAGTTTTGTAATTGATGCGATTCTGCTGAGGTGTATATTTGCGTCGAATTGTACGTGAGACAACAAGAGAGTGCCACCACGGTGGAGGAAACCGTGCCAACGCAAAGCTCACGCACAAGGCGTGTACTGCTGAGACTCCAAACGATGTATTCTAGTTAAACGGATCAGAATAAATCCGCCAGCTATAGAAGCGCCAGATATAGTCATCTTTACGATCCCAGGAAGACGTCCATATCAGAGAAACTATTTAGAGAGGAGTTTAGAACTTATCGCGTCAAGCTGCGATTTCACATGCGACACGCGTGTCTCTCTCTGTTTGTCCCGGATGACAGTCGTGGAGGTTTGGTGCGTATGGTTCCCACATGATCCCAAAATTTATCTGCCCCAGAGATGCTTTGAAGACCTCCGATACCAAAATAAGATATACATTTTAAACTTTATAAAAATGTTATCAAAATGGTCATTCCAATTTGTTATTCATTTTAAGCCTAAAATGATATGGACGATAAGAAAACATATAATGAATAAGTATTTAATAACGTGTATTTAATGAATTGACTTATTGTGTATATTCTTTTTTTAATAACGCATATGTACTGTGTAACTTTCAAAGAATTAATTAATACCAACAATCTAAAGGACCTGCAACATAAAGTTATAAATGGTAGTGCGACTGCTAGTTAAAAATTTTAAACATTACCCAATAATAATAACGAAGATAAAGCTGGTAAAAACAATATTAACGTACAAATGCGTCAGGAACAAACGACAAATAAATAAACAACGAGAAACGGCGCGACACTCACAGCGTGCATCCGAACGAAAGTTATACGGGCTCGTTTTCTACCGGCAGGAGCGCGCGCGCCATTTCTCACACTTTTTGACAGATAACCTCAAATTTTACAGTAACATCTGAATGTCAAAAACCAATTTTAGTCTACATTTACTTAGAGTACAATTTTAAATGTGTATCTTAATAGTGCTACGACGTTTTCGTCCGACGTATAATTTGTAAGGGATATGTTTATTTAGTTAGCTACAAGGTATTTTAAGCTACTCTGCCATAGGGCGCATATTCAAGTGACGACCGTTTAATCAAAAGCGGCAAGATTTGTAGGTTTACACGCGAATGGAAGATCGAGTGCAATGCTATCGATTAGTCAGTTGGTACTTTTCCGAGTATTATGCGTTTGTGATATCTTAATAAAAACGTCAAACTGGTATATTACTTAGTGCTCGAAGAATATCTTTTAAATTTTTTATTGATTTTTAAACTTTGCATATGTTGGTGTCTTATTATAAGTAGCTTAGTGGTTTGAATACCGTCCTCCCGTTCGGGCAATCTGAGATCAAATCTTTCAATATTTTACATAAATAATATTATATATAAATGTAATTATCTTTCACCTTCTGAGATTAAAAAAATTTAAAGTACTCAATACTATTTTCATAGATGTTTGAGGCCTAAAAAACCAAACAAACGAAGGTCTTAATCACTCTCATTATGGCAATGTATCTCAACAGGGGAACAGAGTGGCATACGTAGATGCATGCATTAGTTAATAAACGTATGTTTGATTATAAAACTTTCGACATTATAGAGGCTAATAGTGGCCTAACAGCATCGCAAATTAGACGACATTCTTGATCTTGATCTCAATATAGTGATAATAAACGTCAAAACCGTTCAAAACCCATCACATCTGAATCCGGGCAATATCTGTCGTAAATCGATTTGGAATCGATTTAAGGTGTTCCTTCCAATAGTGAATTCGAGAAATAATCTGTCATCGAAATGAATCGAATCATCATCGTGGGACCATTTCGCCACCCGCAGCCAATCACCAAAGCCTCGATGAGATCCGTATGTGGGTATGGTGTAAGTGAATAGCGTTGAGCCAAATAATTAACGTTTACACTTATACCGCACCAAGGTTTGTTATGTTGATGGCATCACAAAAAAACAAACTGGAGAGTAAACATTTGTCACTCAGTCGCTCAGTAAGCAGGTTTTCTACTACCTGATTTACAGGGTTATTAAGTTTGAATTCAAAGAAATAAAATATTCCAGTCCTTTGCATTGCGTATTACGACATAGTATATTAACGCA
The DNA here is from genome assembly GCA_003671415.1 of Megathymus violae. NCBI lineage: Eukaryota > Metazoa > Arthropoda > Insecta > Lepidoptera > Hesperiidae > Megathymus > Megathymus violae. The sequence continues at coordinate 3,732,899 of PDGT01000014.1, read as the reverse complement.
ATACATAAATTTTATACTGATAATTTGACCCAGTTACATAGCCTGTGATCGTAGGGGTGGCGCTGTCAGTTGTAAGCTGTGTAGAGAGCGCCGATTTTTGTTTTATTCAAGTAAAATTTCTTGAATTCAATGACGACGGCGTTCTTTTTTTGAGTTATTAATATGTGTTGATTTTTTAACATAAATTACATATAATTTCATTACATTCATTTTAAAATTTGTGTAGTATCTTGTCGATAATTTATATCAGCTTTCGACATACTAAACTAGTAGCTCTTGTAACTTGCGCCATTATCGATATAAGACCCCGAACGCGCCGCCCTGTAATTCCAATACTTATGAACATTACCCGGGATGGCGACTATTATAATGTATTATGGAATATTATTTTACGACTATGGCCGCGGCGCGCATTATGGCCCTTTAGAGCGGGGCTAAAAATACCGGCCGTGTGTAAGCACCTTAATATTTTGCGTCTTATATTGATTATGATTACTGATAGCTTTAGAGATGTGCTAGTGTCAAGGACGAAGTGAAGAGTTAAATTGGTCTGCTGAAGATGAGCGGAACTAAACTGGTACGCTGCAGTCGCTGGGTGGTGTAACGTTGCATTCAGAGGTCAGCGTAAGGACTCCTTGTTCAGTTATTACATATCGTGTTATTTTTAATAGGGGGAAGTATATCAAAAGTTACTTATAAAATTAGTGAAGTACCTTCAATTTAAATTATAAAAAATTTATTGTTATTGGGATTTAAATTTCAATCTTGAATAAATAAAAAAAAATTTTAACGAGTATTTTAAAGTATTGTCTTGTCTAAAGGATTTATCGAATCGTACCTAATTAGATTTAGAAGTAGTTTGTTCGCGGAGTTTCAGTTTCTTATTCGATTTTCGTTCTATATTTACAAACCGATTTATTTCAAAATCTAATCGCGTGCTCGATACTCCTGATGCGTGCTAAATATGCAAAATCGATTTTAAAAGTGTGAGGTTTTATCGGACGAAATACAGGTTAACAGTAATTTGTTGCGAAATGTTTATTGTAACGAGAAAATTTAGAAAACTCCAGATCAACCGCTAGAATATAGCCGGACCAATTTAAATTCATACTTAATTTTATACATGTATATCTATTGCGTACGCAACTTTAAAATACAATGAAATATCCAAAAATATTGTTAAGTCGCTCACGGCTTTTTCACTTGTAGTAGAATATAATAAGAGTCCCGATAATAGTCTCTACCTGTTAAAATGTGCAAGCAATTTTAATTTCTGTGACAATGGCATGGAGGTAGCTTAATTTGTATTCAATAGCTGATTCTTAGCCCAGACATGAAACGAGTAACATAGTGGTACAAACCACAAGTGCTCACTATCGCCATGGGTCCATCACACATATAATATATATGTATACACATGGAAAAAGTGTGTGTATACATGAATAAATAAATAAAAATTGTGTCCGTCACGAAATTTATGTATGAACGTTAAGATTACGTCTCCCGAAGTGAAGCGGAAGGAAAGCTTATTATACAGCAGTTTCATATTATGTATTTTAAATTTTAAAAAATTTCAACAAGTAGATATTATTTTTCGGCACAATTATAATTTTTGTCCTAGAAATTTTGACAATGCAATGACAAATTCAAGCGCATCTCCACCTTCCTATCTTAACCAATTTATCGAACATCTTATGTCCTGTAATAATTATAAAAAAAATACAGAATAAAAATATTCAACGATCTCCATTTCACATCCCAAATAAAAAGTGTACAAATCTACTTTTGACAGATTTTTTTTTAAAAAGATAGTCTAACTTTTCTGAGGATAAGAAGGTGGAACGCGTGAACTGGTTCTCTGTTTACCATCTCAAAATCTGTACGAGTGTTAAAATATTGTTACTTGCCGTTACAGTAATGGTCCCGTGGGTCAAAATTGTTGATTACACCGTACGGCCGCGCTGTGTGTGTGATTATTGCTACGTAACTACGGCAATTACTGCATACAGTTGTTAGGTACACGTCTGTATGTGTGTATCATTCGTTATTATTCATTGTATTGTATTCTACTATCGCTGTATAAATTGTAATTCACTGTACTGTGCCTGTGAACGAGTAAAGATATATGCAGTATCAATCCAACTTCAGTGAATCTTGATACTCTGAAAATTTAAGGTAATGTATATATTATGAGTATATGGTATGGTATGAGCATTTGGCGCAAAAAACAACAACACTAGCCCTTTACAAACGATGCCCTTTTACGAAGTGTTAGTGGCATGGATACACACAGACAAAAGAATAACGGATATCCGAGACCAAAGCACTAACTCTATCGAGCTCCGGCTCCTCCCTTAGACATAATGTTGTCTGTAACATAAATGCCGCAGAGGCTGGATTTATCTGCAAGGAAATAAAGTAACTAATTACATTTTTCGTAGTAAAATAATTATTGTGAAACGTGTGATAAATTTTACCTACTAATCCCAATTCTATTTCAATACAATTTATACTTATATGTGAATGGTTAAAAAAAAAAACTATTTATCTACTCTAGAAGTCCAATAACCCGCAAGGATGCCTGCGATCAGATAAAATAAACTTTAAATGCTCAGTACACTGATATGTAGGTATACCCGTGACCACAGCGTAGTAACTAGCAGTGGTTTATCGTAACAGTCTGAGCTTCACCAACATTTGTAGACCTCGGTTTCACCATTCGATTTAGGACTCGATGGTCATCCGAGCGACCAATTTCTTAATAATCCATACTAATATTACAAAGAGATAAAGAGAATTTTGTGAGTCTATGTCTAGGAAAGTAATCTCCGGAACCATGGCACTTATTTGAAAAATTCTTATACCATTTGAAATAATTATTGTTTCGAATGGACATATTATGGTATATAATCATGTGTTGTTATTTAATTGTTTCACTGAAACGAAGCAGAGACGGGTCGCTAGTAATAAATAAAAAGACGATTTTATCCGATTCGTACGATTAAGACACTATTGTGACGTCTTACCAATGATTTTTTTGTCATAATTGATAATTTTATAAAGCAATCAATACGAGAATTTTCGCTCGTTGCGCGGTTGTTTCGATTTGCGGTTATCTGTACGAAGGCACTGCAGTAATATTTAGTTACACTGTGGTACAGCTGTAGAATATAAAGCTGTATAGCAGTCTCGAAGTGTGAAAGGTTATGTCGAATACGCGCGCGGCTCGGATTATGAGAATTATATTGTCGACTGTGATTTTACACTGCAAACGGGAAACATTTGTGAGAGTTGTATGGATAAAACTTTATTTTTATTATTATTCATTACGGACATTTTATATTCAAGGACGATTTTGTTCAGTGGTCGATGCTGCAAATTATCACTATTAAGTTTCACTGCTGAGCTCGGGACTTCTCTCACAACGTGAGTGATGCGACAAAACGCTGGTCGAGCGCAGGTTTTCAGACTTCATCCACCTCTGAGAACCTCTATGAAGAATTGTCCAGTGTGTTTGTTTTTATTTTTTATTTCGTGTTCACAGCAGATAAGCGATTGGACGTGCCGCCCCATATAACTAAATGGTATCTATTACCTATACGTTTCCGCAACTCCAAAGGCATCAGAAATCCGTTGCAAGTCAAGATAAAAGCGGAGGACCCGTCTGTCCGAAAAAAGTTTCCGTTATGGTTTTTTTTAATTAGCAAACTGCCCTCGCTTCGCTTCAGAAAACTACATCTCATGCTAAAAATAGCACCTGGATTGTTTTAGGGCTGTGTTTTTTTCGTTCTATTAATTACAAATTAAAATATTCATTTATAATAACAAAGTGGATGGATTGCAATAAAACATACTTTAAATATTAATTGGAGATTATTGCAAAACCTTAGTGAATACCGTAACGAAATCGGGTAAGCAATTTCTGAGATTAGCGCGAAAAAACACATAGACATACAGACAAAAATTCTAAAAACTATTATTTTGGGTTCTATTGCGTTCATAAAGGCCCCTAATAGTTGTTTTTCTCATATATCCTCAATGTACAGAAAGCGATCAGTTAGAATTTTATTATATGTATAGGTTGATTATTAATAATATTATATTTTAAAATATTGAAAAAAATTGTGCAATTATTATTATTGATCATTCGGGTAGTACAAAAAGAAATGTGTTGGTTATGTAAATAAGTAAACATTTATTTATAAGTCTCTTATGTTGGCCGTGTACGCCTTTAGAGGTTTTTCAGATGTGCTATAATAAGAAGGGCCTCACTTAAAAAAAGGTATTCAAAATTATGGATAAACATAGTATTGACTTGCGAGTTAGTAGGTACTTTCTTTCTCTTTCTTGGCCGACGTCGCATTAGTAAGCCTTTGGTGTTAGTAATGTCCATGGGCGACGGTGACCACTTACCATCGGGCAGTTCGACTTGTCGGCTATTTACATAAAAAAATAAAAAGAGATCTTTTGCACCAACGATGCTAAAGTGTCTTTTTTTTAGCCCGTGTACATTGATGACCGTCGACTTTCTATCAGATAACCCGACTTTTTGGTTTTGAATAATATGCTTGAAAAAAATATGCGATCACAGAAATTTTGTATTTCTTTATTACTACTAAAGGACGTCCACACTACGTCCACGTGAACCTCGGGTATAATCTGGCGAGTGGTTGTTTTTTTCCGATGCTAATAAGCGGTTGGCGGGCATTGATAGAAAATTATCGATTGCGGCCGCCATATTGATCGAATGGCACTGGGCGATAATGGGCCACGGTTCTTTGTTTCAGTATACATTATTTAGTTTATTCGATAACATAAAATTTTATGCTTAGAATTCTAGTTCACACAAATCTTGTTTTGTAAGCAGAATGTCCGATAATTATCTGATTATTAAGTATAAATTGACACTATTTTAAATGTGACACTATAGTTTCTATGTTATGTTATGGTTAATGAAGGCAAAACATGAGGCTAAGGATATTATTACGCATACTAGATTTCGGAACTCGATATGCACACTGATATTTTAAAACTATGAATTTTGAATTCTAAAATTCGTGGTTTCGATTAATGCAATTGTTTGACTTGTCGCAATTTTGTTACTCTCGAGGAAGCTATTACATACATAATATATATTTAAATTAAATTTAAATTCAAAATCATTGAGGTATTCCATAAATACACTTATACACGTCATATTTTGCTTCTACTACCGTTTAGAAAAGGTGCTTTAACGTTGAGGAGAGCACATCTTTTAAAACAACTTTTATTTTGAGAATTTGCGTAATTTTTGGTCAATAATTGGTGTGCCCATCACGGGATCAACCGTATTGGTATCATGATGCCGTCTTTACAAGAACTGCTGCAATGACTTGGTTTGAAGGACTGTCACAAAAATGTTGTTAAACATCTTTTATTTTTGTTTTGCTGATGTAATGGTTACGTTCAGTTAAAAAAACTTTAAAGCAATTGATAAGTTAAATCAGTTTTAGAAAATGTACAACTCTTTTTGCTGGTAACATAATGGAAATCAAAAATTCAAATTACTGCACTTTTCACAAAAAACGGCACTAATCATGTGTGTGACGGGTATTTTTATGTTAATATTATAAAGAGAGAGTGTCAATTTTGTGTTTGTGTATATGCGAAGTAATGTCCAAAACCACGTCGCCTATCTGAAAAATTTTCTTACTATTTGAAAGGTACATTATTTCAGATAGTCATAGGCTATAAATCACGTGATTATGTATAATAATTAATTGTTCATCCTGAACGATGTTGGGACGGACCGCCATTTAATTACAAATATATTACAACACTAGTGCCCCGCCCCGGCTTCGCACGGGTGTACTTTTATTTTTAAAAATTTTGAGATATATATACTTATAATTTTATCATTATAAAGGGCATAGATATGTATTTTTTTTCTTTAAACTTGTACTTGTCAACCTATTTTTATACTTTTTTATAACATATACATTTTTATTAAAATTTCCTTTTTTTTAGTTTTATGTACTCAAGTGTAACTATCTGTGCCCGCGACTTCGTCCGCATGGAATTTAACAAAAATATTATTTAGTAGAAATAAAAGTAGCCTAAGTTACTCCATATTACATCCTTCCGTTTCAGAGATGGGTTTATTATTTTACTTGAACTTATTCCTTTATATTCCTTTATTTACATTTTTACACCTTGGTTCACATTACTGAACGTTTAGCAAGGATCCCTTATTTTTCTAGTAATAAATATAGCCTATGTTACTTAGGAATAATGTAACATTCTAATGATGAAAGAATTTTTAAAATCGGTTCAGTAGTTTTTGAGTTACAAATATACAAAGCTTTCTTCTTTATAATATTACAGTATACATACAAGATATTTGTACTGAGCTCGTAGAGCTGGCTAACCCTAATTAATGAAACATAATTACTAATAAACATTTCAACCTTACACTACCTGCCAGATAGCTTAAAAGTTCTAACACGTTATCTGCCACCGGGCTAAAAGTGACCCATAAAAATAAAAAGTAATTAAAACCAGTTGCCCACGCGCGAACCGCCGCCTCACGAACAGTTTTAAAACTCCTGAACTTCATTCGTTAATGGTTGATAAGTGGCGGAACATTAATTAACAACGATTGGAATTCAATTGAAATAAAAACGGTTTTATTATTTAAATTTACATACGAAGAAATAATGCAATAGAACGCGATAAATATTCATTTGATTCCTATGTATATTCGTTTTAATATCAAGATGAGAAGTACCTGAATCCTGAATTTCTAATAAGAGGAAGAAAAGGTAATCACTACAAATATTATGCCCCTATTTTTATTTAAAAATGAATAATGACATTTTTATCTAATACAGTGACAGCATATCGGTCTCTCGTTCAGGTTACATAGGTTTGAATCAGAACCTGTAGGTATGTCTAATACATCTATAATTTTTCCCGTGCGTGTCTGGATCATTCGCTTACGTAAAGGGAAACGTTTTTAGTAAAACTGCATACCTGGAAGGTTTTAAAATTAAAAATTTATAAGGAAACATTATTTTTTAATGTACTTATTATCAACACAATGACATGTTTTGGCATTCACTTAAGCAGGTCAAAATAGCTCAGGAAATTAAATTATTTGCCTAGCTCACCAACTCTATAAACCGAAACACGGGAAAAATATTTTCCGGTTGATTCTATAAGGAATTTTGGCCAGCCAGCTATAAACCCACATCACCATGAATGAGTGAGTATCATGATTGAACTGAGCGGTACAGAGCCCAGTGATCTTTTCGACTTGGCAAAGACACCAGAAAGCTTCAGGTGCCAACCTGGTCGTCTGTTCGGCAGGATTCAATATTAGCAGTGGCGACAGGATTGAATGTGTGAAGTTCCTTTTATCCCAAATATATTGTGAATCAAGTTAAAATATGCTGGTAATTTTATTTATACTCAAATATGCTAGAGCCTCTTAACAACGCTACAAAACACTAAGGCGAAGACCTCCATATTCAACCATATTTACTGTACAGGTAAGTAACGAGCTAGACTAACAAGGTGTCAGGTATCTCTAAGAATGTTTATCTTCGTCTTATCTCCGGCCACCGCGCTCACTGAGATAATTGGTTAATTGCTTTCCCCTGTAATAATATGCAGTAACACTTAGCTACCACTCACCTGTAACACTTGGTCCAGCCAGTCTTTGAGTATTGTTTATTTTATTTATATCGGACGTTTCCGATAAGCTGTATGATTATTTTCTCCCCTTAGCTTCTTTAGTAGCAGATAATTTAAATGTTTATGGACTCCCTAAGTGGGTCCGCGGATTCGAACTCCCCGCGGCTGTTGACGGTTAATTTGTTTTTATTTTTTTTTAATGACGGTTGGCATGTTATTTTAAGATTCTTTTGTTTTTTTTTTTTAATGCAAATAGCCGACAAACGAGCAGACGGGCCACCTGATGGTAAGTGGTCATTAGCCCATGGACATTAGCAAGATCAAAGGTAACTGATGCGTTGTATGAGCGCAGGAAATGAGAAGAATGTAAGAAAGAAAGTACTGGTTCTCAAGCCCCCAGCCGGAACACAAGTCGTTTGGCGGCTGACTCAAGCAGGACGACTCAATGAACTAGCCAGGCAGACTTCGCGGAAAGGTAATAATACCAGTAATAATATTAATGACTTAATAATAATACTGATAATATAAATCTTACGCGAAGCCTTACCACCAAGCAGGCTGGTTTCTGTCGCCATTTACGAAACCCTATTTTACCAGAATGGGATT